>JAGIQG010000021.1:50280260-50850260 GCA_024679065.1 Sphyrna mokarran | reverse complement strand
TCTGTCTGCTGGCCAGGGCTAATTCATATCTTATCATCCTCTGAATTGACCTCAATTATGAGCCCACATCCCCTTAACCTTAGGTTTGTAACTATTCCTAATTAAAGTGGGGAATTTAGAACAATAAAGATGAGTTCACAAGGCCCACGCTCCAAGTAGGAGATTTGCATAAGTAAGGGAGCACTGGTTGGAGACAGGATTAGTTGACTTTGTGCAGTCTAATCCTATTTCTCCGCCATAGGTCACCCTCCAGAGCAGATAAGTGGAGAAGTGTGGGCAAATATGTATTGCAATGCACCTCCTCATAAGTTCACTGTGTACTTTAGAAATGTATCATAACATCTGATAGTAAAAGACATCAAACCCAGTAGCATGTGTTGAAATGAAATGATGAATTGTTCCTTGTCTTGTTTAGGTCCCTGAGTTACAGGTATTGAACTACCCTATACAACAGCCTTTAACACACCTGCAGGGAGCAGAGAGATATGCAGCTGTGGAACTCTTCAAACTGGTAAATATCAACTTTCACATTCTGCAGCCGGTTTGCTCATCACTGTTTCTCCTGTTTTCAATGAGACAATCAGGAATTGATAGGTGAATTTGATAGGGTCTTTTAAGAGACTTCTGGATGATTACATAGGACTTAGTAGATTGAGGGTTATAGGTAAGCCTAGAGGTAGAGAGATGATCAGCACAACTTGTGGGCCGAAGGGCCTGTTTGTGCTGCAGTTTTTCTATGTTCTCCTCCAGTCCCAGCACTTTGAACACTCCGATATCCCATTACCCGGAGTCTAGTCTCGAGGATTAATTTTCCTGCAATACTAAACATGAGTAAACAGGTGAGCATGGGAGGTAAAAATGACCTGTGATCCTTCAACCTTCAGACTGGTTCAGTGCTTGAATTTGGTTTAAGGAAATTACATCTTCAGGCTACTCGTTTGGAGTAGAAATATAGTCATTGTGAAATAGCCCAAGTTTGTACAAGCGGAAAGAGGAACAGGAATTAAGTTGAGGTCTCCTTCAGTGTGGGAGTTTATAACATGATGCTGATCAAAAGCTGATCAGACCGCTGAAGAATATTGAATCCATTTTGTTGCAAGATATCATAAATTCACCTGGTATCGGAGATAACCTTGTGACCTGGGTTGGAAAAACATCAGCATATAGAGTTGGATAAAGGATGAATGACCAGTTTGGCGAGATGTGGAGTGGGAAATTTCAAAGGGGCGTGGATAGATGAAGTGAGTGGAAAAAACTGTGACAAATAGAGTTCAATGTGGGGAAATGTGAAATTATCCAACTAGGATCCAAGAAAGACAAGTCAAAGTAAATCCTCACTTAAAGTTGACCCCATTTCACTTTAACACCTTTAATATGGTACTGTCAGTGTATCAGTTTCACATTGTAGAGATGTGGACTCGCGTAAGAAGTCTCACAATACCAGGTTGAAGTCATAGAACATAGAACATAGAACATAGAACACTACAGCACAAACAGGCCCCTCGGCCCACAAGTTGTGCCGAACACATCAAAACCTACCCAGCCATAGACCTATCTATAACCCCCATCCCATTGGATCCCATATACTCATCCAGAAGTCTTTTAAAAGACCCCAGCGAGTTCGCCTCGACCACCACCGACGGCAGCCGATTCCATTCACTCACCACCCTCTGAGTGAAAAACTTTCCCCTAGCATCCCCTCTGTACTTGCTTCCCTGCACCTTAAATCTGTGCCCTCTTGTCGCGACCATTTCAGCCCTGGGAGATAGTCTCTGAGAGTCCACCCTATCTATTCCTCTCAACATCTTGTAAACCTCTATCAGGTCGCCTCTCAACCTTCGTCTCTCCAGGGAGAACAGTCCCAGTTCCTTCAACCTGCCTTCATAAGGCATGCCTCCCAATCCAGGCAACATCCTTGTACATCTCCTCTGCACCCTTTCAATAGCTTTCACGTCCTTTCTATAGTGAGGCCACCAGAACTGCGCACAGTACTCCAAGTGTGGTCTGACAAGGGTCCTATAAAGCTGCAGCATTACTTCCTGACTCCTGAACTCAATCCCTCGATGAATGAAGGCCAGTACACCGTAAGCTTTCTTAACCAGAGGTTAAGAAACCTTACCTCACCTCGAGAGGTGAGGCTACATTGGATTTGGTGCTGGGCAATGAGCCAGACCAGGTGTTAGGCTTGGAAGTTGGTGAACATTTTGGTGATAGTGACCACAATTCGGTTACGTTCACCTTAGTGATGGATAGGCATGAAGCTGGGGGCAGTAGTTATAGCTGGGGGAAGGGTAATTATGAGGCCATCAGAAGAGAATTAGGGTGCATAGATTGGACTAGGAAACTACAGGGACTGGGAACATCTGGAATGTGGAGCTTATTCAAGAAGCAGCTGCTGCGAGTCCTTGATAAGTATGTCCCTGTCAGGCAAGGAGGAAATGGTCGAGTAAGAGAACCTTGGTGTACGAAAAAAGTTGATTTGCGGGTTAAAAGGAAAAAGGAGGCTTATGTCAGGATGAGGCTTGAAGGCTCGGTTAGTGCAATGGATAGCTATAGATTAGCCAGGAGGGAGCTAAAGAGTGAATTGAGGAGAGCTAAGAAAGGACACGAGAAGACTTTGGCTGATAGGATTAAGGAGAATCCTAAAGCTTTCTTTCGATATGTTAAGAATAGAAGATTGGTTAGGGCAAGATTAGGGCCAGTCATAGACAGCAGTGGGAAGTTATGCGTGGAGCCTGAAGAGATTGGAGATGTACTGAATAAATATTTCTCTTCGGTATTCACGCAGGGTGATGTAAATGTAGTTATGGAGAACACTGAGGTACAGGGTAGCAAACTGGAAGGTATCGAAGTAGATAGGGAGGATGTGCTAGATATTCTCGAGGTTTGAAGTTGGATAAGTCCCCTGGGCCGGACGGGATTTACCCTAGGATTCTCTGGGAGGCAAGAGAGGCGATTGCAGAGCCTCTGGCTCTGATCTTCAGGTCGTTGTTGGTTACGGGTATGGTTCCGGAAGACTGGAGGATAGCGAATGTGGTCCCATTGTTCAAGAAGGGGAATAGAGACTTTCCGGGGAATTATAGGCCGGTGAGTCTTACTTCTTTTGTGGGCAAAGTATTGGAGAGAATTATTAGGGATAGGATTTATAGTTATTTAGAGAGAAATGAATTGATTGGGGATAGTCAGCATTGTTTTGTGAAGGGTAGGTCGTGCCTTACTAACCTCATTGAGTTTTTTTGAAAAAGTGACTAAAGAGGTGGATGGGGGTAAGGCGGTTGATGTGGTATATATGGACTTTAGTAAGGCGTTTGATAAGGTGGCCCATGGAAGACTTCTGCAGAAAATGCAGATGTATGGGATAGAGGGTGATTTAGCTAATTGGGTTAGGAATTGGCTAGCAGATAGAAGAAAGAGGGTGGTGGTTGATGGGAGATATTCATCTTGGAGTTCGGTGACAAGTGGTGTACCTCAGGGGTCTGTTTTGGGGCCCCTGCTGTTTGTAATTTTTATAAATGATCTGGATGAGGGTATTGAAGGATGGATTAGTACATTTGCAGATGACACTAAAGTCGGTGGAGTGGTAGATAGTGAAGAGGGGAGTTATAGTTTGCAGAGGGACTTGGACAAGTTGCAGAGCTGGGCCGAGAGGTGGCAAATGGAGTTTAATGTGGAAAAGTGTGAGGTAATGCACTATGTCAGAAATAATAAATGTGTAGAGTATAGGGCAAATGGTAGGATTCTTAGTAGTCTAGATGAACAGAGGGATCTTGGTGTGTATGTGCATAGATCCCTGAAAGTAGGCAGTCAGGTCGAGAAGGTTGTTAGGAAGGCATATGGAGTCTTGGCGTTTATTGGTAGGGGGATTGAATTTCGGAGCCGCAACGTCATGTTGCAACTGTAAAAAACTCTAGTGCGGCCGCACTTGGAGTATTGTGTGCAGTTCTGGTCCCCACATTATAAGAAAGATGTGGAGGCATTGGAGAGGGTACAGAGGAGGTTTACCAGATGTTGCCTGGTATGGAGGGCAGGTCTTATGAAGAGAGGCTGAGGGATTTGAGGTTGTTTTCGTTAGAAAGGAGGCGGCTAAGAGGGGACCTAATCGAAACATATAAGACGATTAGAGGTATAGATAGGGTGGACAGTGATAGCCTTTTTCCTAGGATGGAAAAAGCTAGCACGAGGGGACACAGCTTTAAATTAAGGGGTGATAGTTATAGACGGATATCAGAGGCAGGTTCTTTACCCAAAGGGTGGTTCGGGAGTGGAATGCCCTGCCTGCAGCGGTTGTAGATGCGCCAAGTTTGGTGGCTTTTAAGAGGTTAGTTGATAAGTATATGGAAGAGAAGGGAATGGTTTAGTTTGGAGGGGCATTGCTTTTTATATTGGTCGGTGCAACATCGAAGGCCGAAGGGCCTGTTCTGTGCTGTAATGTTCTATGTTGTATGTTCTATAACCACATCCTCCACCTGGGAGGCCGATTTGAGAGTCTTATGGACCCGGACCCCAAGATCCCTCTGCTCTTCCACACAGCTAAGACTCCTACCTTTGATAGTGTACTCATTCATCCATGTGTGCGGAACTTGGTTATGAATCTCTTCTCAGCAACTCTGCACTACCATGTGTCGTGAATGCCAAGTTCTGCATGAGGACAGCCTCAACCTGGATCTTGGCTTCATGTCACACTATCTGTAACGCCCAAACTTACCTGGACTTGCAAAATCTCACTAACTTTCCTGTCTGAAAACAATACACATCTTTTTAACTTGTGCTTAATGCTCTTTCCACTCACATTGCCTGTATCTTTAAGATTTGATTATCTGTAAAAACTCACACTCCAATCATTCATGTAAATTGAGTTTGTACGCCCTGTTTGTGATCAGAACTCCCACCCACCCGACGAAGGAACAGCCAGTTCCGAAAGCTAGTGCCATTTGCTGCACATAAACCTGTTGGATTTTAACCTGTTGTGACTTCTTAACCAGTTTCACATTGCCAGTTTCACTTTAGCTGCAGATTTCTTCTTTCATGGCTTGCCTGCCAATAAACACCTAGGCTCTTGAACTCAGTCTCTCTTCCTTCCTCACCCAACTTTGCTTTTACCCCCCCACCCCTTGCCTCCCAACCTCTGTTTTTAAGGTTTGTTCTTCAGTGGTTCTTGACTTGTGGCTTAGCTCCTGGCTTCCCTTCTGAATTTGCACTAAGTCCTGACCTCCATCTCGTGTGGGTAACTGCTGACAGTACTAACCAACCCTAGACGGGTTCTGGTCAGTCTAAGTCCCGAGGTGATAAAAGGTTAAAATGATTGAATTTGTATTTTTTTTAATATTTAGTGATACATTTTATTTTACAAATTATCTCAGCAAGGAACACATTGCAGCACATGCATAGTATTTCAATTTGTACATTGTATTTTTTTTGGAGTGGTAATTGTCTAAAGTAACCTAACTCTGGATTTAATACTGAACCAGTGATTCACCCTGTGAGTCAATTCAGTTAAAAACAAAAACTTCAGGAAGAGCAGCACAATTTGAAGTGAGGACATAAGATTAATGTGCTGTCAGTGATGAGCAGTTCTGAGGAGGAGCAAAGAGATTTAGATACTCAAGTCTAGAAATCATAAATAGTAGAGAGGCACAGGAAGTGATCAGAAAGGTGACTAGAATGTGTTCCTTCTACTCGGGGGAGCTGGAGAGAAAAGAGAAAGGAGGTGATGCTTCTGTTATACAGAGCATTGTCAGACCCAGTCTGGAATATTCCTTCAGTTCTGGCTCTACATCACAGGAAGGATTTACTATCCTGGAGATTCGGCAGAATGATACCGGGCTGTAAAGGATTAAATTATGTTAGATTGCTTGGCACCCTCACCAGTATTAAAAATTAAGAGATGAACTAATTGGGGTTTTTACGGTGATTAAATGAATTGCAAGGATCAATGAAGAGAAACTATTCACTCTCATGGAGAAGTCCAAAGAAGGAGCCATAACCTTACAATTAGGGCCATGCTATTCAGGAGCGATATCAGGAAGCACTGTTTAACACAAATGGCTGTGAAAGTCTGAAACCCTTTTCTCCAAAAATGGCTGGGAATATGAGACCAATTTTCAGAATTGAGACTGATGGATTTTTACTTGTGAGGAATGTGAAGAAAGGGGAGGGGATGTCGATTTGAAATGTCAGTCAGTGCCTTCGACACAGCCTGTTTATTGCTTTGCTCTGTTTGTAATAAAGTCTATTTGTAAATTAAAGTCTTGCTTCCACTGTTTGTAACAGCTTCACTTTGTTTGTGTGCTCCAGCTTTCATTGTATTTCCCTGTGGTGTTGTTGCTGTAATGTTACAGGGCTGTCGGTTTGCTGTGTGTGTAATGCTCCAACTCTGGAACAGTAATGTGATCTGCCTATGATTTATTTCTGTCTGAATTTGGAATGGCCACACTCTGCCTGTCTGTCAATGCTGTCACTGTAACTTTGAGGGTCTCGCACTGTTTTACTGTAACTGTTTTTGATGGTGTTGCTCTGCTCTTTCACGATCAGAGTCTGAATGTTGCTGTCTCTCCAATATTCCCACACTCGGTGCAGCTTTTAAGTTTCTCATTTTATTTGTTAGATTCTGCGGTTTCTGCACGATGAGTTCCTCCAAGGCAGGAAGGAGATCATCCTTGGGAATTTTATTGCGCGGAAGGGAATAGCAAATCCCACACTCCGGAATGAGATCTTTTGCCAGGTGGTGAACCAGACATGGAAGAACCCGGATATGGAAGAGTGGCAGCGAGCTTGCCTGTTAATGGCTACCTGCCTCAGCTGCCTGCGACCATCAGCCGAACTTGAGAAGCCACTACTGAAGTGAGCAAATCTTACAAACCTGTTTGGAATGGAGGCTGTCATAGTATAAGAAAAATGCCCTTTCACCTCTGGTACCGACAATACAGTGATGGGATAACATAGAAACATAGAAGAAAGGAGCAGGAGGAGGCCATTCATTACAATCCTGCTTTTTCCCCATAACCTTTGATTCCCATTCGCCCTAAGTGTTATATCAGCTGCCTCTTAAATATATTCAATGTTTTGGCATCAACTGCTTCCTGTGGGAATGAATTCCACAGGATCACCACTCTTTGAGTGAAGAAATGTCTTCTCACCTCAGTCTTAAATAGTTTACAAAGATCAAAGAACAACACAGCACGGGAAACAGGCCCTTCGGCCCAACGAGCCCGCGCCGCCACCCCAATGTTCCCACCTCTACCCGTGATCCCTGTCCATGTTTATAGATCTATGGATTAAAAACCAAATTTGAGACAATTTAGGGAGAATTTGTTTTGCCAGTTTAGCCTAAGAGCACATTTTTGGGATGTGGGAGGAAACCGAAGCACCTGGAGAAAACCCACGCAAGCACAGGGAGAATGCGCAAACTCCCACAGACACAGGCCCAAATCCATGTATCTGCACAGCACAGCGATACTCACTGAGCTGTCATGTTGCCCATCAAATGGTCCAGGTCAAGCGTACACTAATGACGTGAAGCGCTAGAATACTCTCGAAAAATCCAAGAGCAGCCCTCTCACGACCCATCGCATGTATGCCCCTTGAATCCTCATAACATAACTCACCCATAGCCACTGACCAGTATTGACATGAGGTGGGATCAAACGACTGTTAAATTTTAAAAGTGAAAAAAAGGTATATTTGCTCCACTCTGACAAGGCATTTGGCTCAGTGGCTCCAGGCCATCATCACACCCTATCAGCCCAATCTTCTATTCCATTCTCCATCTATCTATCTATTCAGCTTTGGTTACAATGTCCCTTGGTCACTACACCACGCAGGTGCTTCTCACTATTATTTACAGGCATCTGCCAGCATACTTGACCCCAGTGGGAGTGACAGCTCCCACATACAGGACTCTGTATTTACCCCAGTGCCCTTGGGCTAGAGAAAGGAAAAGCTCAAATTTCCCATTCATTATACAATAATCCCTGCAGATAAAGGATGTTTGGAGATGAGGTGACATCTACATTTTGTCTAAACTGTGCTGTATCTGCCTAGAATCTTTAAAGTTTATTTATTATTAGTCACAAGTAAGGCTTGCATTAACTTTGCAATGAAGTTACTGTGAAATTCCCCTAGTCACCCCATTCTGATGCCTGTTCAGTCAGTGTACCTAACCAGCGCGTCTTTCAAACTGTGGGAAGACACCGGAGCATCCGGAGAAAACCCACACAGACACAGAGAGAACGTGCAAATTCCACACAGACAGTGAGCCAAGCCAATCTTTGAAATTACTCAAATGGAATTATCAGTGTTAATGTCCCTCAAACTCACAAAATATAAAATTCCAAGGCTCCCTGATTGTGCATGTGCTCTGCAATAACATTAACATTATGAATGACATGATGTTGAGATGCCGGTGTTGGACTGGGGTAAACACAGTAAGAAGTCTCACAACACCAGGTTAAAGTCCAACGGGTTTATTTGGTAGCATAAGCCACTAGCTTTCAGAGCACTGCCATTTTGTCAGGTGAACACACTGAAAGCTCATGGCTTTTGTTACCAAATAAACCTGTTGGATTTTAAGCTGGTGTTGTGAGACTTCTTATTATGAATGACACGCAGGATAAAACTGCATTTATACTCTCACAGGTATGTGTCTGACCACGCCATGGAAGAATATAGGGCCTTGTGTCAGCATAAAGCCCTTAATGCCATGCAACAGGACCAAGACAGGATCTTTCCTCCAACCCAGCTGGAATGGACAGCCAATCGCAGGCGAGGACAGATGGTGCTTGATGTTCACCTACTGAACGGTATTTACCCAATGACTCATGTCATTGACTTGAGTTTATTCATACATTTCATACTCACTTGAAAAAAATAATGCTGATCTATAGCCACTTCTATACTCCTATACAAATTTTTACCTGTCCTTGAGTATTTTTTTTCTACTCATTTATGGGATATGTTTATCACAGTCTGGGCCAGCATTTATTGCCCATCTCTGAGGGAGTCAAATCACATTGCTGTGGGTTTAGAGTCCAGACCAGACCGAATAAGGACAGCAGATTCCTTCCCTAAAAGACAGATGGGATTTTATGCCCACTGACAATGGTTTCATGATCATCATTGTAGATTTTTATTCCATTCAAATTTCACCATCTACCATGGTGGGATTTGAATCCGAGTACCCGAAGCATTACTCTAGGGTACTAGATTACTAGCCTAGTGACAGTAGTACAACACTACTGCCTCCCAACAGTAACATAGAAACCGTTTCCATTCAGCTGTGAGGAAGCACTGCACATTCTTTGGGTGAGATGGTGACTCAGGACCTGTCTATTGTGTTGGTGCAGGAGGATGTTGAAGATCCCATGGCAATATTGCAGAAGATGCACAGAATTCTGCTAACCCAAATTCTTCAATAACAAAAGTGCAGATTGACAAGTTGTTCATCTCATTGTGATTGTTAGATGATACTGTGAAGGGTAGTCGGTGAAATTGCCAAAACAGTAACAGGACCTTCCCTTAAAAGTCATTGATTCTTCTGAAACATTTTTGGATTCTCTGCATATAAATGTGGTCTCTCTCGATTGATACATGTTATATTCAAGTAAATTTCCTGAATACAAAAGCTTGGGCCCTATGGTCACATTTTAGTTGCAGTTCCAAGTTAACCATTCTGTTATAAACTTCTATGACTGGGATTTTCTGGCACTTCTCGTTGGCAGGATTGTTCAGACCTGCCAAAGACAACCCCCTGTGGCAGCACAGCGAGCAAAGCCTCTTGTGGGATGACAAGATCCCTGAGTGAACAATGGCGAGTCACCTCCACTGCAGGAAAATCAAGCACCGCAGTGGGGATGGAATTAACCAAGGAACCCACCGTGTGGCCTTGTGAGGTAGCTGCCTTTGGCCAGCAGTGGGACTTCTGTTCCCATCATTGCCAATGGGGTTCTTTGCTGAATGCAACCCTTGCTACTATGAAGCCCGCAGTGAGGGTGCGCTATTGGCAGGCCTGGAAGATTCCACTGGTGTGAACAGCTGGAATGTTCCAGTCTTTGGGTGCAACCTTTAGCCCACACTCCTGGTTCACAGGAATGGGCAGTGCGTCAAAATCCGGGAAGAGCAATTCATACCAGCAAGTTTCTGATTGTTCTAGTGCTGTGAAACACACATCACAGGACCACAGAAAGCTCACTCCAATATATTGGCATGTTATTAGCCAATACACTCTCCGGCCCTTCCCTCCCCCACCCCACCATTGGATATTCAGCGGGCCTCATGCTGCCCCCATTTACAACAGGCTTTTTAGAACACAAAACATTACAGCGCAGTACAGGCCCTTCGGCCCTCGATGTTGCGCCGACCAGTGGAACCAATCTAATGACCCTCTATCCTAAACTATTCCAATATTATCCATATGCCTGTCCACTGACCATTTGAACACCCTTAAACTTAAAGAGTCCACAATTTCTGCAGGCAGGGTATTCCACGCCCTTACTACCCTCTGAGTAAAGAACCCACCTCTGACATCCATCCTATAATTATCACCCCTCAATTTAAAGCTATGTCCCGGCAGGGGGGAGTGGGATGGTGGATTATGGGTAGGGAGGGAGGGGGAGGTGATGTGGGGTGGGTGGGGGAGGCCATGATTCAGAGGTGAACACTCAGGCAGCCAGCATCCTCTGGTGTGTGCACTTCCCAGGGGCATCGGAGAGCCCTCGAGGGACAGGGATACATTCCATTCAGGACTGAGGGTGGAGTCCCGGAATCATAGGATGAGGGGACAGGAGGGGTCACTCACAGTCATGACCTTCACTTCATGTTAAGGCACCCCTTGCTTTAAAGAGATTGTGAGGATTGGTATGTTGGCAGTGTGGACCTCGGTGCACTGCAATGAGAATGCCATCTCCTCAGACAGAAGGTGATGGGACTCCTCCAGTCAGCCTTGCCCTCTGAGAAGGGCTGCTCCTGATGTTTGTGACTCGGCCTTTGCAGCTCCAGCAGCTTTGGGATGCATCATCAGCAAGAGGTTTGGCAGGTTCCTGGGCTCCGGCATCCCTCCGAGTGCCAGTTCCCTGGGACATCCCTGTCTCCTCCTACTGCTGATCTTCCGCTGTGGGGTGCTCACCAGTGAGTTACCCTGAAGCTTGTCTACACAGTGATCCCACCGAGTGATACCTCTTCACCTCACCCAGAGAAGAAGAGACACACCGAAAGCTCGTGCTACCAAATAAACCTGTTGGACTTTAGCCCGGTGTTGTGAGATTTCTTACTGTGCTTACCTCAGTCCAATGCTGGCATCTTCACATCACACCTCATCAACGGCAGCATTGGAGAAATCTCCCTCTGAAATCTGTTGTCTGGTGGGTTCAGGGATTGTGAGATAGTCTGGCCTGTTCCACTAGTCAGTCTGTAAGAGCGGGGCAATGGCCTCAGAGAAAACATTGATTACTCACTCGAGACTTGATGATTCTCACGTTTATATGCTGCCCTCACTTCACCAACAGCACAGGCATGTTATTCCTCCTCCCCGGCCAGCTCGAGAGCTCACTCTTTGAAATATGTGAGGGTTTAAATCTTGAGTATGACTCCAGCTGGCCATGCCCACTGACGTTTGTTGTGTTTAAGTTTGTTCTTCAACAACACAGAGAGGAAGAATGGAGGTGGGAATGTTGACATTTTGAATGGTGATGAGGTGGCGGGGGGGGGGGGGGGGGGGGGGGTGCTTGGGCAGCTGAGTAAGGGAAAGGGTTGGGGTGCGAAGGGGTTCAGTGGGAGACTGGTGGTGATTCACTTTTCCTGGCTGAGTGATGTTCCGACATTGCTCCCCCATCGCGTTCTGGGCAGCGTTTGCACTGGGCAGGGCTGCCAATGCATCGCAGGACTCTGTAGCACCAAAAACAAATGTTACAAAATCTAAGCAGGTCTGACATCTTCTGGAGAGAGAATAGAGTTAACGTTTTGAGTCAGGATGACCCTTTTGTCAGAGCTGGAAGGGGGAGTGGGGGGGTTGTTAGAGAGTGTCCTGCCCCTGCTCCACTCTATCCAGCAGTCTGGTGAAGCATGCTGCTGCCTTCTCATCTGCCATTGCCTGCAGTGATTGTGGAGCTTAATCCTTCTGGCCAATGGTTTTTTGTGATTATTTTTAGCCCTCCTTACTCCTTGCTTAAGTTTCTTTCTACTTTCCTTGTATTTCACACTTGCTTCGTGTGTTTCCAGCCTCCGAGCTTTGACAAATTCTTCCTTTTTATTTTTAACTGGACTCACAACATCTCCTTGGAATGATGCTCATGTGCAAAGTTATCTGGTTGGCAGCATTCAGTCAGAAATGATTTTCATTTCATTTTATTCCCTTTTCCCAGAGGAGACAGTTGCGACAGAGGTGGAGTCCTGGACAACAGGCGAGGAGCTTGCCAACTGGATTTTAAAATTCCGGTAATGTATAGGAACATTTTAAGTCAATGGACTGGAGAGAGAGGTACAGACGTATAGAACACAGAACACAGCGCAGTACAGGCCCTTCGGCCCTCGATGTTGCGCCGACCAGTGGAACCGATCTAATGACCCTCTAACCTAAACTATTCCAGTGTTATCCATATGCCTATCCACTGACCGTTTGAATACCCTTAAAGTTGGTGAGTCCACAACTGCTGCAGGCAGGGCATTCCACGCCCTTACTACCCTCTGAGTAAAGAACTTACCTCTGACATCCATCCTATAATTACCACCCCTCAATTTAAAGCTATGTCCCGTCGTGTTAGCCATCACCATCTGAGGAAAAAGGCTCTCACTGTCCACCCTATCTAACCCTCTGATCATCTTGTATGCCTCAATTAGGTCACCTCTTAACCTTGTTCTCTCCAATGAAAATAACTTCAAGTCCCTCAGCCTTTCCTCATAAGACCTTCCCACCATACCAGGCAACATCCTGGTAAACCTCCTCTGCACTCTTTCCAATGCTTCCACATCTTTCTTATAATGCGGCGACCAGAACTGTACACAATACTCCAGGTGCAGCTGCACCAGAGTTTTGTACCAGTTGCAACATGATACAAGACCCATATAGATACAACGACAAAATTTAACAAGACCCGCTGGAGTCAGACGGAGGACATTGAGAATCAGACAAGACTTTTTGGATCGGATTCCTGGCTGTGAGAAAACTGTCCCCAGTTGGGGGCTGGAGACCTCACGTGCGAATCCTGCTTACCAGCGCAATGTCAGTTATACCTGAGACCACTGAAATTTATTGGTTCTCAAAGGCTGCCAAACAATCCTTGTTGGGAGGGGTGTGAGTTGGGTGTCCCTCACTGTCAGACATGCATTGCCTAATTGAGGGAGCTGAGATCACATGACCATGCCTCTGATATTACTTTTCCCCCCTCCAGTAACTCCATACAATCCCACTCAGCCGTGTCCAAGGATGCAGTAGTGATCCTCGGATTGGGCCTTGGGGCATATGGGCAGCAGCCACTGCTCCCAGTGCCATTGTTGGCAATTGGAGTGTATTCCAAATCGTCATCATCGTTAGGTTTTCCTCACGTCTCTCCCTCAATCTCCCACCCCTCACTTTGAACCTATGTACCCTCGTAACTAACCTTTCAAATAAGGGGAATAGCTAAGTTTGTAACTTAAATGTTCCATCCCAGACAACATCCCAGTGAATGTCCTCTGAACCCCTTCCAGTGCAATCACACCTTCCTATAATGTGGTGACCAAAACTGCACATAGTGCTCTAGCTGTGGCCTCACCAAAGCTCAACACAACTCCAATATGACTTCCCTACTTTTGTAATCTATGCCTCATTGATAAAGGCAAGAATCCAACATGCCTTTTTCACCACCTTACTAATATGTCCTTCATCTTCAGAGATCAAATATGCCAAGGTTCCTATGTTTCACTCACTATATTTAAATTCTTTCAAGTGAGTAATCTGTTGTAAAACAAACTTATTTCCACTAACCATATTCATGAGAGAATTTTTTAATGCCTCAAAAAAATTAATTAGAAGTCAGACCAAGGTTTTAGAGCTTTTGAAACTCAGCCAAGCATTCTTAATGGTCTCAGCTATAATAATTCTACTTGGGAAATGCCAACAAACTGCAGGAGCAGATGGTTAATGGATTTTAAATAAAGATGTCATGCTGGTTTGAGCACTTACCTTTTCTTGTTGTTGATGTGTCCAGGGGTCAGGACGGTGAGCAGAGAGGCTGGTCAGTGTCCTTGCACACCGGTGAGGAATGGAGAGATATGATTGGCTGTGACTTTGTTATGGATCTGATTTCTGAGATTGAAGAGCTCGGTTTTTTCCCAGCACAGTCATCCACCTCCGTCATCCATTCTAACGGATCGCATCCAGATTTTGACAATTGCTATCTGTGAGTAATTCTGGCTGAACAAAACAATTCCCGTTCATTCTTGGTGATCGTTAGAGACAGTCAGCTCATTATAGAAAGTACAGATGAACATAGTACAGACTTGATGAACCATTTGGCTTTTTCTATCCGACACTCGTGTATGGGAGGAAAGATTTCCTTTGTCTGCAGTGACATTTTCCAGTGCACACATTTACATTGTGACTATCCATATCGCATTAAAGAAGTTTACCATTTGACCATAGACTGAGAAATGGCTAAATATTGAAGGATTCCTGGAGACTGACTAGAGCCAGCTCCACCTATCTATCATTACCTGTCTCAGGCCCTGCTCTGTGTTGTTGATCATTGAGAATGATAGCCTCCTTATTGTGCCGGAACATTCTATTTGGCCCATCATGACTGTGCTAGCTTTTTCCACTCATCCTGCAAATCACTTCTCATCAATTCCATTCTATTGCCTTTTGAAAGCTTCTCTGGAATTTTTTTCCACCATTCTTTCAGTTGATATTGCAGATCATAACAACTTTTGTGTGAAGAACAATTTTGTTTCCATGTCCACAATTAACCATTACTTTAAATCTCTGACTTCTTGTTACCCGAGGAAGCAGTTTCTTCTGATCTGCTTTATCGAAGCCCCTCATCATTCTGAAAATTCCTATCAGATCTCTGCTTAATCTTCTCTAAACCTAACATAAACATCATTGCCCTGAAGAGGAAAATCCAAATTCTCCACATAACTGAACCTCCTCAGTCTTGATAACGTTCAGGTAAATCTCCTCTTCAACACTCTCCCTCTGGACCTCAGTAGTCACTCCTCCCACTCCCTCTGGACCTCGGTCACTCCTCCCACTCCCTCTGGACCTCGGTCACTCCTCCCACTCCCTCTGGACCTCGGTCACTCCTCCCACTCCCTCTGGGCCTCGGTCACTCCTCCCACTCCCTCTGGGCCTCGGTCACTCCTCCCACTCCCTCTGGGCCTCGGTCACTCCTCCCACTCCCTCTGGGCCTCGGTCACTCCTCCCACTCCCTCTGGGCCTCGGTCACTCCTCCTCTCCCTCTGGCCTCGGTCACTCCTCCACTCCCTCTGGGCCTCGGTCACTCCTCCCACTCCCCTTGGGCCTCGGTCACTCCTCCCACTCCCTCTGGGCCTCGGTCACTCCTCCCACTCCCTCTGGGCCTCGGTCACTCCTCCCACTCCCTCTGGGCCTCGGTCACTCCTCCCACTCCCTCTGGACCTCGGTCACTCCTCCCACTCCCTCTGGACCTCGGTCACTCCTCCCACTCCCTCTGGGCCTCGGTCACTCCTCCCACTCCCTCTGGGCCTCGGTCAGCATATCACTTATTGATCACCTATAGATTTCCCTTATTGTTTCTAATCACTCTCACTGTTCCTTTAGCTGTCCTTTTACTTTTTATATGTTTCAGAAATACTTTTGAGATTCCTTTTAAGTTACTCATTATATTTTTCTCGTTTCTATCCTTCATCTTCCTGTATTCTTTTACTGTTTTTCCTTGCTGCCCTTTTTGTATTCTGCCTGACTCTCTACCCATTCCTGATCATTTATTTCGGTTTTATTATTATCTCAATTTTCTTTGTCATCTAGCAAGCTTGTAGTTTCGATGTTCCATCTCTCTGCCTGTGGGATTGTACCTGGTTTTCTCCACCTCGATGGCCTCATTATAGTTTATCTGGTACAGGATGAACCGCAGGCCCCAGCTCAGTATTGGGAGGTGACAGCATCCCACTCTCTGGATTAGGATATTCCCAATCTATATTCTATTTTACATGAACTGAATTTCTAACTCCATAACTTCTTCACAAAAACTGCCCACTTCCACCTGTACAACATTGTCCATCTTCACCATGTCTCAGTCTAATACCTGTGTGAACATGGCCATTGTCTGTTGTGATGAACACTGTGTTTCTTTTAGATCACTTTCTGAGGAGAATGAAGGAGCGATTCCTCCAGCACCCAACATCCAGGCACCTTCTTTCCCTCCGGCATTCTCATCCTACGAAGGTTCCCTGGCTGATGTACCTTTGTACAGTGGTAAGTGAAGTACAGTGATAAGTAAACCAATTAGTAAGAAGCCTCACAACACCAGGTTAAAGTCCAACAAGTTTATTTGATAGTAAACCCTTACTCCAGTCCAACGCTGGCATCTCCACATCAAGTAAACCAAAGACAGAGATCCGTCAGAGTGACAACTGTCTCTGGTGAGGTGATGGCCCAGTGGTATTATTTCTAGAGTATTAATCCAGAAACTCAGCTATTGACCGGGGTTCAAATCCCACCACAGCAGAATTTGAATTCAATAAAAAATAACTAGAATTAAGAATCTAATGAAAATGAACCCATTGTAAATTGTTGCAATAACCCATCTAGTTCACTATCTCTTTTAAGGAATGAAATCTGCCGTCCTTACCCGGTCTGGCCTACATGTGACTCAGATCCACAGCAATGTGGGTGACTCTGAACTGCCCTCTGAAACAGCCCAGCAAACTGATGGGCAACATGACAGCTCAGAGACTATCGCTGTTGCTGTGCAGACACGTGGATTTGGGCCTGTGTCTTCGGGAGTTTGCGCGTTCTCCCCGTGGTTGCATGGGTTTTCTCCGGGTGCTCCGGTTTCCTCCCACATCCCAAAAATGTGCTCTTAGGCTGATTGGGTAACAAATTGTCCCTACATTGGTCCCTATATGGGAATCTTCCACAATAGGCTTAGCCAAAAGTCATGGATATGACATTAAGACGTTAGGACGGCGGCGTGGGCTCGTTGGGCCGAAGGGCCTGTTTCCCGTGCTGTGTTGCTCTTTGTTCTTTGTTCTTTGTACTCAGTTCAAAGGCAAATAAAAAATAGAACATAGAAAAAGTACAGCACAAACAGGCCCTTTGTCCCACAAGTTGGCAGATCATATCTCTACCTACTAGGCTTACCTATAACCCTCAACCCCTATTTAAGTCTCTTAAAAGAGCCTATCGAATTTGCCTCCACCACCACCGATGGCAGCCAATTCTCAACTAGGGATGAGCAATAAATACTGGCCAGCCTGTGACACCCATGTCCCATGGATGAATTAAAAAACTCATCAAACAGGAATCTAATTGTAATCACCTTCAATCTCTCCCTCAATCCAGTATGATACCTCCAGGAATCAGAGGAGGATCATTACTTCAGTGTGCATCTGGCACAGAGTTTCACCCACCCCTTCCTCAGCAGTTATGCAAATTAGCAAATTGGAGTCTTAAAGTACAAATTTACCATCCATCCATTCATTTCATTCAATTGGAAAATTGGAGTAGCTTGGTGAAAAAGTTTTGTACATCCCCAGCCTTCAAAGCTCTGCATTAAATGCACTGATAAAACTTACCTTGCTCTGTTTAATCTGTGTATAATATAATTTTTTACTTTAATTATTAAATTTAAAAATTATAAATTAATTATTAATGTATAATTAATAATTAAGTTTATAATTTTTTAAATCTGTGTATAAAATATTGAGAGGTGTAGATCGGGTAGATTCTTGGAGGCTATTTCCCAGGGCTGAAATGGTCGCTATGAGAGGACACAGGTTTAAGGTGCTGGGGAGCAAGTACAGAGGAGATGTTAGAGGTAAGTTTTTCACTCAGAGGCTGGTGAGTGAGTGGAATCGGCTGACATCGGTGGTGATGGAGGCAAATTCGATAGGGTCTTTTAAGAGACTTCTGGATGAGTACGTGAAATTTAATAGAATTGGTTATAGGTAAGCCTGTAGGAAGGGATATCATTGGTGCAACTTGCGGACCGAAGGGCCTGTTTGTGCTGTAGTTTTTCTATGATCTATGTTCTAGTCAACAACTTGCCTTCATATAAAACTTTTAATGTAGCAAAACGTCCCAAGAAGCTTAACAAGACCGTTACCAATAAAACTAATTTTATTGCTGAGTCACAGGAGGAGATAGCAAACAGATCGCTAAAAGCTAGATCAAAGCTCGACATTACAGGGATCAGTGTTGTGGTCTCAATTATTTACAATCTATACTGATTACTTGGAAAAAGGAATAGGAGCAGAAGTTGGCAAATTCAGCTCTTCAAGCCTACTCCGCCACTCAATCAGATCATGGCTGATCCCATCCTGTTCTCAAATCCACCTTCCCATCCACATATCCTTTCACTAGTTTTTTATGAGAAATATATCTCTTTTCGTCTTAACCATTCAATAATTCAGATTTTGGGATGTTATGGGACAGCGAGTTGCACAAGTTCACCTCCCTCTGCAAGATGTAGTTCCTCCTCATTTCAGTTTTAAATATACCACCTCTCGACCTATACCTGGGAATACTTGTTCTAGATTGTCCCAAAAGATAAAACATTTGGTATATGTTTATCAATCTCTTAAGATTTTATATACCTCAATCTGATCCCCTCTTTTCCTTCTCAACTCCAGTGAGTACAAGCCCAAATTGTTTAATCTCTCCTCATACATCAATCCTTTCATCCCTGGAATCAATCTGATGAACCTCTGCTAAACTGCTTCCAACACCAGAACATCCTTCCCCAAATAAGGAGACCAAAACTGCACACACTATCCAGATCTGGTCTCACCAACACCCTGCACAATTGCAACAACACTGTCTACTTTTATACTCCAGTCTGTCTGCAATAAATGCCAACATCCCATTTGCCTTTTTTTAACGATGTGCTGCACCTGTGTACCAACTTTCTGCGATTCATGAACACAGACACCCAGATCCCTCTACCTGGATACATTTTGAATCTGCTTGCCATTTAGGTAATAATTTTCCTTTCTATTTTTCTGCCAAAATGGATAATGGGCCAAATATATGATTACTAAATTTGATGATCACATTCACTAGAAAGAATAGAAAGTTGGCAAATATTTTAAATGGAGGGAAATTGCAGAGCTCTACAGAATGGAGGGATCTGAGTGTCTTGGCACATAAATCACAAAAACTTTGTATAGAAATACACAAATAATTAAAGAAAGCAAGTGGAATATTGTCATTTATTGCAAAAAGGGTAGAATATAAAAGTAGAGACATTTTGCTAAAGTTGTAGGATGTTAGTGAGACCACTTGATGTTATTTAAGAAAGGATATAATTGCACTGGAAGCAGTGTGGGGAAGGTTTACTCAACTTCTTCCTGGGCTAAAAGAGTTTGGGATCATACACTTGTATTTTGTGCTTGTGATTGGTGAGCCTGAAAACTGCCTTGTTGTCTGTTCCTGCTGGAAATGACGTGATTCTGCACTGGCTGGCCAATGGCATTGCCCTGTGAAGTGAAATCTATTTCTCCCCCACCAATCTTTAAACCATACATTTAATTCTAATCTTAAATTGGAACAGTTTGCTCATGGCTCAGGTAACAATTCAAGAAAACTTTTGAGCTTCTGCTGTGGCCCCTAGTTGCTCATCCTCCTGCAACAAAACCTTTTCTAGTTCTGTCTGTCACTGGTGCCTATACACAGAGCACAATCACTAAATCTACCCCTCCCGCTGCAGGTTTCTCTCCAGCCCTGAGTAGATAACTATAACTATCCCCTATTATCACTACTTCATGATGAACTCCGTCTGCTCGAATAGCTTCCTATGCCATGGAGTTTGCTCACCCATTCTGCTCTCATTCATCCAAGCTGTAAAAACCTCAAACCTGGGGGACAATTGCAAAGTCCACAACTCCTCCACTTCTATTTTCTCAATTCCTCACTCAACACCCTCCTGTCCCTGTTCCCAACTACGGATCAAACTAGAAGCCCTGAGTCTAAGGGATGTGACTGTCTCCCGAAACAAACAATTTGTGTGTATCTGCTCCCTGATGTATCGCAGTGTCTAGAGTTCCACGTCAAATTATTGACACTGATCCAAAGTTCCTCAAACACACACCTTGCGTCACACTGGAATCCACAAGATCCCAAATAATAAATAATTCTTATTACTACCACTTACCCAGTGCCTGCTGCTTCAGAATGTCTTCTTAGACCTTTTAGCACCTGATCTCAAAAAAAACAAACCCAACCTGATTTTTAATTAGCTGCTGACTTTAAAATTCTCTCTCTCCAAGTTGTATTTCTTGTCCAAATCAGCTGATCTTTAACTGGAGGGCAAAGATGTGGTTGTATAGGGCAAGGCTTGAGCAGGGGAAGGTTGGGCCCAACCCAGGGTAGAGGCAAGCGCTGACAGAGAGAGGGCAGGAACCTGGGAAGAGGGGGCCAATACAGTGGGCGACACAGTAGCACAGTGGTTAGCGCTGCTGCTTCACAGCTCCAGGGTCCTGTGTTCGATTCCCGGCTCGGGTCACTGTCTGTGTGGAGTTTGCACATTCTCCCCAAATCTGCGAGGGTTTTCTCTGGGTGCTCCGGTTTCCTCCCACAGTCCAAAGATGTGCGGGTTAGGTTGATTGGCCACGATAAGAAATTGCCCTTTAGTGTCTAGGTATGCGTAAATTAGAAGGATTAGTGGGCGTAGTATGTAGGGATATGGGATTAGGGCCAGAGTGGGATTGTGGTCGGTACAGACTCGATGGGCCGAAGGGCCTCTTTCTGCACTGTAAGGTTCTGTGATTCAGATTCCCAGCAGGTAAGGGCAGGGGCCCATTTGTCAGAGGGCAGGGTCACATGGATAAGGGCAGGGTCACATGGATAAGGGCAGGGTCACATGGATAAGGGCAGGGTCACACGGGTAATGGGCAGGGTCACACGGGTAATGGGCAGGGTCACACGGGTAATGGGCAGGGTCACACGGTAAGGCAGGGTCACAACACACATGGATAAGGGCAGGGTCACATGGATAAGGGCAGGGTCACATGGATAAGGGCAGGGTCACACGGGTAATGGGCAGGGTCACACGGGTAATGGGCAGGGTCACACGGGTAATGGGCAGGGTCACACAGGTAAAGGTAGGGTCCAGCAGGTGGACAGAATTACTGTTCTTGCTGTCTGTTCAACAATCAGCAATGTCTGTGGCTGTCAGTGGAATGGAAATTGCTAACAATGAATTGCGGTCCCTCCTTCCCTCTTTCACAGGATCCACATCAAAAACAGCGTCTTCGCAGGGCAGCTTAGACAATTACGTGAACAATCTGTTCGACCCGGTGTTTTCACATGCAGGAGGGGTGAGTATAATATCATCCAGTCAGCAGCTGGGGTGAAGGTGAACAAACGGCCGAGGTGAAGGATTGAGTGGGATGAGAGGAGTGTTTTTTTTTTATTGGGTTTTACTGCCTGTCCCTAAAGCCCTTGAGAAGGTGATGGTGAGCTGCCTTCTTGAACCGCTGCAGTCGCTGAGATGTAGGTACACTTATAGTGCTGTTAAAATCTAAGATTTTAACCCGGTGACAATAAAGGAACAATGACATATTCCCAAGTCAAGATGGTGAATGACTTGGAGGAGATCTTCCAGGTGGTGGCATTCCCAGATATCTGCTGCTGTTTTCCTGCTGGATGGGATTGGTTGTGAGTTTGGAAGATGTTTCCTAAGGGGCCTGAGTGAGTTCCTGCAATGCATCTTGTAGATGGTACAAATGGCTGCCATTGTTTGTTGGTGGTGGAGGGATTGAATGTTTGTGGAGAGGGTAGTAATGAAGCAGGCTTCATTGTCCTGGATAGTGTCAGGTTTTTGAGTGTTTCCAAGCTGCACCCATCCAGGCAAGTGGGGAGTATTCCATCACGCTCCCGATTTGTGCCTTGTAGATGGAAGACAGGGGAGTCATCACCTGCTTCCTAGCCACAGACCTGTTTTTGAAGATAAGTGTCTAGGGTGAGTCATTTTGGAAAATGATGAAGGTGAATGCTGAATGTTTAAAAATCTCAACCTAGACCCACCGCGAACTCCACTGCTCAAGGGAGGCAATGTCGATCACACAGAACCACTTGCCTTTCCAGCATTGCTTGTGGGTCAGGCACAGCACGAGTACCTCCCCCCGGCTAACCAAGCAAACCCCCAATAATTGGTTTCTCCCAGCTCACAATCTGATGTCCTCCCATCATCTTCCACTGCTGGCAACCTGCTGTTAATCCGTCCAGTCTTCAACTGTCTTTGACAGACCTTTTCTCTCCAAATCTCTGCTGACCACCCCCTCCCCCTATCAATGTCCTGTCTCGACCCCAGACTCTTCGCACCTTCTCTTCACTCACTCTCTGCACCCTGGTGAACCATACTCCAGCCCCAGGAAATGGAAATCTGAAACAGTCATCCATTCCTGCTGTTAAATTCACTGGGATCCGAGGGAAAACTTCCAGATTTCCTGAGGGCCGAATGGTAATCGCAGGATTTAGGAATGAATGGAGTGAGAATTAGCATGTTGAATAAGTGTGGTTTGATATTGAAAGTGAACAAGTGGGCTGAGTTTGTGTGGAGTGAGGTGAAGACAGGATGAGTGAGATGTGAGGTTGCACTCTGCAATGAAGACAATTGTATCGGTGAGTGTCCAAGCTATCGAATCCTGACAGAAATCTTCTCCAATACTTTTAAGCAAATGGAGAGGTCGAGGGATCTAAACAGACGGATGAAAGGAGGAGGTGGAATTGGCCCTTCACAGACTGGAGAATACATGGCAACAGGTCAGTTGGTAATGTTCCAGCGTGTGTGTGTCTCTGCATTTATACCTGGGAGCAATAGTGTTTGTGTTAATAAGCATTATTGGAAGTGTCTGGAATATTTAATTAGTTTGTGCAGTATTTAATACAGCCGACCGTGACCCGAGCAATAGGGAGGGAGGAGAATGTGAGGCGAAGGGGGGGGAGGTGTGAGTGTGAGGCGGGGAAGGGAAGTGAGTGTGAGGCAGGGAGGGGAAGAGAGTGTGAAGTGGGGAAGGGAGGTGAGGCGGGGAGGGGAGGAGAGTGTGAGGCGGGGAAGGGAAGTGAGTGTGAGGCAGGGAGGGGAAGAGAGTGTGAAGTGGGGAAGGGAGGTGAGGCGGGGAGGGGAGGAGAGTGTGAGGCGGGGAAGGGAAGTGAGTGTGAGGCTGGGAGGCAAGTGTGAGGTGGGCAGGGGAGGTGAGTGTGAGGGTGAAGATGGCAATGAGTGCAGGGGCAGGAGTGAGGTTGGGGTTGGGCGTGGGGCAGGGGTAAGGGTAGGTAAGCGCAGGGCAGGGTGAAGGTGGGTGGGGGCAGCACAGCGGTGAGGGTGGGGGTGCAGGGGCAGGGGCAGGCCAGGGGTGAGGGTGGGAGTGGGGTGGTGGAGCAGGGGTGGGGGTGGGCAGGTTTGAGGGTGGCGGAGGATGCGAGTGTGGATGTGAAGAGTGAGCATTACTGTAATGCAGAGTTGTTTTAAATGCTACATTTATTGCTCTGTAATCGAGGTATTGATTGCTTCATTTTGTACACAGGTGTACCGATGGTCCCAAGCTACTCGATGGGTATGTACAGTCTCTTCACTGTGATGTGTCTGCGACTGTCTGTGTGAATTCTCTGGGTTGTAATGTTGTTGCTGTGTTCAGTCAGAGTACAACCTGGCTTTTAAATCGACATGATCAGTGATCCAACCCAACCTCCCCAGGGTCGATTTGTTCTCCAGCTCACTTTACTCCTCACTTTAGCTCTTTCTCCAAGGCAGCTGCCATACAACAACAACTTACATTTGTATAACTTCTTCAATGAGGTAGAGTCCCAAAGAGCTCCCCAGCCATCTTCACAAAGCTGATTGCAATCCCGGTCAAATATTATAAAGTTAGTGCAGACCATGGATCACTTCGATCCCATCATTGGAATTAAAATCAACCATTTATTTCTGATAGAGTTGATAATAAAAAAGCAGGCTACTATTCAGACATACTAAATACCAGACATCACAAAACAGCCAATGAGGTACATCCCAGGGTTTATGAGCGTGCACAGTGAGTGTGATTTGATATTGAAGTGAGCTTTTGAAGGTTTGATAATTGTGATGATGGTCTCTTTAAGAGCAACACAGCAGAGTAAAGGTCAGCCAATTTAGGGGATCAATTAGGATGAGAATGGCTAATCACCCCAGGGGATGCCACTTTTTTGTTCAGCAGATAGCTCGATGATATGGAGGGACTGGGACTGTGGGTAGGATGTTCCAGGGCAGCTGGGGTCTCCTTGCCTCTGTACAGATGTTCCTTATGAATCAATGTCCCATGTGTTCCTGATGAAGTCTCTGAGTGTGCATCATTACAGAAATATAGCCACTATTGTAATGTAGGAAACGTGACTGCTGATATGCACACAGGATGTTCATCCAGCACAAGGGATTCTTTGGTTTATTGACAATAAAATGAAACAAAACCTACTCCAAAAGAAAAAAAGGTTTAATAAAGAAACATAATTTTTTAAAAAAATATTCAATTCAATCCAACCAGAGTCTCATCAAGTGAGACATTCCGGATCTAAGCTGACAAGACAGGCTGGTTACTTCTGAGGCCTGATCTACATGATCCAGGCTGATTGGAGCAGACGTTACACCTTCTCCAAGGCTTGATTTCATTTGCATCTTAGTCAAAAGGCTGAGATACTGCTTTTAAAATTGCTTCAAATGAAGCCTCAGTGTAACCTCATGACTTCAACCAAATGCAGGATGCCAAACCAACACCTCATCTTAGCCATCATTACTCCAACACCTGAAGCCTCACCCTACACCATTCCAGACTCTGCAGCTTCTTATTTATGCTGTGTCAATTGACCACCATATCATTTTGTCATTGGTTACATAGTTGACTGGGTCAGCAGACCCTTACAGCATGTTACCATTGGTCACATAACAGATCCAATGATATCATTGTTTATATTCTATCACAGGAAACTCCCACAAACAGCAGGGATGATCAAATCATTTGTGTTTGTGATGCTGATTGAGGAACAAATATTGGACATTAGGAATAACTCTTCTGTTCTTCTTTGCAAATAGTTTCCTGAGATCTTTCACATCCACAGCAGATAGATAAGAGTCTCGGTTTACTATCTCGTCCAAAAGACCGCTAACAGTGCAGCACACCCTTAATACTGTACTGGAGTGTCAGTATAAACTTTTTTGCTAAAGACTTGAACCCAGAACCCTGAGATTCTGGGTCAAGAGCACTACCAACTGAGCCATAGTCAACTCCAGGGTAAATGCATCACCGCAAATATTCAACATCCCACTGTTTTAGTTATCTGACACCTTCTGCAAACTTAATACCCCATAATCCATACATTTCACTGGAAATGGCAAATAGCAATACCAGTTGCCCTGTCTAAGTAGATGTTGTGGTAAGTGTGAATGATGTAAGCAATTCACTGTACTCCCACCCTCATGAGCATAGATTCCCTATAGTGCAGGAGGAGTGCATTTGGCCCATCAAGTCTGCACTGGCCACAATATTATACCTGTAATCCCACATATCTACTTTGCTAGTTTCCCTGACACTAAGGGGAAATTTTCCATGGCCAGTCAACCTAACCTTCATTCATCAATCGAGGAATTGAGTTTGGGAGTCGGGAGATAATGCTATAGCTTTATAAGACCCTGGTCAGACCCCATTTGGAGTACTGTGCACAGTTCTGGTCACCTCACTACAGGATGTGGAAGCCATAGAAAGGGTACAGAGGAGATTTACAAGGATGTTACCTGGATTGGGTGGCATGCCTTATGAGAATAGGTTGAGAGACCTCAGTCTTTTCTCCTTGGAGAGATGAAGGATGAAAGGGAACCTAATAGAGGTGTATAAGATGATGAGAGGTATTGATTGAGTGGATTCTCAGAGGCTATTTCCCAGGGCTGAAAGAGGACACAGGTTTAGGGTGCTGGGGAGTAGGCACAGAGGAGATATCAAGGTTAAGTTTCTCACTCAGAGAGTGGTGGATAAGTGGAATCGGCTGCCATTAGTGCTGGAGGAGGTGGATTCGATAGGGTCTTTTAAGAGACTATTGGATAAGTACATGGGACTTAGTAAGGGTTATAGGTATGCCTAGTAGGTAGGGACATCTTCAGCGCAACTTGTGGGCCGAAGAGCCTGTTTTTGCTGTAGTTTTTCTATGTTTTTATCTTTGTGATGTAGGAGGAAACTGAACACCCAAAGGAAACCCTTGCAGACACGGAGACAATGTGCAAACTCCACACAGACAGCGACCCAAGGCCGAAATTGACCTGGGTCCCTGATGCTGTGAGGCAGCAGTGCTAACCACTGTACCACTTTCTGACCCCATGCAAGGGATGAACATTTAAATTAGAAGTTTACACTTTGAACAATTAGCTGAGATTGAAGAATACAGCAATAAAAATGGATAAATCCCCAGATCCAGATGAAATATATCCCAAGGTGCTGCAGGAGGCAAGGTGCTGCAAGGAGGCAGATTGTAGCAGCTCTGATAGTAATTGTCAAATCTTCAATGACCATGGGTGAGATACCAGAAGACTGGAGGGCGAATAATGTGGTGCCATTATTCAAGAAGGGAAGTAGGGAAGAAACAGATAATTACAAGCCAGTGGTAGGGAAATTATTGGAAAAAAATCTGAGGGATACTATTAGTTTCCACGTAGAGTGAGGATTAGAGTGAGGACGGATGTCAGAGGTAGGTTTTTTACCCAGAGGGTGGTAAGGGTATGGAATGCCCTGCCTGCTGCAGTTGTAGATGCACCAAGTTTGGTGGCGTTTAAGATGTTAGTTGATAAGTTTATGGATGAAAAGGGAATGATTTAGGTTAGAGGGTCATTGCTTTTTGTTAATTGGTTGGTGCAACATTGAAGGCCGAAGGGCCTGTTCTGCACTGTAATGTTCTATGTTCTATGATTAATCAAGGATCATTAGCATGATTTTGTCAGGGGAAGATCATGTCTAACAAATTTAATTGAAATTTTTAGTGGAAGTGACTAGGTGTTTACATGATGGTAGTGCAGTTGATGCAGTCTACATAAACTTCAGTAAGACTTTTGACAAAGTCCCACATGGGAGATTTATCAAGAAGATAGTGTAGGATCCTGGGCAATTTGGCAAGTTAGATCCAAAATTGGCTCAGTTGCAGGAGGCAGAGTGTGATTGTCGAAGGTTGTTTTTGTGACTGGAAGCCTGTGTCCAATGATGTTCACAGTAAGAAGTTTGACAACACCAGGTTTAAGCCTAACCGATTTATTTGATAGTAAACTCACAAGCTTTCGAGGTTTCCCTCTTCGTCAGGTGAATGAAGAGTTCAGGCCATGATCCAGTGATGTTCCGCAGAGATCGGTGCTGGGTCCCTCGCTGTAGTGTACATTAATAATCTAGATGTGAATGTCGGAGGTATGATAAGCAAGTTTGCAGATGACAGGAAAATTAGTATGTCGTAAATAGCGTGGAGGAAAGCCTTTGATGCAGGACAACATAGACAGACTAGTCAGATGGACAGAACAGTGGAATTTAACCCTGAAAAGTGTGAGGTAATGTATTTTGGGAGGATTAACAGGCAAAGGAACATACAATCAATGGTCAGACCCAAGGAAGTGCAGCAGACCTGGGTGTGCATGTCCAAAGCTCCATGTGCAGCCAGACAGATAGATGAGGTGGTTAAGAAGGCATATTGGGTTATTTGCCTTTAATGGTACAGAAGGTACAGATCATTTGAGCAGGTTGGTTATGATGGATCTGTATAAGAAAGCAGTTAGCCGACAGCTGGAGTTCCAGTCACCAGGCTATAAGGAAGTGATTGCATTGGAGAAGGCGCAGAGGAGATTCACCAGGATGTTGCCTGGGCTGGAAGTGTTTCCACAGTGAGGAGAGACTGGAGAGGCTGGGGTTGCTTTCCTTCGGGAAGGCTGCAGGGGACCTGATTGGGGTGTATGAAATTATGAGGGGTATATGTAAGTAGACAGGAAGGAACATTTCCCCTTAGCAGAGAGGTCAATAACCAGGCTCATAGATTTAAGATAAGGGGCAAGAGATTTAGAGGGGATTTAAGGAGAAGTTTTTTCACCCAGAGGGTGGTGGGAATCTGGGACTCTCCGTCCAAAAGGGAACCCTTAACATTTAAGAAGGATCTAAATGAGTGAGTGAAATGCCATAGCAACAAGGCTACAGGCCAACCACTAAAAAGTGGGATTAGGATGGATAGGTGCTCGATGGCTGGCACGGTCATGATGGGCTGAAGATCCCCTTACTCTGCTGTAAAAGTCTAAGGGGAGAATTTTCCTATCCCTCCTGTCACGGGAGTTGTACTGGGTTGGGGTTGCGGGGGGAGGTGGGGACATGGGCGTCAGACTATGCAAAGATTTATTGACCTCGGGTGGAATTTTTGGTTTTGGTGGGATGGAAATTCTCGCCCTTATGCTCTAATGAACTATTGGACACAACAGCTGTGTTAAAACAAACCAAGTATCTCAGTGCTGTGTGACTCTGACTATGACCAAGTGTCGCTATAGTAGATCAGCACAACAGTGCAAATATTGGCTAAAGAGGTTGAATATTGTACCAAATGCAATCATCTATTCATAACCTTGTGATTGTACGAAATACTTACCGAAATGCAATACTGTGACATTTGCCTTGAGCTCCTGTGATATCGCAGAGTAATTACAGCAGAGAAAGAGGCTATTTGGACCATCAGTGACTGCACTGTGCTTCCAGCGTCATCCAAGAGGGTGTTGTCAGAGGGTCACCATCCTTGTTTCACCAGTACAAAGCTCAGGTGATCGGGTTGGACAAAATGTTCGAAAAGCCTGATGATATGGATTAGTTTGAGGTCCATTCCCTCATCGTTGCACACCATTCAGCCCATCTTGTTTGTACTGATACTTTGAGCAGCTCCAATTAGTCCCAATCCCCTGCTCCTTCTCCATTACCCTGTATATGTTTCCTTTTCAAATATTTATCCAATTCATTGCTTTGGTACACTCGCAGTGTTAAAGGATGTTAATAAATAAGAAAGCTTTATCACCTATTTCCAAATGTTATGCATTCTTTACCCACCATCACCCTACTCATGTTAAGAGATTGGTTAATTTTTCATTTAGCTTCAGATTATCTATGACCCGACCCAAGTATCTATCCTGGGAT
Organism: Sphyrna mokarran; assembly: GCA_024679065.1. Classification (NCBI taxonomy): domain Eukaryota; kingdom Metazoa; phylum Chordata; class Chondrichthyes; order Carcharhiniformes; family Carcharhinidae; genus Sphyrna; species Sphyrna mokarran. Next base: position 50,820,932 of record JAGIQG010000021.1, on the reverse strand, counting down.
TTCCGGTACCTAATGAGTCGGGGAGTTCATTTGACCATTGTCTATCTGCCATGTGTATTCAGACATGGTTCACACAATCTGTCCAGCAAAGATATACTTCTAAAGCGAATGCAGAGCATTTCAAGAATGGAGAATGTTGAACCGCGTGGAGATAATCGATCTTTTTCTCTCTCCTTCAGGTGCTCCGGCAATGCCACAGATTCCTGCTGTACCTGCTTACCAGACAGTGCCACTGATGCCCACAATGCAGCCAATGCCCACAATGCAATCAATGCCCACAATGCAAAGTATTCCTATGATGCAACCAATGGCACCATCAATGCCAGGTAATTGTATGTTACAGGTTATCCTTCTTCATCACTACTGGTCTATTCTCACTTTCTACCTGTCTGGTCTGTCTATCTGTCTCTCTTTCTCTTTCCATCACTATCTCTGGTATGTATTTATTCTATCAGTTATCTTCTGAATACTCATTATTATTCCTCTGAAGTTGCAAACACCCTCTCTCTGCTCTCTATATTTCCACTGATGTGAAGTCTAGATTTCCTGGCACCAATGTTTCAGGTACTACATATATCTTAGAACCCTTACAGTGAAGAAGGAGGCCATTCAGCCCCTTGATTTTACACCGATGCATCTTATCAAGGCCCACCCGTGCATGGCCAATCCACATGCACATCTTTGGAGTGTGGGAGGAAACTGGAGCATCTGGAGGAAACCATGTAGAAACTGAAAGAATGTGCATACTCTACACAGACAATTGCCCAAGACTTGAATTGAATCCGGGTCACTGGTACTGTGAAGCAGCAGTGCTAATCACTGTGCCACTGAATTTCCTACATGGTGGCCAGGACTCATTCATGATGAGCCAGAATTAATATAAGCTTCCAGAGCCTGGGCCTGAAACAGGTATTTGTCTCTTTACATGTGTAATAAGGGGCCTAATGCTAGTTGAAGGGTCCATGTGCCAAATTGGGATGTCATGGATCCACATAGCACTGGGTGGCCTGCATTCAGGAGAATCAGTTCCACACAAAACCTTCTATCAGTTTTTAACGTGATTGTCATCAAATGATTCAGTCACAAGTTAAAACCAGTATCCATTTGGGGGTATATTAAAGTGACAGGACATTGATTTGCTGCTTCTTAATTTATCCTCCATCTCAGTTGTCTCACCCACCAGCTAGAGTCAGCTGGAATCCTTCATTCAGGAAGCCAATTCCACATCTGGCCTGTCTGGAATAATTTGATTGGATTTGTAGATTACCACTCATTCTTTCACTGCATTTTAAACTAAAGAACTCCTGACAGAAACATTGGCAAGTTCAGGAAAGTTAGAAGAATAAACTCTTCCCTAATCTTTAATGTTGGGGAGATAGGAACATAGAAGATAGTTAACCCCTATGATCTACTCTGCTATTCAGTGAGATCATGGCTAATCTGTGACCCAAGCCCATTGACCCTCCATTGCCCCTCAATGTCATTTGTCATTTGTCATTTGTGGAAGACAGGTAGAAACTTGTGGCATTCTTTGAGCTGGCTTTGATGTAGGAAGTAGGGGTCTCACCCACCAGCTGGAATCCCATCTTTGAGTTGTCAATCAAATGTGAATGTACAATCCTCCACTGTGATAATGATAGGTTGAGGAAAGCAGCCAAGAATTAATAATCCTATAATGATAGCATTTAGTGTTATGTCAACAAACAACTATTGAAAATGCTGGAACAGTTATTTTCACCTCTGTCAGACATAGGCAGCAGTTTTATTTTTATTTTTGAAAAGAGCTGTCCATTTAAATAACTTGACAGATCTACAGAACTTAACCATCCTCCAAGTTATAGGACGGATATCAGAGGTAGGTTCTTTACCCAAAGAGTGATTAGGGAGTGGAATGCCCTGCCTGCAGCAGTTGTAGATGCGCCAAGTTTGGTGGCGTTTAAGAGGTTAGTTAATAAGTTTATGGAAGAGAAGGGAATGGTTTAGTTTGGAGGGTCATTGCTTTTTTCATAATTGGTCGGCACAACATCGAAGGCCGAAGGGCCTGTTCTGCGCTGTAATGTTCTATGTTCTATGTTCAAGAGCATTTATGATTTCCATCAAGATTCATCACTCCCACACTACAGAATAAATCCAGCAAACATGGGCTATTTTTGAACTCCACACTAAGTTCGAATTGTCTTGCTAAGTTGGGGTTTCTCACATTTGGGAGGCACATCACAACCCCATTTCCAGTCCCACCCTTGGCAAAAATAGGATCTGTTGCAAAGGAGTTCCAGATACAGAATCTCCATGATTTCATCCATCCCTATCTCTGGGTGTAGGTGCTGGGAAGCAAGAAGAGCTCTCAAGACTGAGATTATTTAATTTTTCTGGTAATGATATCAAGGGGGGGGTTAAGGCAGCTGCAGTCAAAGAACAAATATAATTCCAGCACAGGCCCTTTGGCCCTCCAAGCCTGCACCGACCATGCTCTCTGACTGAACTAAAATCCCCTACCACTCCAGGGACCATATCCCTCTATTCCCATCCTATTCATGTTTTTGTCAAGATACCTCTTAAAAGTCACTATCATATCTGCTTCCACTATCTCCCCCGGCAACAAGTTCTAGGTACCCACCACCCTCTATGTAATAAAACTTGCATCGTACATCTCTGTGAAATCTTGTCCCTTGCATCTTAAACCTATGTTCCCCCCCCCCCCCCCCGTAAATGATTGTTCCACCTGGGAAAAAAAACTTCTGACTCTCCACTCTGTCCATGCCTCTCATAATCTCGTAGACTTGTATCAAGTCACCTCTCAGCTTCCATCATTCCAGTGAGAACAAACCAAGTTTCTCTAACTTTTCCTCATAGCTAATGCCCTCCATACCAGGCAACATCCAGATAAATCTTTTCTGTATCCTCTCCAAAGCCTTCACATTCTTTCTGGTAGTGTGGCGACCAGAATTGAACACTAAATGCAGCCTAACTAAGATTCTATAAAGCTTCCCCATATTTGCCAATTCTTAAACTCAATGCCCTGGCCGATGAAGGCAAGCATGCTATTTGTCTTCTTGACTACTTTCTCCACTAGCATTGTCACTTGTGTACTTGTGTCATTGACTTGTGTACCTGTTTACCCAGATCCCTCTGCCTATCAAACTATTAAGTGTTCTGCCATTTACTGTATGTTTCCTAACTATATTAGATCTTCCAAAATGCATTACCTCACATTTGTCCAGATTAAACTCCATCTGTCATCTCTCTGCCCAAGTCTACAACCGATCTGTTTTCTCTGATGATCCTCATTACTACCCGCAATTCCACCAACCTTTGTGTCATGTGCAAACTTACTAATCAATCCAGTTACATTTTCCTCCAAATCATTTATATATATTACAAACAGCAAAGGCACCAGCACTGATCCCTGAGGAACACCACTTGTCACAGCCCTCCATTCAGAAACACACCCTTCCACTGCTATCTTTTGTCTTCTGTAACCGAGCCAGTTCTGTATCCATCTTGCTACCTCACCTCTGATCCCATGTGACTTCTGTGCCAGTCTGCCATGAGGGACCTTGTCAAAGGCTTTCCTGAAGTCCATGTCGACAACATCCACTGCCCTATCCTCATCAATCATCTTTGTCACTTTCTCGAAAAACTCGATCAAGTTAGTGAGACACGACCTCTCCTTCACAAAACCATGTTGTGTATCGCTAATACATCCACTTATTTCCTGTCTCGAAGAATTTTCTCCAATAATTCCCTGATCATTGACTTAAGGCTCACCAGCCTGTAATTACCTTGTTATCCTCCTTAAACAAGGGAACAACATCGGCTATTCTCCAACCCTCTGGGATCTCCCCTGTAGCCAGTGAGGCCCTGGGGGCTTGTCTACTTTAATTTTTCTCAGGAACCCCTCCTTTTTGATCTCAACATGACTCAAATTATCTGCACATCCTTTCCCAGACTCATCATCCACCAGATCCTTCTCTTTGGTGAATACTGATGCAAAGTACTCATTTAATATCTTACCCATTTCCTCTGGTTCCATGCATAGATTTCTTCCCCTGTCCTTGAGTGGGCCAACCTTCTCCATGGCTACCTTTTTGCTCTTTATATATGTATACAAAGCTTGGGACTTTCCTTAATTCTGCTGGCCAATGACTTTTTGTGATCCCTTTTAGCCCTTCTTGCTCCTTTCTTTCTCTTTTCCTTTTATTCTACACTTGCTTTGTGTTTTCCCAGCCTCCTAGCTTTGACAAAGCTTCCTTTTTCTCTTTGACTCAACTCACAATTTCTCTCATTATCCAGGGTTCCCAAAACTTGCCATACTTATCCTTCATCCTTACAGGAATGTGCTGGTCCTGAATCCCTATAAACCTGCACTTAAAAGCTTCCCACATGATTTTCCATCAAACATCTGCCCCCAATCTACTTTCTTCAGTTCCTGCTTAATACTGTTGTAATTAGCCTTCCCCCATTCTAGGCTTTCACTTGAGGACTGTACTTACCTTTATACATCAGGACCTTAAAGCTGATTGAGTAGTGGTCGCTGCTCCCCTACTGAAATGTCGATACCTGGCCGGGCTCATCCCCCAATGTCAGGCCCTCCTGTGTGAAACTAGCAAACCTCCCGGCCAGAATATTTATGTCCAGTTTAGATGCAACCCATCCTCCTTGTACTGGTCGTACCTGCTCCAGAAGAGATCCCTATGGTCTGGATATCTGAAACCCTCCCTCCTACAGCAGCTGTTTAGCCACGTGTTGAACTGTACTACTTTCTCATTTCTAGCCTCACTGGCACGTGGCACAGGCAGTAATCCTGAAATTATAACTCCAAAGATCCTGCTTTGTAACTTTCTACCTGACTCCCTAAACTGCTGCTGTAGGACCTTGTCACTCTTCCTACCGATGTCGTTAATACCAATATATTCAATGATCTCTGGCTGTTCATTCTCTCCTTTCAGAATGCTTTCTGCCCATTCAGAGACATTCTGGACCCTGGCACCAGGAGGCAACGTATCATCCTGAGTTTCTTTCACATCCACAGAAGCGCTTGTATGTACCCTTAACTATAGAGTTCCCTATAACTATTGCTCTAGTGCTCTTTCTGCCCACCGCCCCGCCTCCCTTCCGCGCTTAACACCAAAGTCAGGCGTGGTCATTCTTTTATTTAAAGATGGAACAGGTTGGAGGAGCTATAAAGACTCCTGTTCCCATTGACCTTTATTACATTCCTAGTGATAACGTATTACATGTTTTGCCAATTTCCAGTGACCTGTTTGTCTCTAATTGCTCCTTTCTCTGCAGCAGTAATGGTACCTCAGAACAGTGTGCCTGAGATGGCATCTATGCACCAGACTTCACAATATCCAAGATCTCGCTTCTCCCAGCCTGAACACCAGATTGACTCCTCCCTGCTAACAGCCCAGCAGCAGACCTTCATCAATCAGCAGGCACTCTTACTGGTGAGTGTACAGTTCACACCGACTGATAGTTATACAGTGTCAGATGTGTTGGAAAGATGGCTGAATGAATCAATAGGTGCATGAATTGTTATATTGAATGATAGACAAATGCACTGCAAATGTATTTGAAATACAAACTATATTCCTTCCCCCCCTCCACCCTCTGCCATGAGCAAACTAAGTTCTAAATGTCGCACTGAGCCAGTCAGATATGTACAAAATGAAGAAAATAAGAAAATGTAGATCATACAGTTCTGGAGACTGCTCTGCCACTCAGTAAGATCATGGCTCAATTCCACTTTCCAACTCTAACCTTATATTCCTTGGTTCCCTTAGTGTTCAAAAATCTATTGATCTCAGATTTCAATGTACTCAGTGCCTGAGCACCTACAGCCTTCTAGGATAGAGAAATCCAAAGATTCGCCACTTCAGATTGAAGGAATTTCTTTTCATCTCAGTCCAGAACGACTGCGCCCCACACAACAATAGGCATCTCCATTCTCCATTCTGCAGCTGGGCGAACAGCTTGTAACATTCTGTCAAAACCTCTAGAAATGGCATAGCTTTTAGTGAGACCACCACTCATTCATCTAAACTCCAGAGAGTATATGTCCATTATGCATAATTCCAGGAATTTTTGATTTGATTTATTATTGTCACGTATATTGGGATACAATGATAAGTATTGTTTCATATACAGTGATAAGTATTGTTTCTTGCACGTGATACAGACAAAGCATACCATTCATAAAATAGATAGAGAGAAGGAAAGGGGAGGGTGCAGAATGTAGCGTTACAGTCATACTTAATATAAAGTAGGTCCATTCAAAAGTCTGATGGCAGCAGGGACGAAGCTGTTCTTGAGTCAGTTAGTATGTGATCTCAGTTTTATATATTTTTCCTGACCACCTGGGGTACATGGGCTCCTTAATTATGCTGGCAGCTGGAACTGTGGACGGAGTCAATTGATGGGAGTCTGGTGTGTGTGATGGACTGGGCTTCCTTCACAACCTTTGTAGTTTCTTGTGGTCTTGGAAAGAGCAGGAGCCATACCAAGCTGTGACATAACCAGAAAGGATGCTTTCTATCAATCTAATGATCATTTTGGTCCCCTCTATTCAATCTCCACTTTACATTGAACAAAAGAAAGAATGCTGGAAACACCAGAAGGTTATGAGCAATATCAGTGGAGAAAGAATCAGAGTTAACACTTCAAGTTCATCGAAAGAGGAAGCCTGCTGAAAGGGACCTGAACCCTGGACCTACAGACTAAAAACCTTCATTCTACTAATGGAGTTATTTGTGCTTCATCCCTAATCTTTCTGAGTTGACTTATGCCAGCCAGGACTGTCATAGAGATGCTACAATTGGCATCTGTGCTCTGGGAAAGGGCAGAGAATTCCAGCCTGGATTCCTGTCCCTGTTCATGTGAATATGTGCATGTAAGCTCAAGTACGAAGGGGGCTATTGCCCTTCTGTGTGGTGACAGGAAGTGTCACCATTAGTCCCACTTATTTACAAACTTCCCCCTTCAATTATTAATCCTTTTTGAACATTTTTATTGAATCTGCTTCCACTGTCCTTTTTGCAGTATATTCACGCTAAAACCCTTTATCACATTGACTCATCTTTCACAGTCTCCTCAGTCCCATTCTTCACAAATTGCACCTCGTGTGAAACTAAGCTGCCTGCCTCCTATCTGGAGCTGTCCCACTTCCCAATGATGTGATGACAATAATCTCTGCCTCAATGTCAGTAAAATGAAGAAGATAATCATTGACTTCAGGAAGCCGTCTACGTTAATGGTGACAAAGTGGAAATGATCCACTTGTCTAGAGCTTCATGTGTCTAGGTGTTCAGACCACCAGCGACCTGTCCTGGTCCTCCCATGCTGACACGAGAGTTAAGAAAACCCACCAACGCCTCTAATTCTCAGACGGCTAAGGAAATTTGACATGTGCATTACAACTTTCAACAATTCTTACTATTGAAACATCCTTTCAACAAGCTATTCATTTAGCACAGCTTGATATGGGCTCCTGCTCTGTCCAAGACAGCAAAAAGCTACAAAGGATCGTGAATGAAGCACAGTCCATCAAACAAACCAGCCTCCCATCCATTGATTGCGTCTGTATTTCCCACTGCCTCAGAAAGGCAACAATGTAATCAAGGACCCACAGACATATTCTCTTCAGCCATCTTCCATCAGGAAAAGATACAAAAGTCTTTGTTGTTCTTTGTAAAAGTGTGAGGACAGATACCAATCAAGTTCCCTTTGGTTTTTGCCCTTAATACCCTTAGCAGGATTCCCAGTCTCTAGAGCAAATCTTTATTTAGAAATCTTTCTATGGCCTTATCCCTCTCCTTTCAGCCCTTTTTTTTCTGTGGGACAGGTTTCCTTCGCATCTCCCTCCACTCCTCCACTGATAGCAGAACCCAATAACTCCTCCCACTGCATTCCTACCTCTCTCCCTTCCTCCGAAAGCTTCCTATGATGCCACCTCTTTGATCTTATTTCAGTCACTACCTCTGATTGTTCTGCATCATTCTGATTGTTTACCTTCATGAAGCACTTTGTGTGAAGGGTTTGTGTGAAGTGTTCTGATGGGTTCCAGCACATATCTGACATTAGGCTGAACTAAAATCCCCTGTAACCAAGCAGAAATTATCCAGCTCTGTCTGGCTAAGTACAAGTCAAGTACAAAAGGTCAGTTTTCTGCTTGACAGGTCGACAGTGGAGTCAGTTACCCATTAATGCCCAACGTTGAGCAACATTGGTCTGATATGAAATATTTTCCTTCCCCAGGCCCAGCAAATGACCATTCAAGCCATGTCAATAAGTCAGCAACAACAGCAGGAGCAACAGCAGAAGAGACAGCAAGAACAACAGCCTATCTCTAAACCTCCAAAGGCTACAACCTCTCCCAAAAGCAACACTAAACACACCTTTCCTGCTCCATCCCAAAAACCGAAAGAGGTCATTGTGAAGGAGGAGCCCGTGGTTAAAGAAGAGCCCCCCAAAATACAAGTGCTTCCTGGGGACCTGGTATGTACTTTTCTCATTCTTCCTTTGCCAGTGTGTCTGATAGCAGGACAGCCAGGGTTGGACCTCAGTATGATTTGCTCTTTCATTAGAGGATTAAGATGACCAGTTTGGATTTGGGTTATTCCTTGAACTTCGGAAGCAGGTCAGCTAGGGTTAAATGGAACATAGAACATAAAACATTACAACGCAGTACAGGCCCTTCGGCCCTCGATGTTGCGCCGGCCAGTGGACCCTCTAACCTAAACTATTCCAATATCATCCATATGCCTATCCACCGACTATTTGAATGCCCCCAAAGTAGGCGAGTCCACAACTGCTGCAGGCAGGGCATTCCACGCCCTCACCACCCTCTGTGTGAAGAACCTGCCTCTGACATCCGTCCTATAACTACCACCTCTTAATTTAAAGTTATGTCCCCTCGTGTTGGTCATCACCATCCGAGGAAAAAGGCTCTCACTATCCACCCTATCCAGTCCTTTGATCATCTTATACGCCTCAATTAGGTCACCGCGTAACCTTCTTCTCTCTAATGAAAATAACCTCAGGTCCCTCAGCCTTTCCTCATAAGGCCTCCCCACCATACCAGGCAACATCCTGGTAAACCTCCTCTGCACCCTTTCCAATGCTTCCACATCTTTCTTATAATGCGATCTCAGTTTCTTTTCATCCATAAACTGAGGGGGTAGCAGAGTCAGATTTCCTATTTTCTGTTAAGTAGGTCTAGGTGTTAATGGACTAATTAGTTTATTACTGAGATACACCATGCTATGCATGTATTTGTGTATAAACATGGGGTAACAAGGATTATTTTAGCAAATAGTAAACAGGATTTCATGGAAATGAATGTATTCTTCAATACATTGATTGAGGTGTCAGTCATGGTAGCTTAGTCATTGGTAGCACTCTCACTTTTAGAAGATAAGTTAATTTATTAGTGTAGCAAGGGGCTTACATTAACACTGCAATGAAGTTACTGTGAAAATCCCCTAGTCGCTGCATTCTGACACTTGTTTGGATATATTGAGGTAGAATCAGTATGGCCAATGTAGACTAACCAGCAGGCTGCGGGAGGAAACCGCAACACCCAGAAGAAACCTACATAGAAATGGGTAGAACATGCAGTCTCTGTACAGACAGTAATCCAAGTTGGGAATCAAACCTGGGTCCCTGGCACTGAGAGGCAGCACAGCTAACCACAGCGCTACTGTGCAGCCTATTAACATCCCTCCTCACTCCCACCCCCACCCCTCCTCCCCCACCCCACCCCTCCTCACTCCCACCCCCACCCTCCTCACTCCCACCCCACCCTCCTCACTCCCCTCCCCACCCCACCCCCCCCCTCCCCACTCCCACCCCCACCCCTCCCCACTCCCACCCCCACCCTCCTCACTCCCACCCCACACCATCCTCCCATCCCACTCCCACCACCACCTCTCACTCCACTCCCACACCACCCCTCCTCACTCCCACTCCCACCACCACCCCTCCCCACTCCCACCCCACCCCTCCCACTCCCACCACCATCCTCCCCACTCCCACTCCCACCACCACCCCACCTCCTCACTCTCACTCCCACCCCCCCCTCCCCACCCCACCACCATCCTCCCCCACTCCCACTCACCACCATCCTCCTCACTCCCACTCCCACCACCACCCCTCCTCACTCCCACCCCCACCCCTCCCCACTCCCACCCCCACCCTCCCAACTCCACCCCCACCACATCCTCCTCACTCCCACTCCCACCCACCACCCCTCCTCACTCTCACTCCCCCCCACCCTCCCCACTCCCACCCCCACCCCTCCCCACCCCACCACATCCCCCCACTCCCACTCCCACCACCATCCTCCTCACCCCACTCCCACCACCACCCCTCCTCACTCCCACTCCACCACCACCCTCCCCACTCCCACCCCCACCCCTCCCACTCCCACCACCATCCTCCCCACTCCCACTCCCACCACCTCCTCCTCACTCCCACTCCCACCCCCACCCTCCTCACTCCCACTCCACCCCTCCCCATTCCTGTCAACACTCCTCCCCATTCCCACCCCCATCCCTCCCCACTCATCAACACTGTTCCCACTCCCACCCCTCCCCACTCCCACCCACACCCCTCCCCACTGTGCCCCACTCCAGTGACTGGAGGACAATCTCTAGTTGATGATATCTGAGTGCGGAAGGGGAAAAGTGCTTTACCAGCTTTCAGTTAAAACCAAGCCCCGTCTGTCTTCTCAGGTAGACATGGCAGACCCTGTGGCACCATTTCAGTGAGTGTTTTTTTTTGTTCTCTTGGTCAATAGTAACCACTCAACAACATCACTAAAACAGATTATCTTATTATCGTATTGCTGTTTGTGGGATCTTCTTATGCCCAAATTGTCTGCTGTTTCCTACATCATGGCGGCTGCCATACTTCAGAAGATTTAATTGGCTGTGAAGTGTTTTGCGATGTTTTGATGAGAAGAAAATTCTTTCTGAAACAAGTCAGAAAACCAGACTTAAGAGTTACATTTCTCAGCTTCATTTGCACCCCTCTGGCTTCAAATTGTAGGAAGAATAGTCATTTTCTAACTTTAGGTGCCTTCTCTCTGTAGGATGTCCAGACTGTGAATGATGATATCAATGCCACATTGATCTCAGAGCAAGTTGAATCTTTTAAGCAGAAACGAGCTTTCTTCCAGAAGTTGGGTAAGAATTAGAAACATACAGAGGCCATTCAGTCCATCAAGCATGTTCCACCATTTAGTTGAATGATGGCTGATCTGAATCTGAACTTCTTTTATCCAGTTTGATCTCATAACCCTTATTACCTTTATCCAGCAAAATTCTATCAATTTCAGCTTTGAGATTTTCAGTTGATCCCAATGGGGAGAAAATTTTAGATTTTCACTACCCTTTGCGCAAAGAAGTGCTTCCTGAAAACTCGCACTTTAACAGCCTAGCTCAAATTTTAAAGTTATGTCTTTCTTCTTGTTCTGGAAACAATTTCTCTTTATCTTCCCAATGAAATTCTTCAATCATCTTAAACATTGCACTTTGCTCAATCCTCCATTTGAGGAAATACAAGCCTAGTCTACTCAGCTGTCCTCATAATTTCACCATCTGAGAATCACAGCAGGTATCAGAGAAATGTTAGAACACAGAAGGAAGGCATTCAATTCATCATGTCTGCAACGCTCCTCTGAATGAGCAATCCACTCAGTGCCATTCTACTGCCTTTTCTCCCTAACCCTGCACATTCCCCTTTTCAGATAACAGTCTAATTCGCTGATGCAATTTAATCTGACTCCATCACACGCTTTAACAGTGCATTCTAGTCCCGAGCCATTCTGTGTGATTCTGTCTCCACCACACTCTCAGACAGTACATTCCAGATCCTAACTATCACTGTATGAATCTGTCTCCACCACACTCTCAGACAGTACATTCCAGATCCTAACCACTCACTGTATGAATCTGTCTCCACAACACTCTCGGACAATACATTCCAGATCCTAACCACTCACTCATCCTCCCAATAGGTCTGTGTATTATTATTTACCTCAATTCAGCACAAAAATAATTCCTAGCCAATCAGGCTCATAGAATCACTGTATTGCAGAAGGAGGCCATTTAGCCCATCGAGCCTGCACCAACATCAATCCCATCCAACCAACAACTATCCCTGTAATCTCACATACTTACCCTACTCATCTCCTTGACACTGAGGCAATTTAGCATAGTCAATCAACCTAACCTACATATCTTTGGAGTATGGGAGGAAACTGGAGCACCCGGAGAAAACCCATGCAGATACAAAAGAATGTGCAAAACTCTACACAGACAGTGAGCCAAGAATCGACTCGGGTCTCTGGCGTTGTGAGACAGCAATCAGTCACTATATCCTGTTCTGTATAGGCTTCATATAGGCCTGGTTACATAGAACATAGAACATAGAACAATACAGCACAGAACAGGCCCTTCGGCCTTCGATGTTGTGCCGACCAAAATAAAAAGCAATGCCCCTCCAAACTAAACCATTCCCTTCTCTTCCATATACTTATCAATTAACCTCTTAAACGCCACCAAACTTGGCGCATCTACAACAGCTGCAGGCAGGGCATTCCACTCCCTAATCACTCTTTGAGTAAAGAACCTACCTCTGATATCCGTCCTATAACTCATACCCCTTAATTTAAAGCTGTGTTAGTTAATTTAAAGCTTAATTTAAAGCATGTTTAAACATGTTGGGTTTGAGTTCTTTTAGAAAACAGTTTTTGTGACTGGAACTCGGGCTTGTTTGTTTTTAAAATATGTGAGGTTATTTAAATTGAAAGAGACGTCTATGAGTTCAAGGTAAAATCTCAGTCTTAAAATAATCCAACAAAATAATAAACTTTCCCTCACATTTCGCCATAATACAAACATAATGAAGAAAAAGGAAGATTCAACTTAAACATTGAGATTTTTAGATGTTTTTCATCTAAATTGGAGAAAAGGGGAAATAATTTTCCTTTTGATTGTGTCATGAGAAAGGAACCAGATTGATCTAATTTGCCCTGTATCAGCCTATCAATCACATAACACAACAATAATGGGTTGCTAAATTTCCACCCATTACTCTCCGACAGCCCCAGCCTGAGGTGAGGAAATCTTTTGAGATGGCAATTCTTGGCAGTCATAGCTCCAAAGTCTGCTATCCCTTCGATCCATTCTGATACCACATGTCAAGTCTTATATTACTCACATACTACATTCCAAAATATTGATTAGCTGGGTCAAGATCCAGTATTGAAATTCATTTATTCAGTGCTATTTGCAAACATGTGAGAATTATAGCTTTAATAGTATCCGGTAATGCCTTTTCTACTCTGCTCATTCTCACAGGAAAAGAGGAGAAGCCGAAGGCAACACCTCCAGCAAAGATTTTGCTTCCTAAACCTGAGAAACCAAAAAAGACAAAGGTATCAAAAGAATCCAGGAATTCTGAGGAGGAGAAACACAAAGGTATTTTTGAGTGTGGGGAAGCTGACAGAGGACAGGATATGACATGGTGTAGATTTCAGGTGGAGACACTGATTTACTTATTCAAGGGCTGGAGCATTGGGGCAGTCAGACTGTTGAATTCTCCCAAGCACCTGCCGTCAGGTTCAATGGCAGGCATGGGGGAGCAGGGGGGGGTGGGGGGGTGGAATATGGCAGGAGAGCCAGAAATCAGTCTCACATCAGTGCAAAATTACAGAAGGCCTTCTGTTGGTGACCACCAGGAAACCCACTGAAGGCTGGTGTGTGAACATCATTTGCTTCCCATTAATGTGATGCAGATGGAGACCCACCCCCTCCTATGCCAGATTTCCTATGCAGGAAAACGCACTAGCGTGAAACATTCTTGAAGCAATGTGACATGCAGATGTTGGGATTTTCCTAACCAACACCTGGTGCTGCCTCTAAAATGGAAGGCCACTAGCAACCCTGGATCTTGGAACACAGGCTTTAGGTTGGAGGGTGCATCTATCTACAGATGGATCTTCCAGGCCCAATGTCCTGGAGAATGTTATCTTCCAGATTCAAAGTGCCCCAGAGATTAGTCTTCATTTTCCAGCAGCCCACCTTCTTTCTTCAGTAATGGGTCAGTAATGTTGGAAGCCTTTTCAATATGGACACAATAGTGGACTATGCACCATTCTGTGCAAAACACCCAAGCTTATAAAAGGTGAGTTTGGAGCTGGAGGTGGGGTGGGAGGGTGGGGGTGGTGGTTTACTAGGGTGATGATTTCTGAGCAGCCAGGTTTTGCCAGTGTCCCACCCCGTCGCCACCATGGAGGTCTTGGGCCCAGCCCCTCCAGGCTGATCACGGCAGTATTCCAGGAGAGTCTGGATCACTCTCCATAGATCCTACCAGACCTACTGAGATTTTCCAGCATTTTCTGTTTTTGTTTCTGATTCCACCGTTGCGGTATTTTGCTTTTAGATTGCTGATATTCAAACTTTTACAATAAACCGCTAGCCTCCCCTCCCTCCCTCTGGTGCATTCAGTTACCCATCAAAAATACTGAACATTGTGATAAAATCACATGAACACTGCGGTTTGCCCCTGGAGAAATTAGTGATGATTGTTATCTTCGATGTAAACATTGTCCATTACCTATTCCTGTAGAGACCCCTCCCCCAGCACCCCCCATCAAAGAGACACAGCAGGAAAAGGAAGAAAAGGAAGAAGATCAGAGTTCAGAAGATGAGACTACAGAAACAGAAACAGAGAAGTCCAGCCAGGCCACACGACCAGAACCGAGTAAAAACATCCGAGAAATAATCAAAATGTATCAGAGTCAGCCAAAACCACCGCCTCCTGTGTACCAACCTATCAGGTGGGAAGGTCCACACTGTCAGAATACTCTCCACTTGCTCAGATGAGTATGGTTGGGAGACGAAAGGGGTATGGGGAGGGGGGAGGATGTGATTGGGAGGGGGTAAGATTGGGGAGGGGAGGGCGCATGATTTGGGGAGGGAGGGGCTGTAAGTGAGGGAGAGGATGTGATTGGGAAGAGGTGAGATTGGGGAGGGGACAGGCTGTGAGTGGGGGAGGGTGAGATGGGGAGGGGAGAGGGTGTGTTTGGGGGAGGGGAGGGGCTGTAAGTGAAGGAGGGGATGTGATTGGGAGGGGGTGAGATAGGGGAAGGGAGAGGGATGTGATTGGGAGGGGGCGAGAGATTGGGAGGGATGGGGAGGGAGGGGTTGATTGGGAAGGGGAGGGAATGAGATTAGGGAGGGAAGGGGGTGTTATTGGGGGAGGAGATGTGATTGGGAGGGGGTGAGATTGGAGAAGGGGAAGGGCTGTGATTTGGGGAGGGGAGGGGGTGAGATTGGAGAAGGGAGAGGGTTTGATTGGAGAAGGGGAAGGAGTGAGATTGGGAAGGAGAGGGGGTGAAATTGGGAGAGAATGGGATTGGAGAGGGGAAGGGGCCGTGAGTGGGGGAAGGGAGGGGGTTTGATTGAGGAAGGGGAGGGAATGAGATTGGGGAGGGGTAGTGACTGGGAGGGGGTTAGATTGCAATGATTTTTTATGAATGACACTTTGAATCTACATCAAATTCATTCACGGTCTGCTGATGGGCTTCCTGTAAAACTGATTTTCCAGCACGTTGCACTGGTAGCATTTAGATCAAAAGGTCACCTTGCTAAAGGAACTCTGAAACTCCTGGTTTGTGAATGTAAAAGAGAAGAATATTTCTGACAAAAACCCTGTTTGTTTTGAAGCCTCTATTAACGTGGTGATTGGTGCAGCAGAGTGTATGTTTCCCATACCCACCCCTCCCCCAACTCTGGAGGCTTCACTGTCTGTTTCATATCAGAGTCAGAGATTGGAACTCTGACACCTTGGCGGCCGTGGAATCAGCATGAGCGAGGGCCCAACAACGGAAATCTCCGTGACCTCAGGCAGGAATTTCCAGTCTCGCCCAAGCAAGGCTTTTTTTATAAATGATTTTTTTTATAAATGACCTGGATGTGGAAGTGGAGGGATGGGTTGGTAAGTTTGCTGATGACACAAAAGTTGGAAGTGGATAGTGTGGAGGGATGTCAGAAGTTTCTTTACTCAAAGAGTGATTAGGGAGTGGAATGCCCTGCCTGCAGCTGTTGTAGATGCGCCAAGTTTGGTGGCGTTTAAGAGGTTAGTTGATAAGTATATGGAAGAGAAGGGAATGGTTTAGTTTGGAGGGGCATTGCTCTTTATTTTGGTCGGCACAACATCGAGGGCCGAAGGGCCTGTTCTGTGCTGTAATGTTCTATGTTCTATGTTCTAAGTTGCAGCAAGACATTGATAGGATGCAAGACTGGGTGGAGAAGTGGCAGATGGACTTCAACCTGGATAAGTGTGTGTGGTGATTCATTTTGGCAGGTCAAATGGGATGACAGAACATAATATTAAGAGTAAGACTCTTGGCAGTGTGGAAAATCAAAGGATCTTGGGGTCCGGGTCCATAGGACTCTTAAATCAGCCTCGCAGGTAGAGGATGTGGTTAAGAAGGCGTATGGTGTACTGGCCTTCATCAATCGAGGGATTGAGTTTAGGAGTCGGGAGGTAATACTGCAGCTGTATAAGACCCTGGTCAGACCTCACTTGGAGTACTGTGCGCAGTTCTGGTCGCCTCATTACAGCAAGGATGTGGAAGCCATAGAAAGGGTGCAAAGGAGATTTACAAGGATGTTGCCTGGATTGGGTGGCAGGCCTTATGAGGATAGGTTGAGTGAGCTTGGCCTTTTGTCTTTGGAGAGACAAAGGATGAGGGGTGACCTGATAGAGGTTTATAAGATGCTGAGAGGTATTGATTGGGTGGATTCTTGCAACTTTTTTCCCAGGGCTGAAATGGTTACCACAAGAGGACACAGGTTTAAGGTGCTGGAGAGTAGGTACAGAGGAGATGTCAGGGATAAGTTTTTCACTGAGGGTGGTGGGTGCATGGAATCGGCTGCCGTCGGTGGTGGTGGAGGCAATTTGATAGGGTCTTTTAAGAGACTTTGGATAGGTACGTGGGACTTAGTAAGATAGAGGGTTGCAGGTAAGCCTAGTAGATAGTGAATGTTCAGCAAAACTTGTGGGCCAAAGGGCCTGTTTTGTAATGTAGTTTTTCGATGTTTCTATGTTTTCCTAAGGCTATAAAATCTCACCCTGTGTCTAGAATCATAGAATTCCTACAGTGCAGAAGGATGCCTTTCAGCCCATTGTGTCTGCACTGACTTTCCAACAGAGTATCCCACCCAAGCCCTATCTCAATATGCCCCACTAATCCCTCTAACCTACATATCTTGGGACATCAAAGGACAATTTATCATGTGAGCCAAGTCTGGGAATTGAATCCTGGTCCTTGGTGCTGTGAGACAGCAGTGCTAACCACTGTGCCAACCTTTGAAGGGAATATTTTGGTTTTGATGTCGAGCATTGTGCAATGTTTGATTACTAACTTTATGAAAAGCTTTGTGTTTGCTAAATACCAAAGAACAAAGAACAAAATACCAATTATTTACCTGTTTGCAACTTAAACTGCCCTGACCCTTGAAGCCCATCAGCTAACCAGCTTTGTACTGGGTGTTTAAAGTATCTCTCCACAACCTCCTGTTGGTCCCACATGTAAGTGTTCTCTACCATTACTGCAGGAGGTTAGCAAAACCATTCCTGAAGAAAAGTGATCCCAAGGACGAGGCATTATCTCTTTTGGGAATGAAAGGATCAGCATCTCCAGCCGAGGGAAAGGTAGGCTTGTCAACTCCACTGGATGTAATTCAGGAAAATAATTTCCATTCCCCATCCCCCAGCCCCACTGCCTGGCCTACAGCTCCCAGCCGCCTGGTCCACACCCTCTCAGCCCCTGGCCTGCAGCCCCCAGTTGCTCGGCTCCCACCCTTGGCCCCCATCTCTACCCCACCTAACCCCCCCCCCCCCCCCCCCCCCCGCACTCCCCACCCCCATTCCCCATCCCGGGTCCCACCTCCTGCGGATCCCTCCCTGTCCCTGGCCCCACCTCGGCAAGTCCGCTATTCCTCACCTTCAATATTTTCATTATCAAGAAGTAAATGAAGAAAAAAGTGACTATTTGAAGATGAATCTGTAGTTTTGGAGAGGCCATTGTCACCCAATATGTAGATGAACGTGTCTGGAATAATTATAACAAGAAGAAAATAGAAAATGGAATGAATATTTAAGTGTAATTCACATCTGGTGTAATTTGTGTGTCTCTGGCAGATAGAGCTACAGTGGGTAAGTGTGTCCAGTTTAATGGTGTATTGCATTTTGAGAGATGCTGTTCTCTGGTTGAACTGTTTATTAAGGCCCTGCATGATGTTTCTTAGTTTAATTTGTAGAAGGTCAAGTCATTCTCCCAGTACCCAAACCAATGTCTCCCTCAACCAATATCACCAAAGCACATTAACTGATTATTTCTCCCACTCCTGTTTGTGGGATAGAACATAGAACACTACAGCACAAACAGGCCTTTCGGCCCACAAGTTGCGCCCATCATACTCTTACCTACCAGGCGTAGGACTATCTATAACCCCCAATCCCATTAAGTCCCATGTACTCATCCAGAAGTCTCTTAAAAGACCCCAGCGAGTTCACCTCCACCACCACCGACGGCAGCCAATTCCATTCACTCACCACCCTCTGAATGAAAAACTTACCTCTAACATCTCCTCTGTACTTGCCCCCCAGCACCTTAAACCTGTGTCCTCTCGTAGCGACCATTTCAGCTCAGGGAAATAGCCTCCGAGAATCCACCCTATCTATTCCTCTCAACATCTTGTAAACCTCTATCAGGTCGCCTCTCAACCTTCATCTCTCCAGGGAGAAGAATCCCAGCTCCCTCAACCTGTCTTCATAAGGCATGCCCCCCAATCCAGGCAACATCCTTGTAAATCTCCTCTGCACCCTCTCAATAGCTTCCACATCTTTCCTGTAGTGAGGCCACCAGAACTGGAGTGTGATAGAATATTCTTCACTTGCCTGGGTGAGTGCAGCTCCAACAATTTTTAAGAAGTTTGATTGGGAAGAAGGCAGCAGCTTGACTAGCACCCCATTCACCATCTTAAATATTCATTCCAACCAATGCACAGTATCAGCAGTATGTACTATATACAATTCACCAAGACTCCTTAACAGCACCTTCCAAACCCATGACCTCTACCACCAAGCAAGACAAGCAGGTGAGGATACCACCACCTGGCAGTTCCCCTTTAAGTCACTCACCATCCTGACTTGGAAATATATCATCATTTTTTCACTGTTGCTGGGTCTAAAATCTGGAGCACCCTTCCTAACAGCACTGTGGGTATACCTAACCTCAGGGACTGCTGCAATTCAAGAAGGCAGTTCACCATTACCTTTTAAGAACAACTAGCTTGGGCATTCAGTGTCAATCTTGCCAGCAATATTCACATCCCAAGAATTATCATTTTTTAATTGGCTACTGTATTTGCTTACTTAACAATTACTGGAACTTTGAAGGAATTCATTGGGTGAGATGTAATGCCAACAGGATGAGTTTGGAGGTAGGGGTGGCATTTAATTAGATGGGAAGGTGCTAGATGGAGTTGGCGCTGCCTCCTTGTCTCTAGCTTGGTGTTAGAGGTTCTGTATTGTCAGGTACTTAGTGGCTGATCCTAGAATCAGCATTGGGGAGGGGAGGTCCTTTGATGCCGCCCTCTGCCATTGCCCCAAGCTGCCATTCATGCTCACTCCTGTGGCTTGAATCCCTTGCTATTCTCAGCTTCGAGTGGATGTATTGCCAACAGTTACACTGCTTCACCACACCCCGGGACCGTGACCACGGGAAGGCCTACCGCTGGTGATGTAAGTGCTTCATTGGCACATAATACTGCCCAAAGGAAAGCACGGTGGCACAGTGGTTAGCACTGCCACCACACAGTGCTAAAGCCCTGGGACCAATCCCAATTTGGATCACTGTCTGTGTGGAGTCTGCACATTCTCCCCATGTCTGTGTGGGTTTCCTCCGGGTGCTCCAGTTTCCTTTCACAATCTGAAAAACATGCTGGTTAAGTGCATTGGCCAGGCTAAATTCTCCCTCAGTGAACCCAAAGAGGTGCTAGACTGTGGTGACAAGGGGATTTTCACAGTAACTTCAATACAGTGTTAATGTAAACCTACTTGTAACATTAATAAATAAACTAAACTATAAAGGAGACAGATATTGGGCATCCAGCCCTAACACCTGGATTAAATCCTCCCATTATGTCTGAAACATTTTGCTGTTTTCCTGAATGATGTGATAAGGCAGTTTCTAATGTTGTCTTTTTGAAAGTTTTTCAAGTGTTTATAAAAATGTCACAATTAAAACTGTTCGATTGCCATTTCCCATGTGATTTGAATTAAAATGTAATGTGCCAGTGATGTACCTGCAGCCATGTGATGGGGAAGTATTTCCCCAGTGAATCCTCCGAGGAATGAAGAACAGGCAGGTTATATACACCCCTCCCCCCTGCTCCGATCACACTCACACCCTTTATCACACCCACAACTTCCCAGCTCAATGATATTCCCATTTACATCCACTTCCAAATACAAAGGTAGCACAAGTGTATTCCAAAATAAAACCTCATTTCTAAATTTTCGGGTTATTTATTCTTATGTGTGTCATTGTTATTTGAGACTGGTTTAGTAAGAGTTAAATGCAAATTGGCACATACTGATGGTTACAGGGGAGTCGGCACCATTCATTGAAACAGTGGAAATTACTGCGGAGGCTGGAATCTAAAACCAGAAAAGAAAATGCTGGAAAATCTCAGCAGGTCTGGCAGCATGTGTAAGGAGAGGAAAGAGCTGATGTTTCGAATCCAGATGACCCTTTGCTAAAGCTTTGATGCTGCCAAACCAGCTGAGATTTTCCAGCATTTTCTTTCTTGGTTTCATTGAAACCATGTTGTGTTTTACATTCACTTTTTATTGAAAGTCATGTTAGTGTGCTGGGTTACACTCAGCAACCTGAGGGACATTGCCTGAACTTGCACTCGGTCGCCCCTCCCTTCTACACTCTGTGAAGGACAATGTCCAAGGTCAGTCTCCACAAGGATAACTGAAATATCGGAGGGAAACCCTGTAAAGACTCTGCCAGCCAACCTCCCCCCTTCTCCCACTACCAACCATAACTCGAATAGCAGGCTCTTCTCAATTCACTCTTCCAAGTCCCTCACTACCTCCACACTGACTCACCCTCTTCGGCCCCGAGCTGCCATTGTGTTGCAGACTTCAGCAGGAAAATTGCGAACACAGCTGTACAAAGCCGATGGCTTCACACCACCGTGAACCCAGCAATGCTTGTGCACTGCTGACTTTACCCTGAAGGTAGGTTGTCATTTTAAAAAGATCATGCTGATGAGAATTCATATCATGTAAATAAAGCATGAAGCCACCACAGGCTGGAGTGAGTCAGGAACACCACTGGGTAAATTTCTCCCCATCATTGGGAAAGTGAGATTTCACATTATTCCTAACGACGTTCCCTCCACATCGTGTTTACCGTTCTTCTGAGCACCATAAAATCCCTCTCAAACTGTTTCACGGTGCTTAGTATTGAAAAACAAGACTTTCTTTTCTCTGGTTTCTCACCTTCCCTAAAATCAGGTGGGGTGATCACTCGCATTATATGGTGACGGAACAGGGTCAGGTCAATGGGACAGGAGGGACTTTAGACAGAGGCAGACATATCCCATTAGGAGTTACAGGGTTAGATGGATATGTTCCAGTCCTGGAGATTTGATGATTTGTTAATGATCGGATGCCAATAGGCTGAGGTGTTTGAAGGCAAATAAATAATGACCAAAAGGTTACTAATGAAAATCAGTGCTTTCCCTAAAGTCTTGATTATTTCTATTGCAGGATGATCTTACCTCTGCCAGCAAGGAAACTCCGCCCGCAAAGGATCCATCTGAACCAGCCTCAAAATCACAAACTTCTGCCCCGTCCTCTTGCCGTTCAATACAGGACCAACTCACAGAGATATTTTCTCCATCGGCAACAAGACCTCCAATACCTGTCGCTCCCCCACTTCCTCCTCCCGCCTTTGGTCCCCCTTCACCATCAGCATCTAAGAGTGAATCCTATCCACAGCCTTCACTTCCACAAAACAGGGAGGCAGGTAAGGGAAAGCACAACTTTCAAAGCTTCATAGGAAGTGGCGTCACCAAAAAGGCAAAAATTATTGCCCATCCCAATTGCTGTTGAGAAGGTGGTAGTGAACTGCCTTTGTGAACCACTGAAATCCATGAAGTATAGGTCTACCTACAGTGCTGTTAGGGAGGGAGTTCCAGGATTGTGATCCAGTAACAGTGAAGGAACAGCGATGTATTTCCAAGTCAGGATGGTGGGTGACTTGGAAGAGAACTTCCATGTGATGGTATTCCTATGGGTCTGCTGTCCTTGTCCTTCCAGGGTCATGGTTTTATACATAAGAACTAGGAGCAGGAGTCAGCCATCTAGACCCTCGAGCCTGTTCCGCCATTCAATAAGATCATGGCTGATCTTTTTGTGGACTCAGCTCCACTTACCTGTCTGCTCAAAATAACCCTTAATTCCTTTACTGTTCAAAAATTTATCTATCCTTGCCTTAAAAACATTCAATGAGATAGCCTCAACTGCTTCACTGGGCAGGGAATTCCATAAATTCATAACCCTTTGTGTGAAGAAACTCATCAATTCAATCCTAAATCTGCTTCCCCTTATTTTGAGGCTATGCCCCCTAGTTCTAATTTCATCCACCAGTGGAAATAACATCTCTGCTTTTATCTTATCTATTCCCTTCATAATCTTATATGTTTCTATAAAATCTCATTCTTCTGAATTCCAGTGAGTATAGTCCTGGTCTACTCAGTCTCTCCTCATAAGCCAACTTTCTCAATTCCAGAATCAACCTAGTGATTCCCTAGTACACTCCCCTCCAGTGTCAGTGTATCCTTTCTCAAGTAAGGAGACCAAAACTGTACACAGTAACTCCAGGTGTGGCCTCACCAGCACCTTATACAGCTGCAACATAATCTCGCTGTTTTTAAACTTCATCCCTCTAGCAATGAAGGACAAAATTCCATTTGCCTTCTTAATTACCTGCTGCACCTGCAAACCTCCTTGAGATTCCTGCACAAGGACACCCATGTCCCTCTGCTGCAACTTTTTACCATTTAAAAAATAGTCCATTTCATTGTTATTCCTACCAGAATGAATGACCTCACATTTACCAACATTGTACTTCATCTGTCAGACCTTCACCCACTCACTTGGATTATTTATATCCCTTTGCAGACTTTCGGCATCCCCTGCGCACTTTGCTCTTCCTCCCATCTTAGTGTCATCTGCAAATTTTGACACACTACACTTGGTCCCCAACTCCAAATCATCTATGTAAATCATTAACAATTGCAGTTCCAGCACTGATCCCTGAGACACACCACTAGTCACTGATTGCAAACCCAGAAAAACCCCCATTTACTCCCACTCTTCACTTCCTGTTAGTTAACCAATCCTCTATCCATGCTAATACATTACCCATAACACTATGCACTTTTATCTTATGCAGCTGTCTTTGGGGTGTCAAATGCCTTCTAAAAATCCAGATACACTACATCCACAGAATTCAAATTGTCCATTGCACATGGAATGTTCTCAAAGAATTCACCAAATTAGTCAAACATGACCTGCCCTTCATGAATTCTATGGATAGTTCAGTTCAGTTTCTGGTTACTGGATTATTTGTCTGAATTTCTGCACAGCAAAATTCCAATGAGACAAGGAAGTTATGGTAGTTACAGGAACCGTGGTGTACGAAGGCTGTAATAAATCTAGTCAAGAAGAAAAGAAAAGCTTACAAAAGGTTCAGCGTGCTAGGTGATGTTAGAGATCTAGAAGAATATACTGCTAGTAGGAAGGATCTTAAGAAGGAAATTAGGAGAGCCAGAATGAGTTATGAGAAAGTCTTGGCAGGCAGGATTAAGGAAAACCCCAAGGCATTCTACAAGCATTGAAGAGCAAGAGGATAAGATATGAAAGAATAGGACCTATCAAGTGTGATGGTGGGAAAGTTTATATGGAATTGGAAGAAATAGCAGAGGTACTTAATGAATACTTTATGTCAGTATTCACTATGGAGGTGGTTGTGGTGCAGACTTGTAGCAGACTGAAAAGCTTGAGCATGTAGATATTAAGAAACAGGATGTGTTGGAGCTTTTGAAAAACATCAAGTTAGATAAGTCACCGGTATCAGATGGGATGTACCCCAGGTTACTGCGGGAGGCGAGGAAGGAGATTGCTGAGCCTCTGGCAATGACCTTCTCATCTTCAATGGAGACAGCAGAGGTTCAGGAGGATTGGTGGATTGCTGATGTTGTTCCTTTATTCAAGAAAGGGAGTAGAGACAGCCCTGGAAATTACAGACCAGTGAGTCTAACTTCAGTGGTTAGTAAGTTGACGGAGAAGATCCTGAGAGGCAGGATTTATGAACATTTGGAGAAATATAATATGATTAAAATAGTCAGCATGGCTTTGTGAAAGACAAATCATTGCTTATGAACCTGATAGAATTTTTTGAAGCTGTGACTAAACACATTGATGAAGGAAGAGCAGTAGATGTATTATAAGTGGACTTTAGCAAGGCTTATTGAGAAAGTGAGGGGGCATGGGATCGAAGGGGACGTTGATTTGTGGATCCAGAACTGGATCCAGAAGGCAAGGAATGGTTATAGATGGGTCATATTCTGCATGAAGGTCGGTCACCAGTGGAGTGCCCCAGGGATCTGTTCTGGGACCCTTACTCTTTGTGATTTTTATAAATGACCTGGATGAGGAAGTGGAGGGATGGGTTGGTAAGTTTGCTGATGACACAAAGGTTGGAGGTATTGTGGATAGTGTGGAGGAATGTCAGAAGTTGCAGTGAGACATTGATAGGACACAAGACTGGGCGCAGAAGTGGCAGATAGAGTTCAACCCAGATAAGTGTGAAGTGATTCATTTTGGCCAATCAAATAGGATGGCAGAATATAATATTAAAGATAGGACTCTTGGCAATGAGGAAGATCAGGAGGATCTTGAGTCCAAGTTCATAGGAAGCTCAAAGCAGCTGCACAAGTTGAAGCTGTGGTTAAGAATGCGTATGGTATACCGACCTTCATCAATCAAGAAATTGAGTTTCGGAGTCGGGAGATAATGCTGCACCTTTATAGGATCCTGGTCAGACCCCATTTGGAGTACTGTGCTCAGTTTTGGTCACCTCATTACAGGAAGGATGTGGAAGCCATAGAAAGGGTGCAGAGGAGATTTTCACTCATGGGGTTGAATTCTCTGGCCACACTGGTCTAAAAGCCAGAAATTCCTGTCTGACAGCAAATGGGTCTTCACGTTGCCCGCAACCTGCCCACTACAATTGTAGTGTCGGGCGGGGTGGAGAATTCTAGCCATGACCTTTGCTACACAAAGGTACAAGAAGTGCAGACACATGGGAACACCATTTCCTGGAGGGTCCCCTCCAACCACACACCATCCTGACTTGGAAATATATCACTGTTCCTTCACAGTTGTTGAATCAAAATCCAGGAATTCCCTTCCCAACACCACAAAGACTGCAGCAGTTCAAGAATGTAGCTCACTGCCACTATGTCAAAATTCTTTCTTCAGACTGGAATATCGATGGCAAGGCTAATATTTCTCACTCATCAATTAGAGATGGATAGTAAGTGCCAGTGATTCTTATTTAATGAGATAAGAATTGCATCAACACTAATGAACCATTTGTAAAGTTTATGTTCAAGAATAAATTCTACTGATATTGTACCATCTCCAAGGAGATGCAGGATTTCACTGTACACGTCTGTGATTGGCTTCAGCATTCTCTTAACTGAGAGCCTTGTTGTGAGCAGTCTGAATCTGAAGCTCTGAGCAACAGCCTCCTCTCCAACTTCCTCATACCACCCAAATCGGCAGCACTCTCTCTGCTGAGGGAAATAGTTGTGGGGGTAAGTTCCATTCCCAACAGCTTAGCCATAGTCTAGGCTGAGACTTCAGTGCAGTATTAGAACAAGAACAAGAAGAACAAAAAAAAGCACGGGAAACAGGCCCTTCGGCCCAACGAGCCCTGTACCACCACCCCGATGTTCCCACCTCTACCCGCGATCCCTGTCTATGTTTATAGATCTATGGATTAAAAACCAAATTTGAGACAATTTAGGGAGAATCTGTTTTGCCAATTAGCCTAAGAGCACATCTTTGGGATGTGGGAGGAAACTGGAGCCCCGGAGAAAACCCACGCAAGCACGGGGAGAATGCGCAAACTCCCACAGACACAGGCCCAAATCCATGTATCTGCACAGCACAGCAATAGTCACTGAGCTGTCGTGTTGCCCATCAAATGGTCCAGGTCAAGCGTACACTAACGACGTGAAGCACTAGGACACTCTCAAAAAATCCAAGAGCAGCCCTCTCACGACCCATCATGTGTATGCCCCTTGTTAGACAACAAGGCAGACCAAAGCACCTGTGGGATATAAACAAGTACATCAATATAAATTATCTATTTACACACTTCCCAGGGACTCCCAAGGTTCATGATCCCTATTTTAAATCAGTTTTCTATACCCCTCCATTCCCATTCTGTTCATGTGCCCATCTAAGTATTTCTTAAGTAACTCCAGCATACCTGCCTCCACCACTTTACTTGGCAGCGCATTCCATACCCCCACCACCTTCTAGAACATAGAACATAGAACAATACAGCACAGAACAGGCCCTTCGGCCTTCGATGTTGTGCCGACCAAAATAAAAAGCAATGCCCCTCCTACTAAACCATTCCCTTCTCATCCATATACTATCAACTAACCTCTTAAACGCCACCAAACTTGGCGCATCTACAACACTGCAGCAGGGCATCCACTCCCAATCACTTTGAGTAAAGACTACCTCTGATATCCGTCTAAACTCATACCCCATTTAAAGTGTTCCCCTCGGTAGCTTTTCCACCTAGGAAAAAGGCTATCACTGTCCACCATCCAAACCTCTAATTCTTATGTTAATAAGATCCCCCCTTAGCCGCCTCCTTTCTAACGAAAACAACTCAAATCCTTCAACCTCTCTTCATAGACTGCCCTCCATACCAGGCAACATCCTAGTAACCTCTCTGTACCCTCTCCAATGCCTCCACATCTTTCTTAATGGCGAAATGTTTCTGTGTGAAAAAACTCGCTCTAGCATCCAATTTATACCTTACCCCCTCACCCTAAGCCCGTGACCCCTCGTGCTATTCGAGTCCATCCTAGGAGAAAGCTTAACCCTGTTTACTGTATCTATACCCCTCATAATCTTGTACACCTCTATTAGATCTCCTCTAAGTCTACATCTTTCTAAGGAAAACAGTCCCAATTTGCCTAATCTCTCCTCGTAACTCAGACCTTCCATACCAGGCAGCATCCTGGTAAACCTCCTCTGCACTCTCTCCAGAGTCTCCACGTCCTTCCGGTAGTAAGGCGACCAGAACTGGACGCAGTATTCCAAATGAGGTCTAACCAACGTTTTATACAACTGCAACATTAAAGGCCAGCTCTTGTACTCTATACCCCTTCCTATAAAGGCTAGCATACTATATGCTTTCTTCACAACCTTCTCCACTTGCTCTGCCACCTTCAGAGACTTGTTCACCTGCACCCCCAGGTCCCTCTGCGTTTCTATACTCTTAATAGGTCTACACTTTATCATATACCTCCCCCCAACATTCTTTCTCCCAAAATGCATCACCTCACATTTATCAGGATTGAATTCCATCTGCCGTCTATCTGCCTAGGCTACCAGCCTATTTATGTCCTGCTGAATCTCCTGACAATGCTCCTCACTATCTGCAAGTCCAGCCATCTTTGTATCATCTGCAAACTTGTTGATCACTCCACTTAATCCCTCTTCCAAATCAGCCCTGCACGGTGCAGGGTAATTCCCATAACAGGAGCAAATAAAGCTAGACCCCATCTGGCCTTGTGATGCCACTATTTGAAATACAGCAGTAGGAATCTCCTGATCTTTGCCAATATTCATTCTTGGCCAAAATTATGAAGTACATGTTTCACCGTTGCTTCTAGAATCTGCTAGAGGATGAAATGGAATTGCATTTTCTTGCACCTCAATAATGATATTATTTCATTTTGTTCTTTGTTAGTTATTTAACAGTTAGGAAGAAAAGGGAAGTGTTTTAAAAAGTTTTTTTTTCTCTTTATCTTAACAGCGTTGTTACAAGATGAAAATATCAAAACCAATCTGTACAGGAGGACAGCGAGCGTATATTTTTCATACATCAATATACCCTGGAAACTCTACCTACGCAAAGAGGTATGGACTGCTATGATAGTAATCAGTAACAAAAGAATCAGACAAAGCAGCAATCAATAATCAATAACAGGTACAGGACACAGAGACTTTCAATAATCACTAACAGGTACGGGATACAGGGGTTATCAATAATCACTAACAGGTACGGGATACAGGGGTTATCAATAAGACTATAATCAGCAGGAATAGGAGGAAGCCATTCAATAGGATTGAGATTGATCCAACATTGCTCATGTCTACTTTCCTGCCCTTTCCCTGTAACCCTTAATTCCTTTACTAATCGAAAAGCTATCTATATCAACTTTAAATATACACAAGGACTCCACTCCCACAGTTCACTGTGACAATGAATTCCAAAAACACTCAATTCTCTGAGAGAAGAAATTCCTCCTCGTGTCAATCTTAAATTGGCGTCCTTTTATTCTGAGACTATGCCCTCTGGTTTGAGACTTCTCCATGTTGGGAAATATCCTCTCAGCATTTATCCTGTCAATGCATTTACCAATGTTTCAATGAGATCATCTCTCATTCTTTTAAAACCCAGTTAATATGGAGTGAGCCTTACCCTGTTTAACCTTTCCTCATAAGACAATCCCTCCATACCAGAAATCACCTGAGTGAGCCTTCTCTGAACTGTCTCACATGAAATAACATCTTTCCTTAAATAAGGGGAACAAAACTGCTCACAGTGCTGCAGATGTGATCTCACCAGTACTTTGTACAGTTGCAGCAACACATCCCTTCTCTTACACACCAGCCCCCTTGAAATAATGGCCAACCTTCCATTAGCCTTCCTGAATACCTGCTGTACCTGTCAGTAATCAGCAATAGTTGTTGTAATGCCTGCAGTAGTGGACCCTAGGGTGTCACAGTGGCACAGTGGTCAACACTGCTGCCTCACAGTGCCAGGGACTTGGGTTCGATTCCAGGCTTGGATCACTGTTTGTGTGGAGTCTGCACATTCTCCTCATGTCTGCATGGATTTCCTCTGGATGCTCTGGTTTCTTTCTACAGTCTGAATGATGTGCTGGTTAGGGTGCAGTGGCCATGCTGAATTCTCCCTTAGTGTACCCAAACAGGCACCGCAGTGTGGTGACTAGGGGATTTTCACAGTAACTTCAATGCAGTGTTAATGTAAGCCTACTTGTGATACTAATAAGTAAACTTTACATTACTTTAACTTAAAAAAGAAGTATGAAAGCTTGTTATTTATTAAAAACACAAAGCCTCAAAATCCAAGCTGAAGAATATTTTCTTTACAAGAGTCAAACAAAGCAAACCCAAAATACTATCTTAACTCTCACCTACAGTCTGCAACACTGAATCAACATAAATTAAACATGAATTAGCAGCACATTGTGGTGGATTATAATCTATAAATTACACGTTCAGTGGCCCTTTTCAGTTGCTGTCAGTAACAGAATTTTGGGAATGAGAGCCGAGTAACATCTTGACAGTCATTGTTAAATGTGGATTAGTGTCAGGACTGTGTGTTGTCGTGGACAGAAATCTTTGGCATCACTTAGAATTGTCCCATATCTTGTATAAATGCACAATGTTTCACTTTTACTGTGAGGATGACTCTGTTAATATATCACCCTTCTCAGTAAAGTGTTGGAATTTAGCCCAGTGATCCTCACAAGCTCATCAAGTTTCTCATTCTTGTTGAGGCTCAAGCACAAGTATCAAGATGCTATTTGACTGTGGGTGTCATTGTATTGACAGGATGGATGTGGAGAAGGTGTTTCCTGTTGTGGGAGAATCTAGAAACAGGGGTCATTAAGCGCTGATCCATTTAAACTAGAGAAGAGAAGATTCTTTTCTCTCAGAATCATGAGCCTTTGCTTCCACTCCCTTTTGTGGAATCGAGTTCCGGGGTTTTTGAATATGGTAAATGCTAAATGGACAGATTCTTGATTGAAGGCGGTTATTGGGAGTCAGGCAGGAACGTGGAGTTGCAATCAGACTAGATGTGATCCTATTGAATAGTGGAGCAGGCTCGAGGGGCTGAATGGCCTACTGTATCTGTATATGTGTGATTGACCTGGCATATCATAATAACTAATTCTTGGCTTTATCCAACAGCTGTTTTATCCACGGGAGAGGTTTAACACTGACTACATTCTCAATCTGATATGTGAACAGGTAAGAACGAACAAACGTGAATGTTTCAGCCTCTGCAAAGACTGAGACAAAAGTACTGTTAAACATAGAACATAGAACATAGAACAATACAGCACAGAACAGGCCCTTCGGCCTTCGATGTTGGGCCGACCAAAATAAAAAGCAATGCCCCTCCAAACCAAACCATTCCCTTCTCTTCCATATACTTATCAATTAACCTCTTAAACGCCACCAAACTTGGAGCATCTACAACAGCTGCAGGCAGGGCATTCCACTCCCTAATCACTCTTTGAGTAAAGAACCTACCTCTGATATCCATCCTATAACTCATACCCCTTAATTTAAAGCTGTTTCCCCTCGTGCTAGCTTTCTCCATCCTAGGAAAAAGGCTATCACTGTCCACCCTATCTAAACCTCTAATCATCTTATATGTTTCGATTAGGTCCCCTCTTAGCCGCCCCCTTTCTAACGAAAACAACCTCAAATCCCTCAGCCTCTCCTCATAAGACCTGCCCTCCATACAGGCAACATCCTGGTAAACCTCCTCTGTACCCTCTCCAATGCCTCCACATCTTTCTTATAATGTGGGGACCAGAACTGCACACAATACTCCAAGTGCGGCCGCACTAGAGTTCTGTACAGTTGCAACATGATGCTGCGGCTCCTAAATTCAATCCCCCTACCAATAAAAGCTAAGACTCAATATGCCTTCTTAACAACTTTATCCACTTGACTGCCTACTTTCAGGGATCTATTGACACATACACCAAGATCCTTCTGTTCTCAACACTATTAAGAGCCCTACCATTAGCCCTATACTCTACACATTTATTGTTCCTGCCAAAGTGCATTACCTCACACTTTTCCACATTAAACTCCATTTGCCACCTCTCGGCCCAGCTCTGCAACTTGTCCAAGTCACTCTGAAAACTATAACACCCCTCTTCACTATCTACCACTCCACCGACTTTAGTGTCATCTGCAAATGTACTGATCCATCCCTCAATACCCTCATCCAGATCATTTATAAAAATTACAAACAGCAGGGGCCCCAAAACAGACCCGTGAGGCACACCACTCGTCACCGAACTCCACGATGAATATCTCCCATCAACCACCACCCTCTGTCTTCTATCTGCCAGCCAATTCCTAATCCAATTAGCTAAATCACCCTCTATTCCACACATCTGCATTTCTGTAGAAGTCTTCCATGGGCCACCTTATCAAACGCCTTACTAAAGTCCATATATACCACATCAACCGCCTTACCCCCATCCACCTCTTTAGTCACTTTTTCAAAAAACTCCATGAGGTTAGTAAGGCACGACCTACCCTTCACAAAACCATGCTGACTATCCCCAATCAATTCATTTCTCTCTAAATAACTATAAATCCGATCCCTAATAATTCTCTCCAATACCTTGCCCACAACAGAAGTAAGACTCACTGGCCTATAATTCCCTGGAAGGTCTCTCTTCCCCTTCTTAAACAAAGGGACCACATTCGCTATCCTCCAGTCCTCCGGAACCACACCTGTAACCAATGATGACCTGAAGATCAGAGCCAGAGGCTCTGCAATCTCCTCTCTTGCCTCCCAGAGAATCCTAGGGTAAATCCCGTCCGGCCCAGGGGACTTATCCAACTTCAAACCCTCGAGAAGTTCTAACACATCCTCCCTATCTACTACAATACTTCCCAATTTGCAACCCTGTACCTCAGTGCTCTCCATAGCTACATTTCCAGCACTATGCGTGAATACCGAAGAGAAATATTTATTCAGTGCCTCACCAATCTCTTCAGGCTCCACGCACAACTTCCCACTGCTGTCTATGACTGCCCCTAATCTTGCCCTAACCAATCTTCTATTCTTAACATATCGAAAGAAAGCTTTAGGATTCTCCTTAATCCTATCAGCCAACATCTTCTCGTGTCCCCTCTTAGCTCTCCTCAATTCACTTTTTAACTCCTTCCTGGCTAATCTATAGCTATCCATTGCACTAACTGAGCCTTCAAACCTCATCCTGACATAAGCCTCCTTTTTCTTCTTAACCAGCAAATCAACTTTTTTCGTACACCAAGGCTCTCTTACTCGTCCATTTCCTCCCTTAAACAAAGAGATTAAAATTCAGGACTAAAAATATACAGCTTCAAGACAAAACACACATCAATTATATTCACAAAAATAAAAGAAGGATTTGTCGTGTTCGATAGGAAACTCTGATACAGGACTGTGTGCAATCTGGCATTGAGATTCAGGATTGTGTGCTGTCTGGCACTGAGGTACAGGACAGTGTGCTCCCTGGGACTGTATATAGGACTGAGACACAGGACTGTATGCTGTACGGGACTATGATATAGGACTGTGTGCTGCATGGGACTGAGATACAGGACTGTGTGCTGTATGAGAGTCAGACATGGGACTGCTATATGGGATGAAATACAGGACTGTGTGCTGTATTGATGAAATACAGGACTGTGTGCTGTATTGATGAAATACAGGACTGTGTGCTGTATTGATGAAATACAGGACTGTGTGCTGTATTGATGAAATACAGGACTGTGTGCTGTATTGATGAAATACAGGACTGTGGGCTGTATTGATGAAATACAGGACTGTGTGCTGTATTGATGAAATACAGGACTGTGTGCTGTATTGATGAAATACAGGACTGTGAGCACAAATCAACTGCCATGCTCCTCAGCTGGGCTTCAGGCAAGCCCAAAATTACAATATTATCTCGATGATGGTCGTGGACATGTTTGTGTGAGTCTGTCTGTTGTACTGTGAGTGTTAGGTATCATGTATAGAGTATGTCCATGTCTAACAGCAATTGGGTATCTCCTCAGATCATCCGGGACACTTACTCCAACAGCTGTATCCGCATTTCAAAGGAGGAACGACGCAAGATGCGGGACCTGTTAGGTATGTTGTGTGTTGGGGGGCAAATTTCCTCTCAGAGGAAGAATGTGAAGGACATGTGATTATTGGGTTCAGCAGAGGCAAAACAGTGAACAGATGACATCTTCAGACCTGACAGTCACTGTGGACTGTAAGTGGTATTGTTACAGAGGGACTTTCTCCAGGAAGCTGAACAGGCAAATATACCCTAGTGAGGAAAGGGTCAGAGGTCTCATCTGTTTAGTTACTCCAATTGAAAGGCTTACAACAGCTAACACACACCCATGCTGAGACTTTCATTGTGTTCCGGTTAAACATTCCTGTGTTCTTGTTCACAGCTGAGCTTCATGTTGGCACTGATATCAGCGTGATGCAGGACAGTGGTGTGAAAAAGCGGATTGTAGTGGCTGCGCGTGACCACTGGGCAGTATACTTTTCTCGACTGTTTTTTGTCAGTGTAAGTACAGCATCAGCAATGCCTTTGAGGAATTGCTTTGAGTGTAATTGGTGTTTTATATGTCCAAAGGATATTAAAAATCTAACACTTTAGTAAATGTAATCCTTGGCAACCTCCAGTTAGCTAATATCAACAGCGGGTTAATTCCCATTTACAATGTAGTCAGAGTGCTACAATCAGTGTGATTATTCTCAACTCCAGAACGATCTTGGTTCAAAAACCCACACTCTATCCCAACATCACTACACTCATTTCCCATTGGACAGTTAGATGACATGACCTGTCCTTAAAGGATGCACAAACTTTACTTCCTGTTTTCATAATCTTGGTCACACCTTTGCGTCAACTTTCTCCAGTGTGAATTTCTATGTATTTCTCATTCAGTTTTTCTTTGTGAGCCTTACACTGGTATTGCTGATGAAGTAACTGGGTCACTCAAAAATGAAGTATTTTTTCATTTTTCTCAGTAATTGAAATTTCTGCAGTCTACAGTAAGCTTCTAGATAGAATATAAAAATACCTGTATCACACTAAATGGATTAAACTTGCCCAGTGTATTTTTGTGTCTTTTAATACTGCCATTAAAGTTTTTATTAAGTCTTGATTTTACAATTCTCATCTTTGTTTTTATGTCCTTACATGATCTCACCTTTCCCTGTCTCTGTAACCTCCACCAGACCCACAATGTATGTCCCTTCACTTCTGACAATCTGACAAGTGGTGTACCTCAGGGGTCTGTTTTGGGGCCCCTGCTGTTTGTAATTTTTATAAATGATCTGGATGAGGGTTTTGAAGGATGGATTAGTAAATTTGCGGATGACACCAAAGTCAGAGGAGTGGTAGATAGTGAAGAGGGGTGTTATAGTTTGCAGAGAGACTTGGACAAGTTGCAGAGCTGGGCCGAGAGGTGGCAAATGGAGTTCAATGTGGAAAAGTGTAGGTAATGCACTTTGGCAGGAATAATAAATGTGTAGAGTATAGGGCTAATGGTAGGATTCTTAATAGTGTTGATGAACAGAGGAATCTTGGTGTGTATGTGCATAGATCCCTGAAAGTAGGCAGTCAAGTCGATAAGGTTGTTAAGAAGGCAAAAGGAGTCTTAGCTTTTATTGGTAGGGGGATTGAATTTCAGAGCCGCAACGTCATGTTGCAATTGTACAAAACTCTAGTGCGGCCGCACTTGGAGTATTGTGTGCAGTTCTGGTCCCCACATTATAAGAAAGATGTGGAGGCATTGGAGAGGGTACAGAGGAGGTTACCAGGATGTTGCCTGGTATGGAGGGCAGGTCCTATGAAGAGAGGTTGAAGGATTTGAGGTTGTTTTTCGTTAGAAAGGAGGCGGCTAAGAGGGGATCTTATTGAAGCATATAAGATGATTAGAGGTTTAGATAGGGTGGACAGTGATAGCCTTTTTCCTAGGATGGAGAAAGCTAGCACAGGGGGACATAGCTTTGAATTAAGGGGTGGTAGTTATAGGATGGATGTCAGAGATAGGTTCTTTACCCAGAGGGTGGTAAGGGTATGGAATGTCCTGCCTGCTGCAGTTGTAGATGCGCCAAGTTTGGTGGCGTTTAAGAGGTTAGTAGATAAGTTTATGGATGAAAAGGGAATGGTTTAGGTTAGAGGGTCTTTGCTTTTTCCTTAATTGGTTGGCGCAACATCGAAGGCCGAAGGGCCTGTTCTGCGCTGTAATGTTCTATGTTCTATGAGAGTTCCTTTACTTTTTTGTCAAATGTCTGTCGATCAAACCATAGAATCCCTACAGTGCAAAAGGACGCCATTTGGCCCATCAAATCTGCACTGATTCTCTAAAAGAGACCTATCCTCACATTCTATCTCTGCAACCCCACACATTTACTATACCGTGCTATTTAACAAATATACAAGGAGAGGTTAGGCAAATTGGGGCTATTTTTGTTAGAAAGACTAGACTTAGAGGAGATCTAATAGAGGTGTACAAGATTATGAAGGGGATAGATAGAGTAAGCAGGGTTAAGCTTTTTCCTAGGATGGACTCGAATAGCATGAGGGGTCACGCGGTTAGGGTGAGGGGGGTAAGGTATAATTTGGATGCTGGAGAGAGTTTTTTCACACAGAGGGTGGTGGGGTATGGAAAGCACTGCCAAGTAAAATGGTGGAGGCAGGCATTCTGGAGTTATTTAAGAAATACTTAGATGAGCACATGAACAGAATGGGAATGGAGGGGTATAGAAAACTGATTTAAAATAGGGGTCATGAGCCTTGGGAGTCCCTGGGAAGTGTATAAATAGATGATAATATTGATGTACTTGTTTTTATCCTACAGGTGCTTCGGTCCGCCTTGTTGCCTAACAAGGGGCATACACACGATGGGTCGTGAGAGGACTGCTCTTGGATTTTTCAAGAGTATCCTAGTGCTTCACGTCGTTAGTGTACGCTTGACCTGGACCATTTGATGGGCAACACGACAGCTCAGTGACTATTGTTGTGCTGTACAGATACATGGATTTGGGCCTGTGTCTGTGGGAGTTTGCGCATTCTCCCCGTGCTTGCGTGTGTTTTCTCTGGGTGCTCCGGTTTCCTCCCACATCCCAAAGATGTGCTCTTAGGCTAATTGGCAGAACAAATTCTCCCTAAATTATCTCAAGTTTGGTTTCAATCCATAGGTCTATAAACATAGACAGGGATCGCGGGTAGAGGTGGGAACATCGGGGTAACGGCGCGGACTCGTTGGGCCGCAGGGCCTGTTTCCTGTGCTGTTTTGTTCTTTGTTCTTTGTTATTTTCATTAGAGAGAAGAAGGTTATGAGGTGACTTAATTGAGACATATAAGATGATCAGAGGGTTAGATAGGGTGGATAGTGAGAGCCTTTTTCCTCAGATGGAGATGGATAACACGAGGGGACATAGCTTTAAATTAATGGGTGGTAATTATAGGACAGATGCTAGAGGTGGGTTCTTTACTCAGAGGGTAGTAAGGACGTGGAATGCCCTGCCTGCAGCATTTGTGGACTCGTCAAGTTTAAGGGCATTCAAATGGTCAGTGGATAGGCATATGGATAGCATTGGAATAGTTTAGGTTAGAGGGTCATTAGATTGTTCCCACTGGTCGGCGCAACATCGAGGGCCGAAGGGCCTGTACTGTGCTGTAATGTTCTATGTTCTATGTTCCATGAAATGCTGAGCGAATTGGGCCTGTACTCTCTGGAGTTTAGAAGAATGAGTGGTGATCTCTCTAGTCGAAGTGCAGACATTTTGAAGGGGTTTGAGAAGGTGGATGCTGAGAGATTGTTTCCTCTGATCAAGGAATCAAAAACAGGAGGATACAGCCTCAGGATAAGGGACCAATCATGTTGGACGGAGATGAGGAGAGGTTACTTCACTCAAAAGTTTGTGAATCTTTGGAATTCTCTAACCCAGAGGGTTATGAATATTCCATGGATGAAAATATTTTAAGGCTGGAACGGACAGTGTTTTGATCTCGGGGAATGAAGGGATATGGGGAGTGGCAAGAAAATGGAATTGAAATCCAAGACCAGGCATGATAGTATTGAAGGGCTGAATGGGCTGAACGGTCTACTCCTAATTCCTGTTTTCTGTGCGACCCAGTTTTCTGAACAGCCTGACACTGATAAAATGAAGCGAGCTTTCCAGTGCTAATGTCATGTGGGATTTGTGCTGAATTGGGGGCCTTAT
Organism: Sphyrna mokarran; assembly: GCA_024679065.1. Lineage (NCBI taxonomy): Eukaryota > Metazoa > Chordata > Chondrichthyes > Carcharhiniformes > Carcharhinidae > Sphyrna > Sphyrna mokarran. The sequence continues at coordinate 50,783,443 of JAGIQG010000021.1, read as the reverse complement.
ACTCATGTTTTTGTTTCAGGGCGACTTTGGCAGCAATGTGGAGGTTCTCAGTGTCTCTCACCGAGGGATCAAACTGTTGACGACAGTGAAAGCAGTCGGAATGAATCCAGAATATTACAAAATTCTTCAGAGTTACAAGTAAGAGACAGAGAAAGAAATCTATGTTGGGGTATCCAACTTTGTTAGTGTTTTTGATTGTGTTAGTATGTCTGTGCGTGTGTGTGCACGTGTGTGTGTGTGTGTGTATGAGTATACGGGTGCCTGTGTGCGTGTGTAGATGCGTGCATGTGTGTGTCTGTCATCATGCAAATCTCGTATGTCAGGTATGTGCAGCTACACCCAGATAGACCAACCTCTACAGAATTCTTCAGTAAACATTCTTCATTAAATAGAACAGAAGAGAAGGAGATTATTTGGATGACTGTGCCTGTGCTGTCCCAGTCATCCCACTCGCCTGCTCTTCCAGCATTGTAACCTTTTCAGTTTAACTATTTACCCAATTCCCTTTTGAAAGTTATCACTGACTAGAACACGTAAGGTGCTGGGGGGTAGATACCGAGGAGATGTCAGGAGTAATCCTTTCACTCACAGGGTGGTGGGTGAGTGGAATTGGCTGCCGTTCGTAGTGGTAGAGGCGGATTCGATAGGGCTCTTTTAAGAGACTTCTGGATGAGTACATGGGACTTAATGGGATTGAGGGTTATAGATAGGCCTAATAGGTAGCGATATGATTGGTGCAACTTGTGGGCCAAAGGGCCTGTTTGTGCTGTAATTTTTTTATGATTCTATAATTTTTATCAAATTCTTCTCTGCTCCAAACAGAACAATCCCAGCTTCTTTAGTCTCCCCACATTGCTAAAGTCTCATACAATTCCTGTAAATCTCTATTCTATACAAAGCCTTGATATTCTTTTTAAAATTTTGTGTTAAGAATTGGCCACAATCTTCCAGCTGGAGCCTAACCAGTGATTTATAAAAGTTCACCTTCACTTCCTTATTTTTGTACTCTACACTTCTATTTGTACAGTCAATGATTCTGTCTAGTTTTTTTTAACCCACCAGCCCATCTTTCAATGTGTACATTCAGCCTTTTGAATACTGCCCCTTTTTACCACCCCCATGTGTATGCTTATTTCGTAATGTGGAGATGTCGGCGTTGGGGTAAGCACAATAAGAAGTCTCACAACACCAGGTTAAAGTCCAACAGGTTTATTTTACAACACGAGCTTTTGAGCATTATTACATTGTCTGTACCTTTAAGACTTGATTACCCGTAAAGACTCGTATTCCAACCATTATTTTGTAAATTGAGTTTGTGTCTTTATATGCCCTGTTTGTGAACACAACTCCTCGCTCACCTGAAGAAGGAGCTTGAAGCTCTGGAAGCTGCTGCTGCCAAATATGATGTAGAGATGCCGGCGTTGGACTGAGGTAAACTCAGTAAGAAGTCTGACAACACCAGTGTTAAATCCAAATTTTAAACCTGGTGTTGCCAGATTTCTTGCTGCCAAATAAACCTGTTGGACTTTAACCTGGTGTTATGAGACTTCTTACTGTGCTTTTATTTCACCAGTTACCCATTCATCCAGTCTAAAAAACAAACCTTCTCCCCTATTTTCAGTGTCTTCTCTAGTTTTGTGTCCATTTTGCCGCTGTTCCTTTAATTCCATAGGCTTCAACCTTGCTAATAAAGTTGTTCTGAGGAACTTTGTCAAATGCCTTCTGAAAGTCCAGAAAGCAATACTCTCATCAATCCCTCTGCTACTGACCTCAATCAATTTAGTCAAACGTAATTCATCATTAACAAGTCAATGCTGATTCCATTTATTAATCCAGAGTTTTGCAAGTGTCAATTATTTTTTGCCCCAGATTATTGTCTTTAAATATTTCTCTCTGCTGATTTAAGCTGACCGACCTATTTTTATTGCTGTTGTCTTATTTTGAACAGGGGTGTAACTATCACAATGTTACTGGTACCACCCCATTCTTAAGGAGGATTGGAAGATTCCACCATTAGTTTCATTAGCCACCAAAAGTGCATTCCATCCAGATTGGGTGATTCTCCACTTCGAACACTACTAACCTTTTAAGTGCCTCCTCTTTAGTCAATTTTTCCATTATCTCTTCCTTTGCTTGTTCATAGAACAGTTGAAAGTTTACAACACACAGGATGCCATCTGCCCACCATGTCTGTTCTGTGTTGGGATATATTGGAACAATATTGGACAATGTTGTGTGCAGAAGGAATCTGGGCGAGGCTGATGAATATTCTCATGCAGATAACTCTCTCTTTCTCTCTTTGTTGCAGTTATGTGGATGTTCAGAGAGTGACATTACAGAAAGAAACTGTGCTGGAAATTGCTGTGAAGAATGAGCAGTTGGTCCTATATTCAGTAAAAGCCAAGCAGGCAAAGGCACTCATCACTTTGTTCCTGGAAGAGTTGCAAAAGGTACAACGTAATTTCTTCAAAAATGCCACAGTGATGGAAATGCGTGCTGGAAGAACCTAGAACATAGAACATTACAGCGCAGAACAGGCCCTTTGGCCTTCGATGTTGCGCCGACCAATTAAGAAAAAGCAATGACCCTCTAACCTAAACCATTCCTTCTCTGTCCATAAACTTATCTACTAACCTCTTAAACGCCACCAAACTTGGCCCATCTACAACTGCAGCAGGCAGGGCGTTCCATACCCTTACCACCCTCTGGGTAAAGAACCTACCTCTGACATCCGTCCTATAACTACCACTCCTTAATTTAAAGCTATGTCCCCTCATGCTAGCTTTCTCCATCCTAGGAAAAAGGCTATCACTGTCCACCCTATCTAAACCTCTAATCATCTTATATGTTTCAATAAAGTCACCTCTTAGCCGCCTTCTTTCTAACGAAAACAACTTCAAATGCCTCAGCCTCTCTTCATAAGACCTGCCCTCCATGCCAGGCAACATCCTGGTAAACCTCCTCTGTACCCTCTCCAATGCCTCCACATCTTTCTTATAATGTGGTGACCAGAACTGTACACAATACTCCAAGTGCGGCCGCACTAGAGTTTTGTACAATTGCAACATGACGTTGCGGCTCCGAAATTCAATCCCCCTACCAATAAAAGCTAAGACTCCGTATGCCTTCTTAACAACCTTATCGACTTGATTGCCAACTTTCAGGGATCTATGCACATGTACACCGAGATCCCTCTGTTTGTCAACACTATTAAGAGTCCTACCATTAGCCCTATACTCTATACATTTGTTATTTCTGCCAAAGTGAATTACCTCACACTTTTTCGCATTAAACTCCATTTGCCACCTCTCGGCCCAGCTCTGCAACTTGTCTAAGTCTCTCTGCAAACTAAAACACCCCTCTTCACTATCTACCACTCCTCCGACTTTGGTGTCATCCGCAAATTTACTAATCCATCCTTCAATACCCTCATCCAGATAATTTATAAAAATTACAAACAGCAGGGGCCCCAAAACAGATCCCTGAGGTACACCACTTGTAACCGAACTCCACGATGAATAATTTCCATCAACCCGAAGGTAGCAGTTCAAACTGGCAGCACTCTGTGATTTTAGAATAGATCCACTCTTGCCATTAGAGTATCAGTGACAGTCAGTGCTGCCTCAGCCCTGGTATTACTCATGGTATTGACACAACCCCACTATTGGGTCTCTCTGTTGGCACAAGCATTTCCCCAGTATTGGTTGAAGTGACTGGGGAAAAAAACAGGACTAGACTATTAGGTTGGAGAACATGATGAATGGAATTGAGCCCAGGTCCCTGCGGCTTAAGAACAAAGAACAAAACAGCACGGGAAACAGGCCCTTCAGCCTAACGAGCCCGCGCTGCTACCCTGCTGTTCCCACCTGTTCCCATGTTCCCTGTCTATGTTTATAGATCTATGCATTGAAACCAAATTTGAGACAATTTAGGAAGAATTTGTTTTGCCAATCAGCCTAAGAGCACATCTTTGGGATGTGGGAGGAAACTGGAGCGCCTGGAGAAAACCCATGCAAACACGGGGAGAATGTGCAAACTCCCACAGATGCAGGCCCAAATCCATGTATCTGCAAAGCACAGCGATAGTCACTGAGCTGTCGTGTTGCCCATCAAATGGTCCAGGTCAAGCGTACACTAACGACGTGAAGCACTAGAATACTCTCGAAAAATCTCATGACCTATCACATGTATGCCCCTTATTAGACAACAAGGTGGACCAAAGCACAAACACAGGATAAAACAAATACATCAATATTGACTTGTGAGGCAGCAATGCTAATCACTGTGCCACCAAGCCACCCTCTTTTAGATTGCACACTTACTGGGTCAGGCACTCAGATGTTTGATTCACATGTTTACTTAGCTGAAGTGCTGTAATTTTGTAAGATTGAGTTGAAATTGTATATATTTCTGACAGGACTCCAAGCATGTCATGGCGACAAAGAGCTACATGACCGATGACAAAAGCTTGCTGAACTTTCGTAAAGGAGACATCATCAAACTGCAGTCAATGGAGGGGCTTGAAGCAGGTTAGTTACAAAGGGAAACTGAAGCCAAAATAGATATGCTGGAAATTCTCAGCAAGTCTGACAGCGTCTGTGGAGAGAGAATGGAATTCAAGTCTAAATGACCCTTCTTCAGAACAGCAAAGAAAATCAGCAGAGATTAATACAGTGAGGGTGGAGGGGGGATTGGAATGAGACAAAGAGAACTTAAATATGGATACAGAAAGCAGGGAAAGTGCTAAAATTATCAATTAATTGATCAGAATGTGTGAATGGTAGAACAAGATACAGATTGATGAAGGACTGTCTGGGGATTATTTATAACAGTTGCCCTGATGAGGGGTGGAATAGGAGGTAGAAGGGGGTAAGAAGGAGAGCAGGAATGAAGAGGTGGAAAAATGGAAGCAGGAATACGTTCTTATGTTACAAATGGGGAAGTTGAAGGAAACTAATTACAAAGAGGGGGAGTTGGAGCGGGTGAGTTGCGGAGGGGGAGTTGGAGCGGGTGAGTTGCGGAGGGGGAGTTGGAGCGGGTGAGTTGCGGAGGGGGAGTTGGAGCGGGTTATTTAACTATAGAAGTGGTAAGATAAACTTACTACCGAACCTAATTGGCCAAAAGCCCTAAGGGCATGATCAACTCGCCAATCACAGTGCAGTACTGGTTTAGTTATTTTACTGAGAGTAAGTGGAAATTTTACTGTGAGGATTTCCTGCTGTAAACCAGGAAACAAACAGAAAATCATAGAAACCCATTCTATTCCATCTGTGGGAGCTTTCAGCATTCCACACCATGAACAGGAGGCAAATGTCATGGAGGAGGGTAGAACAGACCTTGCTGATGATAAATCTAAATATACCCCTAGTGGGAGCTCAGGAACAGGATTGTACTCCATCTGGGCCACATGATAGATGAATATTGAAAATTTGGTATGGTTACATTACGGATTCACTGGGATTCTCCTGATATAAGGAAATAGAAAGATTCAATAGAGAGACCTTTTCTCAGATTACAGAATAATATAATTGAAGTTGGAATGTTCTGAAGGACAGAATTGTGATGACTACAAAGCAGCTTTGTTCTTGTGTAATGTTGGGGTTTCTGTATCGGTAAAAATTTCAGCCAAATACAAAGACTTGTGAAATTCCTTATCCTGGTTAAAGGCATATCTTTATTTGACCAACGATCGCTGCGAGAGAAAGCATTAGGCAGCCCAACACCTCTCTGAAGAAAAGGCCCTGAGTATTTCAATACCTCTCTGAAGTTACAATACAGTAAAGTAAAAGTAAAGTTTATGTATTTATTAGTCACAAGTAAGGCTTGTATTAATATTGCAATGAAGTTACTGTGAAGTTGCTCTAGTCCGTTGTCTGTTTAGATTAGTGCAGCTAATCAGCAAGTTTTTCAGAATGTGGAGGGAGTCTGGAATACCTGGACGAAATCCATGCAGACATGGGGAGAACGTGCAAACTCCACAGACAGTCACCCAAGACAGGAATGAACCCGGGACAATTATACTATGAAAAGTACAGCAGAGGAACAAGCTCTCCAAGCCTGTACTGATCGTGATGCCTGCCTAAACTAAATCCTTACACAGTTACGGAGTCTGTATCCTTCTATTCCCATCCTAATCATGTGTTTTATTTACTTGCCCCTGAAACACCACTATCATATCTGCTCCCATCACTTCCCCAGACATTCACCACTCTCTCTAAACTTTCCCCCAGGCACCTTCAGCCTATGCCCTTTGTACTTGATTTTTCTATCCTAGAAAAGAGCATCTGATTATTTATTATGCCCGTGCCACTCATAATCTTGTAAACCTTTATCAGATCATCCCTCAACTTCAAGTGAGAACAAACCAGGTTTATCCAATCTCTCCTCATAGCCAAAAGCTTCCAGACCAGGCAACATCCTGGTAAACCTTTTCTGTACCCTTTCAACAGCATCCACATCCTTCTGATAGTGTGGCGACCAGAATTGTGCACGATATTCTAAATACATTTTCAAGTTTGCTTTTCCTCCCTTCCCATTAGTATTAACAAGTCATCATTCATACAAATCAATTATTGTTAACAGTTGTCCTATATCTTAGCAAATTATGTTTAACCCTCTGACATCATGGGATTTCATTGTTCTGTAGTGTCCGGATATCATCTCCCCCTGTCATTTAGCAACCTCTGATGCTTAGCTAGAGAATTCATAGTTAATCTTCCCACCAGCCCATAACCATATGAATGGCCGAACTGTACAGTTAAAGTTCTCACATCTGAGATGAACAATTTTAACAGGTTCAGCTTGAACAATCCTATTCCTAAAGTGGCTTCAGGAATCATATGCACATTCTGTGTACTCACTGTTTGAAAGAATCTGGCACATCTCAAACTGCCTTTATTCCAACATGTTCAATAGTAACCAGCTTTAACCAGCTAAAGTGTACAGATTACTTTAAACGTACAGCTGCATCCATTTTAAAATCCAAAATTCATGTTTAAATCAGAAATGCTTGTTCAAATCTCATTCTTATTAAAATCTCTTATTGTGTGTTTTTATACAGACAGTCCCTCTGTTAGTCTATTAATCTGATCTAAAATCAATTCACTTGGTGCTGTTGCTTTATTAGTATCTTAAATCCCTGATTATTTGAAATTCCTCTAACCTATGAGGGATTTCTCTAACAATGTTTGAGCTATCTGCACTGAGAGGCCACAGAAACAAAGGGCCTTAAAGTTCACACTTCCCAGTGTGAGATAGGTGTGGGATGTGCCAGACAGATACCCTGGGAAATCCCCCCTTTGTAATTCACAGGTAAGATTTGCCAAACTTCCTTTGGCCAATTGCTGTGTGTTGGAAACCATCCAAAAATGTGATGTAAATTGCCACTTTCGGATGGTTCCAAATGGGAAACACCAGTAGTTACCCAGGAGAAGTTAGAATGGTTAAAGCCAACTCTCAACTTCCAGGTAACTATTATACAGACCCAGGCAAACCCTTCACAGGATTTAAGCTCCACTCCGTGCACTCCACCACCAAGGCCCGACCCTTTCCAAGGTCTCATTGTTACATCCCCCCTCGAGACCTAACACCCCACACTGCCAGTCAAAATCTCATGCCTAACTGCCCTCCCCCCATTCCCACACAGGTCCAACATCCTGTAACCACGAGGCCCAATCTCCAAACACCTCCTCGCTGACTTCTAATCCCATTCCCCATCCTCTAAATCCTAGTTATACCTTCTCCCTGACCTGCCAAGAACATTATATCCCAATGGACCTATAAACTTGTCATAAAAGGGCCTCAGCTTCATTCACTTCAACACTCCTAGTAATGCACTGCGCTACCTGGATCCCACCCACTCGAAAGGGGGAGGGAGGAGGGAGGGGTTCAGGTTCCTTAACAATTGGGACTCATTCTGGGATAGGTGGGACCTCTTCAAGAGAGATGGTCTACACCTGAACCAGAGGGGGACTAATATCTTGGGGGGAAAATTTGCTAAGGCATGATGGGGGCTTTAAACTGATTCGGGGTGGGGGGGGTGGGATCCTAAGTAGTTGGGATGCTGAGAGGGATGAGAGTAAGGGGGTTATAGAAGAGAGTTGTAAAACACAGCGGCGTACGGGTGGGGTGGGGCATGGTTTGAGATGCGTATACTTTAATGCAAGGAGTATTCGCAATAGGGGGGAGGAACTTGCAGCTTGGACCAGTACCTGGAACTTCGATGTTGTGGCCATTTCAGAGACTTGGGTAGAGCAGAGACAGGAATGGATGTTGCAGGTTCCGGGGTACAAATGCTTTAGTCGGAGTAGAGAAGGAGGTAGAAGGGGGGGAGGAGTGGCGTTATTGGTCAAAGACTGTATCACGGTGATAGAAAAGAAGTTTGATGAGGACTTGTCTATTGAGGTAGTATGGGCTGAGATTAGAAACAGGAGAGGAGAGGTCACCCTGTTGGGAGTCTTTTACAGACCTCCTAATAGTTCTAGAGAGGTTGAGGAAAGGATTGCAAAGTCAATTCTGATTAGGAGTGAAAGTAGTAGGGTAATTGTGATGGGGGACTTTAACTTTGCTAATATTGATTGGAATAGCTATAGCTCTAGCTCGTTAGAGGGGTCAGTTTTCGTACAGAGTGTGCAGGAAGGTTTTTTGACTCAGTATGTAGATAGGCCAACTAGAGGTGAGGCTACATTGGATTTGGTGCTGGGCAATGAGCCAGACCAGGTGTTAGGCTTGGAAGTTAGTGAACATTTTGGTGATAGTGACCACAATTCGGTTACGTTCACCTTAGTGATGGACAGGGATAGGCATGAAGCTGGGGGCAGTAGTTATAGCTGGGGGAAGGGTAATTATGAGGCCATCAGGAGAGAATTAGGTGCATAGATTGGACTAGGAAACTACAGGGACTGGGAACATCTGGAATGTGGAGCTCATTCAAGGAGCAGCTGCTGCGAGTCCTTGATAAGTATGTCCCTGTCAGGCAAGGAGGAAATGGTCGAGTAAGAGAACCTTGGTGTACGAAAAAAGTTGATTTGCTGGTTAAAAGGAAAAAGGAGGCTTATGTCAGGATGAGGCTTGAAGGCTCGGTTAGTGCAATGGATAGCTATAGATTAGCCAGAAGGGAGCTAAAGAGTGAATTGAGGAGAGCTAAGAGGGGACACGAGAAGACTTTGGCTGATAGGATTAAGGAGAATCCTAAAGCTTTCTTTCGATATGTTAAGAATAGAAGATTGGTTAGGGCAAGATTAGGGCCAGTCATAGACATCAGTGGGAAGTTGTGCGTGGAGCCTGAAGAGATTGGTGAGGCACTGAATAAATATTTCTCTTCGGTATTCACGCAGAGTGCTGGAAATGTAGCTGTGGAGAGCACTGAGGTACAGGGTTGCAAATTGGGGAGTATTGTAGTAGATAGGGAGGATGTGTTAGAACTTCTCGAGGGTTTGAAGTTGGATAAGTCCCCTGGGCCGGACGGGATTTACCCTAGGATTCTCTGGGAGGCAAGAGAGGAGATTGCAGAGCCTCTGGCTCTGATCTTCAGGTCCTCGTTGGTTACGGTGTGGTTCCGGAGGACTGGAGGATAGCGAATGTGGTCCCATTGTTTAAGAAGGGGAAGAGAGACCTTCCTGGGAATTATAGGCCAGTGAGTCTTACTTCTGTGGTGGGCAAGGTATTGGAGAGACTTATTAGGGATAGGATTTATAGTTATTTAGAGAGAAATGAATTGATTGGGGATAGTCAGCATGGTTTCGTGAAGGGTAGGTCATGCCTTACTAACCTCATTGAGTTTTTTTGAGAAAGTGACCAAAGAGGTGGATGGGGGTAAGGCGGTTGATGTAGTATATATGGACTTTAGTAAGGCGTTTGACAAGGTGGCCCATGGAAGACTTCTACAGAAAATGCAGATGTGTGGAATAGATGGTGATTTAGCTAATTGGATTAGGAATTGGCTGGCAGATAGAAGACAGAGGGTGGTGGTTGATGGGAGATATTCATCGTGGAGTTCGGTGACGAGTGGTGTGCCTCAGGGTCTGTTTTGGGGCCCCTGCTGTTTGTAATTTTTATAAATGATCTGGATGAGGGTATTGAGGGATGGCTCAGTAAATTTGCAGATGATACTAAAGTTGGTGGAGTGGTAGATAGTGAAGAGGGGTGTTTTAGTTTACAGAGTGACTTGGACCAGTTGCAGAGCTGGGCCGAGAGGTGGCAAATGGAGTTTAATGTGGAAAAGTGTGAGGTAATGCACTTTGGCAGGAAACATAAATGTGTAGAGTATAGGGCTAATGGTAGGGCTCTTAATAGTGTTGAGGAACAGAAGGATCTTGGTGTATGTGTCAATAGATCCCTGAAAGTAGGCAGTCAGTGGATAAAGTTGTTAAGAAGGCATATGGAGTCTTAGCTTTTATTGGTAGGGGGATTGAATTTAGGAGCCGCAGCATCATGTTGCAACTGTACAAACTCTAGTGCGGCTGCACTTGGAGTATTGTGTGCAGTTCTGGTCCCCACATTATAAGAAAGATGTGGAGGCATTGGAGAGGGTACAGAGGAGGTTTACCAGGATGTTGCCTGGAATGGAGGGCAGGTCTTATGAAGAGAGGCTGAGGGATTTGAGGTTGTTTTCGTTAGAGAGGAGGCGGCTAAGAGGAGACCTTATCGAAGCATATAACATGATTAGAGGTTTAGATAGGGTGGACAGTGATAGCCTTTTTCCTAGGATGGAGAAAGCTAGCACGAGGGGCCACAGCTTTAAATTAAGGGGTGATAGTTATAGGACGGATATCAGAGGTAGGTTCTTTACCCAAAGGTGGTTCGGGAGTGGAATGCCCTGCCTGCAGCAGTTGTAGATGCGCCAAGTTTGGTGGCGTTTAAGAGGTTAATTGATAAGTATATGGAAGAGAAGGGAATGGTTTAGTTTTGAGGGGCATTGCTTTTTATTTTGGTCGGCACAACATCGAAGGCTGAAGGGCCTGTTCTGTGCTGTATTGTTCTATGTTCTATGTTCTATGAAAGGTCAGGCAAGATAAATCAAAGGAAAATGGAGCTAAATAATTGGACAGAGTGGCAATTTGATGCCAATTGCCACTCCAAGGAAGTTGAAGCCTGAGAAACCCGAGGGTCAGAAGTAACTTTTTCACACATGATGGTGAAGCTAATACAGTCACTTCCAGAATTAGTGATTGAGTCAACAACAATGTCAAGATTGAAGATTAAATTGGAGACAGGGCTGATGGAAAAGGAGAACAAAGGAATATGGAAGCAAGGGGCATGTAAGTGTGATTTCAATGGTTTTCTTATCTGGATGGCACAAACTAGTTTGACCGAATAACTTGACCCCTGCTGTACGTGACCCTTGACCCCTGCTGTACGTGACCCTTGACCCCTGCTGTACGTGACCCTTGACCCCTGCTGTACGTGACCCTTGACCCCTGCTGTACGTGACCCGGTACATTATAGAGGAGGCTTTAGTCTAAATTTAAGTCTTTACCTCATTGGAGAGAGTTTAAAGAGGGATATTAGAAGGCATTTTGCTCTACCTATGCTGCACGCAATTTAGAAATACTTTATGGAATGAGGAGCTGAATCTGCCTTCAGAGTGTTGGCCCACAGAGAGGGAACTTTATTCTGGATTTAACGACCAGTGATTGATACTGCTACTAACATTTCTCCAATTGGTTCCAAAACTTAAACCAAAAAATATTCTGCAAAATCTTCTCTGTCATAGATTTGACAAATTCTGCTTAATTCTGAAATTTGGTAGAATATTTAGCAGGGTAGGAATATGAACAATTTTCTGAAACATAAGGAGACACAGAAGAGAAATGGAGATGTAAACTGTGATAGGGAGTGAGCTGAGAGGAATGTCCTCAGAAACTGCGTTAAATCTTCATCCCTTTTGTCCATAGGTTGGCAGTTTGGATCGATGGGTGGGCGTTCTGGCCTATTTCCCAGAGACCACGCCCAGCCAACTGCAGCTCCAGATTACTACAACCCTAACATAGGGAAGAATGAAGAGAAGCAAATGAGCATGCCCAGTTCTACTAGATCATCCACGAGGAAGGTAAGTGAATGCAGTACCAAGACTAACACACTGTCATTGGACAGGAAAGGTTGAATACCTGGTGTTCTCTCATTTCAGCTAGCACAGTGGATGGTGTGTGATCACTGAACTCTGTCAGTCAACATGGGGAAATTGGGCAAGTTCATCCGGTCATAAGAAACAGAAGGAGTCTTGAACTCTTTGGATTCTTGAAGTAGTTCCAGCTGTCAACAAGATGATGGCTGATCTGACTGTGGCCTTAACTCCCCTTTCCCTACAGAACCCTCAGCCCCTCCATCAACCGAAAATCTGTCTCACTCAGCCTCGGAAACATTCAATGAAGCCGTCACAGCTCTTCAGACAATAAATTCAAAGTCTAACACTTGTGAGATAAAAAGATTTTCCCCTCATTTTAAAAGAAAGAACAGAAGAACTACGAGTAGGCCACTCAGCCCCTCGAGCCTGGTGCACCATTCAATAAGATCATGGCTGGTCTTTTCCTGGACTCAGCTCCACTTACCGTAATTCTTAATTCCTTTATTGTTTGAAAATATCTCTATCCTTGCCTTAAAAACATTCAATAATGTCGCCTCAGCTGCTTCACTGGGCAGGGAATTCCACAGATTCACAACCCTTTGTGTGAGGAAGTTCCTCCTCAACTCAGTCCTAAATCTCCTTCCCCCTTATTTTGAGGCTATGCCTTTTAGTTCTAGTTTCACCTACCAATGGAAACAACTTCCCTGCTTCTATCTTATCTATTCCTTTCATAATTTTATTAGATCTCCCTTCATTCTTCTGAATTCCAATGAGTAAAGCCCCAGTCTACTCAGTCTCTCCTCATAAACTAACCCCCTCAACTCTGGAATCAACCTAGTGAATCTCCTCTGCACCCCGTCCAGTGCCAGTATATCCTTTCTCAAGTAAGGAAACCGAAACTGTGCACAGTGCTGCAGACATGGCCTCACCAGCACCTTATACAGCAGAAACATTTTCACCGCTCGCGTGCGTGGGTTTAGTACCTCCGGGTGCTCCGGTATGTCCTCACACATCCCAAAGGTGTGCTCTTAGCGCTAATTGGCCAAACACAAATTATCTCCCTAAATTGTCTAAATTTGATTTTTAATCCATAGATCTATAAAACATGGACAGGATCACGGTAGAGGTGGGAACACATAGGGGTGGCTGGGTGGGCTCTTGGCCAAGGCCCTGTTTCCCGTGCTGTTTTATTCTTGGTTCTTTGTATTTGGATATTTTACTTTGAAGACTGAAAATTTCTCCCCGTTTTCCTTGTTTCCCACTGTTTAATAATCCTCTAGTACCAAATCTCATGTTAGCCACTACTTTCCTTTTTATACACTTGTAGAAATTCTTCCTGCTTATTCTTTATATTTCTAGCTAGCTTTCTCCCAGGGTCTTAATTTTTCTCTCATTACTTTTAGTCATTCTTTGCTGGTTTCTAAAATATATGCAATTTTCTGATTATCACTAATCTTTGCAATATTGTAAGCAGTTTCCTGCAATTTGATACTTTCCTTAACATCTTCAGTTAGGCAGAGTTGGACCGTCTATCTCAGTGTCTTTCTTTTTCACTGGAATATAGTTTTGTTGACAGTTACGAGATATCTCTTTAAATGTATGCACTGTTTCTTTACGATCCTGCATTTCAATGTATTTCTCCATCCACTTTAGCTAATTCGGTCTTCATGGACTTTTTTTAATCTTTAGACATGTTGCCCCACCCTCAAACTGAGTGTGAAATTTTAACCATGTTATGATCACTGTTGCTTAGAAGCATGATCAATGGATTCTGTCTCATTACACATTACTAAGTCTAAAGTAGCCCACTTCCTGGCTGACTCTAGATCATATTGCTCTTAGAAATTGCCTTTAATATATGTTTCTCCCAGGCTACTTTTGCCAATTTGATTTTATCTGTCTAAGTGAAGAGTCATAAAGTCATAGAGGTTTACAGCATGGAAACAGCCCCTTTGGCCCAACTTGTCTATGCTGCTCTTTTTTTTAAAAAAACTCCTAAGCTAATCCCAATTGCCCACATTTGGCCCAAATCTCTCTATACCCATTGTATCTCTGTAACTATCTAAATGCTTTTTAAAAGACAAAATTGTACCTGCCTCTATTACTACTTCTGGCAGCTTGTTCCAAGCACTCACCACTCTGTGTGAAAAAAATTGCTCCTCTGGACATTTTTGTATCTTTTTCCCTTTCATCTTAACCTATGTTCTCCAATTTTACAATCCCTACCTTTCGGAAAAGATATTGACTATCTAGTTAGTCTCTGCCCCCTGTCATTATTTTATAGACCTCGATGAGATCACCCCTCAGCCTCCTACACTCCATAGAAAAAAGTCCCTGTCTATCCAGCCTCTCCTTATAACTCAATCCATCAAGTCCTGGTAGCATCCTAGTAAATCTTTTCTCACTCTTTCTAGTTTAATAATATCCTTTCTATAATAGGGTGACCAGAATTACACACAGAATTCCAAGTGTGACCTTACCAATATCTTGTACAACTTCAACAAAACATTCCAACTCCTATATTTAATGTTTTGATCGATGAAACCAAGCATGTTGAATGCTGCCTTCACCACTCTGTCCACCTGTGATTCCACTTTCAACGAGAAATGAACCTGTCCCCCTCGATCTCTTTGTTCTATAACTCTCCCTAATGCCCTACCATTAACTGAATAAATCCTGTCCTGGTTCAATCTGCCAAAATGCATCACTTCACATTTATCTAAATTAAACTCCAACTGCCATTCATCAGCCCACTGGCCCAATTGATCCCATTGCAGTTGGAAATAACTTTCTTCACTGTTCACTATGGCACCAACCTTGGTTTCATCTGCAAACTTACTAATCAAGCCTCCTAAATTCTCATCCAAATCATTAATATAAATGACAAATAGTGCACTCAGCACTGACCCTGAGGCACACCGCTGGTCACAGACCTCCAGTTTGAAAAACAATTCTCTGTAACCACCCTCTGGCTTCTCATATTCTCATCCAAGTCGTTAATATAAATGATATAACAGTGGAGCCAGCACAGATCCCTGAGGTATACCGCTGGTCATGATGTGGAGATGCCGGTGTTGGACTGGGGTAAACACAGTAAGCAGACTCACAACACCAGGTTAAAGTCCAACAAGTTTATTTGATAGTAAACCTACAAGCTTTCAGAAATGCTGTTCCTTCGTCTGGTGAGTGGAAAGTTCTGATTATATGTCCTTCTCTGATCTGTCTGGTACTAGAATTACTGACACTGCCTTTACTATTTAATGTGCTCTCTTTAGCTTCTGCACTATCCTCAAACTTCTCTTGTGTCTCCCTACTGCTTTGGTCCCCCCCCCCCCACCCCCGCCAAATTAGTTTAAACCCTCCTGAATGGCTTTGGCAAGTCTCTCTGTCAGATGTTAGTCCCCCTCCAGTTCAGATGTAACCCGTTCCTCTTAAACAGGTCATCACTTCCCCAGAAAAGATCCCTATGATCCAAAAATCTAAATCTGTGCCCCCTGCACCAGCTCCCAAGCCAGGCATTCACCTCCCAGTCCTCCTATTCATATTCTCACTAACACGTGACAGCGGTAGTAATCCTGAAATTACTACCTTGAAGGTCCTGCACATTAGGCCACGAAGGTCCAACAATCTCTGGCTGCTCAACCCCCGTCCTGCTTAAGAATGCCCTGCAATTGCTCAGAGATGTCCTTGACCCTGGCACCAGGGAGGCAGCACCATCCCGGAGTCTCGACTGCAGCCATAGAAACGCCTGTCTGTGCCTCTAACTATCGAGTCCCCTATTATTACTGCTCGCTTGCTCTTTGCCTGAATTGACCTATAGCAGAACCAGCTGTGCTATCACAGGCCTGGCTGCTGCTGGTATCTCCCACTGACAGACTATCCCCCTCAACTGTGTCCAAAACAATATAGCTGTTTGAAAGGGGATTGGGTACAGGAGACTCCTGCACTACTTGCCTACCTCTCCTGGCAGTCATCCATCTACCTGTGTGAACCTGTGGTGTGATAACCTCCCTGTAATTAGTGTCTATCACACTCTCTGTCCCTGTATGATCCGCAGTGTGTCCATCTGCAACTCCAACCAAACGATGCAGTCTGTACTTTCTTCGAAGCCTCCATTATTTCTTAACAGTGTAGTTATTTTAAAGGGCCGATGAACTATTCCCTTTGCTATTTCTTATTGCCACCCAAACTTATACATCTTGCTCCTCTGAATCAAGATCATTTCTTAATGCAGTGCAAATTTCTCCAGAGCTAACCTATTCTCATTTCTTCTTGTTCTGAAATATCAAATACCATTAAATATTCAGGTCCCAGCTTTTGTCACTTTGTAGCCATATCTTAGTATCAGATCAGACTTATTTCTATTTATTTATTTATCAGACTTATTTATTTCTATTTTTGGTTTAAATTCATCCTTTTTTTTCTTAATTGGTCGGCGCAACATTGAAGGCCGAAGGGCCTGTTCTGCGCTGTAATGTTCTATGTTCTATTTTGTTATAAATGCTACATACCTTTAATTCTGTCTGTTTACCGTTTTTCCACATTCTGATCATATCTGCTGGTGCAGTCCTCATCATTTATGTTCTGTCCCTTCCTGTCACAATCTGCCTATCATTCCATCACCACCCTCCATTATTGTCTTGTCCTTTCTCTTCACCATACCTCCCTCACATGACGCCTCCCCCCACCCCCAATCCTCAGAATCTGAGTGGATTGGTGAAACTGAAACCAGTTTTTCTTTAGCAAGAGAATTGATTGACTTGCCCAGTTTTATAGCTCTCCT
This sequence comes from Sphyrna mokarran, assembly GCA_024679065.1. Classification (NCBI taxonomy): domain Eukaryota; kingdom Metazoa; phylum Chordata; class Chondrichthyes; order Carcharhiniformes; family Carcharhinidae; genus Sphyrna; species Sphyrna mokarran. Next base: position 50,766,596 of record JAGIQG010000021.1, on the reverse strand, counting down.
CTCTCCCCTTGTTACAAACTCTGCTATTGATAAATATGAGCATGTTGCAGCTTAAAATAGCAGTGTATATTTGTTTGCATTAATGTGAGGAATGATATATAACCCTGCGAGAAAAACGGTTGAGTTCTTATGTAAACAATTAATAAAGATTTGATTTGATTTATTGTCACATGTATTAACACGTGTTTCTTGCACACTATACAGATAAAACATACCATTCATAGAGAAGGGAACGAGAGAGTGCAGAATATAGTATTTCAGTCATAGCTAGGGTGTAGAGAAAGATCAACTTAATGTGAGTTAAGTCCATTTAAAAATCTGATAGCAGCAGGAAAGAAGCTGTTCTTGACTTGTTTGGTATTTGACCTCAGACTTTTGTATCTTTTTCCCGATGGAAGAAGGTGGAAGAGGGAATGTCCAAGGTACGTGGGGTCCTTAATTATGCTGGCTGCTTTGCCGAGGAGGAAGCCTAGACAGACTCAATGGGTAGGAGGCTGGTTTGCATGATGGATTGGACTGCATTAACAACCTTTTGTAGTTCCTTGCAATCTTGGACAGAGCAGGAGCCCATATACCAAGCTATGATATAACCAGAAAGAATGCTTTCTATGGCGCATCTGTAAAAATTGGTGAGAGTCGTAACTGACGTGCCAAGTTTCCTTAGTTTTCTGAGAAAGTAGAGGTGTTAGTGAGCTTTCTTAATTATAGCGTTGGCATGTGGAGACTAGGACAGGTTGTCGGTGATCTGGACACCTAAAAACTTGAAGCTCTTGACCCTTTCTATTTCATCCCCATTTTTGTAGACAGGGGCAAGTTCCCCCCCTAAGCTTCCTGAAGCAACAATCTCCTTCATTTTGTTAATATTGAGGGAGACATTATTGTTGCTGCACCAGCTTCCCAGATTCTCTCTCTCATTCCTGTACTCTGTCTTGTCATTGTTTGAGATCCGACACAATACAGTGATATCATCAGCAAACTTGAAAATTGAATTAGAGGGGAATTTGGCCACACAGTCACAGGTGTATAAAGGAGTATAGTAAGGGGCTGAGAACACAGCCTTTTGGGGCACTGGTGTTGAGGATGATGGTGGAGGAGGTGTTGTTACCGATCCTTACTGATTGTGGTCTGTGAGTTAGGAAGTTTAGGATCCAGTCACAGAGGGAGGTGATGAGGTCCAGGCCAAGGAGTTTTGAGGTGAGTTTTGTGGGAATAATAGTGTTGAAGGCTGAACTATGATCATTAAATAGGAGTCTGAAAAAAGTGTCCTTGTTATCTCGGTGTTCCAGGGTTGAGTGCAGGGCCAGGGAGATGGTATCTGCTGAGGACTTGTTGTGGTAATAGGCAAACTGTAGTAGATCCAGGTAATCCGGGAGGCTGGAATTGATTCGTACCATGACTAACCTTTTGAAACACTTCATAATGATGGATGTCAGAGTGAATAACCAATAGTCATAAGGAACGCTGCTTGGTTTTTCTTAAGTTCATAAGAATATTTATTAAAGTAAAAATATGAGACTAGAAAGACAAATATACACCATGACACTTAAGTACATTTCATAAATAAACACACCATTTTATCAGAAATTGCCTCTTGTTCCCAAGCTCCACCCACATTCTCTGGATTCTCTAATACACTCCTTTTCCCAAAACAGCATCCATCTTAGTAACTCTAAGTCAAATCCAACTCATAATTACCACACAATACAGCTTCAATGACCATGTCTGGTGAAATGTTTTTTCCTGGTCCAGCAAAGGCACAAAACTCTAGGAGATGTGCAATCTGTGTGGTTCTAAATGTTAGATGGAACAGGCCATTGGGGCTGTGCTCACTGATGGAACTTTGCTGAAGATTTGGCCTATCTAACTGTTGATTGGAAACTAGCCTCCTTGCCCAGTAAAGGTGCTAGCCTTTGTTCAGCTGCTTTGGTCTGCCACTCTGTGGATTCAATCTCTCCAAATTTCTTACGTTTAGAAGTTATCAATTTTGTAAAGCTTTGCTGATCTCTGGCAAACAATTTTTACTAATATGGTCATCGATTCCTCAAATTCTCTAGTTGGGTAAATTGTATTCCATTATTCCTCTAGATATCTGCTAGTTTTGTTACTCCTCTGTTGTGTTGTTTTCATCCCAAGTTCAGCTGTTAATCTTGTTAAAGTCTCCAAATTATTAACTCCCCTGATGTGCTCAAAGCACTCAGTTAACAATGTCCTTCATCTGTATATGTTAAAAATATAACTAACATCATTAACACACTGGATTCCCATTCTTTATTGCTGTCCTATGATCCATGTGGAGAAGAACATAGGTGAAGATATTCAAGAAGAATATAAACAATCTTGTTGATAATGACATTGACTTGTTTTATTTTTGGTTCGAAAGTCAGCTTATGTTCAGTATGCATGAAGAGCAGGCAATTGAATGAGTTTTGCCAGATGTTTGTGGAACAGTTCCACGCAAAGTCAGTAATGGAGGCAAGACAGCGGGATTTAGTTTATATAGAATTGTGGTTCTGGCTTTATTCACATTGGTTAAATCAATGTGTTTACTCTTGAATAGTATGAGGGGGCATAGCTTTAAACTGAGGGGTGATAGATAAAGGAGGATGTCAGAGGTAGGTTGAGGATAAGTTATATTTTATTATGTCTTGTTAAATGTTAATTAGTTATTTCCAATTATACTGTATGCACAATAGACACTACAATCAGGAAATGCACCAGCTGAGGGAGCTGGCAAACACTAAGACACATCTCCAGCACAAGTACAGATGGATAAGTACTTTGAATGGGTTCAACATGTAATGTCACATAAATAACCACCAAAATTTCCTCTTCTGAACTCAGAGAGGAGTAAGGACATGGCATGCCCTGTCTGCAATAGTAGTGGACTCGTCAACATTAAGGGCATTTAAAGGGTCATTGGATAAGCGTATGGATGATATTGGAATAGTGTAGGTTAGATAGGCTTTAGATTCGTTTCACAGGTCGGTACAATATTGAAGGCCTAAGGGCCCATACTGCACTGTGATGCTCTATATTCTATGATCTATGTTCTTGTCTCTTGCCAAACTAATGCAATATGTGCTTTGCTTGTTACTTAGAGTGTTTCATCCAGTGAAGTTTCAGAAAAGACAACCACTTGGACGCATGATGATTGCTCAATCAATGCTCCATCTCCATCTCCATCTCCATCTTCCGCTGAATTTGGCCAATATGTAATGACAGAATTTGCCATGAAGTACTTTAGAGAACCTATGGTAACGTGAGTAATTTGATTAACATTTCCAGTCTGCCAATATCAAGAACTAGAAGACATTAAACAGAGGTCAACGTACAGCATTTAACTGTGCCACAGACACACCAGACACAGAAAGACAAAAGTCTAGACATTCATCCAATGTTACACTGAGATGTGAATAAATGGAGTGTGAACGTGGAGCTCATTTTCTTCCAATAATTCTCTGAAAATGTCTTCTTTGTGTAAAATGACTGCTGAGCAGTATACAGCCTGAGGATAAGTTATATTTTATTATGTCTTGTTAAATATTAATTAGTTATTTCCAATTATATTGTATGCACAATAGACACTATAATCAGGCAATGCTCCATCTGAGGAAGCTGGCAGAACATAACACATCTCCAACAGAGATGTGTTATGTAGGCAGTCAGGTCGAGAAGGTTGTTAGGAAGGCATATGGAGTCTTGGCTTTTATTGGTAGAGGGATTGAATTTCGGAGCCGCAACATCATGTTGCAACTGTACAAAACTCTAGTGCGGCCGCACTTGGAGTATTGTGTGCAGTTCTGGTCACCACATTATAAGAAAGATGTGGAGGCATTGGAGAGGGTACAGAGGAGGTTTACCAGGATGTTGCCTGGTAAGGAGGGCAGGTCTTATGAGGAGAGGCTGAGGGATTTGAGGTTGTTTTCGTTAGAAAGGAGGAGGCTAAGAGGGGACCTGATCGAAACATATAAGATGATTAGAGGTTTTGATAGGGTGGACAGTGATAGCCTTTTTTCTAGGATGGAAAAAGCTAGCACGAGGGGACACAGCTTTAAATTAAGGGGTGATAGTTATAGGACGGATATCAGAGGCAGGTTCTTTACCCAAAGGGTGGTTCGGGAGTGGAATGCCCTGCCTGCAGCAGTTGTAGATGCGCCAAGTTTGGTGGCGTTTAAGAGGTTAGTTGATAAGTATATGGAAGAGAAGGGAATGGTTTAGTTTGGAGGGGCATTGCTTTTTATATTGGTCGGTGCAACATCGAAGGCCGAAGGGCCTGTTCTGTGCTGTAATGTTCTATGTTCTATGTTCTAACACGAGTACAGATGGGATAAGTACTTTGAATGGGTTCAATATGTAATGTCACATAATATCATCCTCTTCTGAACTCTGCGCTGTTTTTTCAATCTGTGGAATTAATACAAAAACAGAACTGCGTCTGGTATCTCAGACCCCTCTGCCCAGTCTTGCATCCTATCTATGCGTGTCTCTGATAACCAAATGCTTTGAATCCATTGCCGTGGTTCTGTTAAATTTATTATACTAAAAAGTGGTGAGTGTGAGTTAGATCAGCTTTTCTGTCTCTCACTCTGATTCTAGGCCTGGTGCAGAAGGAAAGAATCCCAATCATCTGATCCAGCACACTAAGGTAAGAGAATATGGAAACCAGGTGAGGAAAATTACCAATAATTTATAATCTTATAATGTGTGCAGTTCTGGTCCCCACATTAGAAGAAAGATGTGGAGGCATTGCAGAAGGTACAGAGGAGGTTTACCAGGATGTTGCCTGGTATGGAGGGCAGGTCTTATGAAGAGAGGCTGAGGGATTTGAGGTTGTTTTCGTTAGAAAGGAGGCGGCTAAGAGGGGACCTTATCGAAACATATAAGATGATTAGAGGTTTAGATAGGGTGGACAGTGATAGCCTTTTTTCCTAGGATGGAGAAAGCTAGCACGAGGGGACACAGCTTTAAATTAAGGGGTGATAGTTATAGGATGGATATCAGAGGTAGGTTCTTTACCCAGAGAGTGGTTAGGGAGTGGAATGCCCTGCCTGCGGCAGTCGTAGATGCGCCAAGTTTGGTGGCGTTTAAGAGGTTAGTTGATAAGTTTATGGAAGAGAAGGGAATGGTTTAGTTTGGAGGGTCATTGCTTTTTTTTTTCATAATTGGTCGGCGCAACATCGAAGGCCGAAGGGCCTGTTCTGCGCTGTAATGTTCTATGTTCTATAATATGGTAATTGAAAAAATTAATCTGGATAAATGCAAGGTGATGCATTTTGGCCGGAATAATGTAGAGGGGAGTTATAGGATAAAAGATAAAACTATCCGGAGTATAGAGATGCAGAGAGACCTGGGGGTGCAAGTTCACAAGTCTCTGAAGGTGTCAGTACAGGTGGAGAATGTGGTAAAAAAAGCGTATGGTATGTTAGCCTTCATAGGAAGGGGTATAGAACACATGAGTAGGAGTCTGATGTTGCAGGTGTACAGAACGTTGGTTAGGCCTCATCTGGAGTACTGCGTCCAGTTCTGGTCGCCGTACTACAGGAAGGATGTAGAGGCCCTGGAGAGAGTGCGGAGGAGATTTACCAGGATGATGCCTGGTATGGAAGGGCTGTCTTACGAGGAAAGATTGAAAGCACTGGGGTTGTTTTCCCTTGAAAGACGTCGGCTGAGAGGGGATCTTTTAGAGGTATATAAGATTATGAGGGGTATAGATAGAGTAAATGGTGGTAAGCTTTTTCCACCATTAGAAATGGATAGAACGAAGGGTCACGGGCTCAGGGTGAGGGGGGCTATGTATAAGACGAATATTAGAGGCAGTTTTTCACACAAAGGGTAGTGGGGGTGTGGAATGCACTGCCGAGTAAGGTGGTGGGAGCAGGCACACTAGGGTTGTTTAAGGGTCTCTTGGACAGCCACATGAGCGGTCTGCAGATAGAGGGATATAGCAGGACTGTTTGAATATCGGGGGGACCAAATAGTAGTAGACTATCTTTTAGTTTCGTCTCGGGAATGTCTTAGTTTTTTTTTAGCATGTTTAATTAAGTCTTATTTGTTTCCACAGGCAATTCGGTCCACCTTGTTGACCAACAAGGGGCATGCATGCGGCATGTCGTGCGAGAGCGGCTCTTGGAGGTTGCTTCAGGAGTTGCCTAGTGCTTCACGTCGTCAGTGTATGCTTAAACTGGACCATCTGATGGGCAACATGATAGCTCAGAGACTATCGCTGTTGCTGTGCAGACACATGGATTTGGGTCTGTGTCTGCGGGAGTTTGCGCGTACTCCCCATGGTTGCGTGGGTTTTCTCCGGGTGCTCCGGTTTCCTTCCACATCCCAAAAATGTGCTCTTAGGCTGTTTGGGTATCAAATTGTCCCTATATGGGAATCTTCAACAATAGGCATAGCCTAAAGTCAAGGATATGTCATTAAGATGTTAGGACGGCGGTGTGGGCTTGTTGGGCCGAAGGCCCTGTTTCCCGTGCTGTGTTGCTCTTTGTTCTTTGTATCTCCTCTTCTCGCTGCCCTTTGTTGTCAGCACCTTCTGCTCTTTAGAACATAAAACATAGAAAAACTACAGCACAAACGGGACCTTAGGACCACAAGTTGCGCCAATCTTATCTCTACCTACCAGGCTTATTTATAACCCTCAATCTTACCAGTCTCACGTGCTCATCCAAAAGTCTCTTAAAAGATCCTATCGAATCCACCTCCACTACCAATGCCGGCAGCCGATTCCACTCACCCACCACTGTCTGATTGAAAAACTTACCCCTGACATCTCCTCTGTACCTGCCCCTCGGCACCTTAAACCTGTGTCCTCTTGTGGCAGCCATTTCAGCCCTGGGAAATAGCCTCTGAGAATCCACACTATCTATACTTCTCAACATCCTATACGTCTCTATCAGGTCACCTCTCATCCTTTGTCTCTCTAAGGAGAAAAGACTGAGCTCTCTCAACCTAGCCTCATAAGGCATGCTACCCAATCCAGGCAACATCCTTGTAAATCTCCTCTGCATCTTTTCATTGGCACCCAGAACTGAGCACAGTACCCCAAGTGGGATCTGACCAGGCTCTTATAAAGCTGCAGCATTATCTCCTGACTCCTAAACTCAATCCCTTGATTGATGAAGGCAAGTACACCATATGCTTTCTTAACACATTCTCTACCTGCAAAGCTGATTTGAGAGTCCTATGAACCTGGACCCCAAGATCCTTCTGATCTTCCACACTGCCAAGAGTCTTACCCTTAATATTATATTTCTTCATCCCATTAGACCTGCCAAAATGAACTAACACACACTTATTCAGGTTGAAGTCCATCTGCCACTTCTCCGTCCAGTCTTGCATCCTATCTATATCTCGCTGCAACTTCTGACATCCCACCAGACTATCCACAACACCTTTGACCTTTGTGTCATCAGTAAACTTACCAAACCATTCCTCCATTCTTCATCCAAACGATTTATAAAAATCACAAACTGCAAGGGTCCCAGAATAGATCCCTGGGGCACTCCACTGGTGACCGACCTCCACGCAGAAAAAGACCCATCCACAACCACTCTCTGTCTTCTGCAGGCAAGCCAGTTCTGGATCCACAAAGCAATGTCCCCTTGGATCTCCTGCCCCCACACTTTCTCAATAAACCTTGCATGAGGGACCTTATTGAAAGCCTTGTTGAAGTCCATATAAACCACATTTACTGCTCTTGCTTCACCAATGTGTTTAGTCACAGCTTCAAAAAACTCAATCAGGCTCATAAAGCACAATCTGCCTTTGAGAAAACCATTCTATTTTTGATCATACTATACTTCTCCAAATATTCATAAATCCTGTCTCTCAGGATCCTCTCCAACAACCTACCAACCACTGAGGTTAGACTCACTGGTCGATAATTTCCTGGGCTATCCCTACTCTTTTTTTGAATAGAGGAACCACATCTGCAATCCTCCAATTCTCCGGAACTTCTCCCATCTCCATTGATGATGCAAAGATCATCGCCAGAGGCTCAGCAATCTCCTCCCTCGCCTCTGCAGTAGCCTGGGGCACATCCCATCCGGGGAATGTATTAAATAAAGTGAATTAGCACTGGGAACACTTCAATGTCTGTGTCTAATTCCAGCCACTGTTCTGGTTACAGGTTCCCATCCAGGAATCACTGATTTATATTGTTGATAAACAACTGAATGAGCTCGCTGCAAAGAATTTCATGAGTGAGTTTCATAGGAAAATGTGGAATATTTAAAGCTGATTTTATCACGTTAAGAGGTTTGGTGATTTGGGGGGATGGAGGGGGTGGGGTGGGGAGGTGTTTGATTATTGTCAGCTTTGTTGGAATGGCAGTAATGAATCTGGGGATAACGGCAGCAATTAATCATAATAACTATGAATGGTGTTAATGAAAGCTAGCTTCGAGTGTAGAATTATCAAGTTTGGGGTAAATAGGATGTATAATAACTGGATTTGGTGGTTTGGGGTTAAGGATTAAAGGTCATTTGAGACTGATGGAGAGTTGATGTTAATGATCTCAGAATTATCAAATGGTTATTTTTTTATTCAGCAGCCTTCTCCTTGACTTTCACAATGCAAACAGGGCAGGAGGTGTAATTCACTGTGTGATGTGCTTTGAGAGCTTTTTACAATGTTCTGCAACATGTGTATACATATTCAGCCATTTTCTCTTTAATTCCTGCAGCTCTGATGAGGTTCATGGGAGATGAGCCCCCACAGAAGCAACAATCTGACTTTGATTGTTTACAGAGCATTCTGCAGGTGAGTCTCTGCCTTTCTGAAGAACTTTCTGTTTGGGAATGCTCAAGAATTGGAGGAGTGCCGATATCTTGGAGGAGATAGGGAGGAGCCAGGAACGGTTTGAAAACAAAGATGAAAGTTTCAAACATTGCTTAACAGAAAAACAAGGTCAGCAAGTGCAGGGTTGAAGGGTGAAAGGAACTTGGTGTTAATTAGGATTTGGGCAGTAATATTTTTGACAATCTTAAGTTTAACAAAAGTAATTTCAAATCAATGGTTAAACCAGGTCACTTCTAGAATGCAGGCTACATTTTGGGAGTTTGCGCATTCTCCCCATGCTTGCGTGGGTTTTCTCCGGGCGCTCCGGTTTCCTCCCACATCCCAAAGATGTGCTCTTAGGCTAACTGGCAAAACAAATTCTCCCTAAATTGCCTCAAATTTGGTTTTTAATCCATAGATCTATAAACATGGATAGGGATCACAGGTAGAGGTGGGAACATCGGGGTGGCGGCGCGGGCTCGTTGGGCCGAAGGGCCTGTTTCCCGTGCTGTTTTGTTCTTCGTTCTTCTTTATTTCTGTGGTCTGACACTGAATGCCAGGTCTCTGATTCAATTCCCAACCTTGGCTGTGTTAGCTGAACTCAAGGTGTGACACTGTTAAGAATGAGACAATTGCCTTGAGCTCAGTGACAGGAAAATTCTTCAAGAAGGTTGTCTTCAATATCTCTGGGCGGAGACTGAGGACATTGCTCAAGGTCTCCTCTTACCACATCCCGACCATCTTGGTGTCTGTGCTTGTTCATTATGCTGCAGTGCATATATAGTCTGGAGCCAACACAGAGCACACACAAACATAGGAAACACAGCTGCAAGGGATCAGGACACAGGCTAGCATTCTTCCCTCAGAGTTCCCAGTTTCAGTAGGTAGGCGGTTGGGATTTGAGATATTCTGGGGAGGGTCAGTTTTTAGGGGTTCATTGGGGTCCCATTGTGGTTGGTGGTTCTAGCCATGTTCAGTTGTGGTGGGGTAGTTTCAGATCAGCCACACTCCGGCCTGGATTGGATTGGAACTGAGGGTGTCTGGAAGCGTTGCTGTCACTCTCAGGCTGAGGCCAAGATGGTCAGGTCTGGCACAAGCCCAAAGGCAAGGAGATTTTCAAGCAGCTCTGAGGGGATGGAGGCTTTGGCACCTCAGAGTGTTGGGCAGAGAATGGGGGTTGGGGGAAAAGGGGATTGAGAGTATGTTTATCAGGGAAGGGGATTTGGGAAGGGATGTGAGTGCATCCCTTCCCAAAACTGCTAATGGTAGGGCTCTTAATAGTGTTGAGGAACAGAAGGATCTTGGTGTATGTGTCAATAGATCCCTGAAAGTAGGCAGTCAAGTGGATAAAGTTGTTAAGAAGGCTTATGGAGTCTTAGCTTTTATTGTAGGGGGATTGAATTTAGGAGCCGCAGCATCATGTTGCAGCTGTACAAAACTCTAGTGCGGCCGCACTTGGAGTATTGTGTGCAGTTCTGGTCGGCACATTATAAGAAAGATGTGGAGGCATTGGAGAGGGTACAGAGGATGTTTACCAGGATGTTGCCTGGTATGGAGGGCAGGTCCTATGAAGAGAGGTTGAAGGATTTGAGGTTGTTTTCGTTAGAAAGGAGGCGGCTAAGGGGGGATCTTATTGAAACATATAAGATAATTAGAGGTTTGGATAGGGTGGACAGTGATAGCCTTTTTCCTAGGAGGGAAAAAGCTAGCACGAGGGGACACAACTTTAAATTAAGGGGTATGAGTTATAGGACGGATATCAGAGGTAGGTTCTTTACTCAAAGAGTGATTAGGGAGTGGAATGCCCTGCCTGCAGCTGTTGTAGATGCTCCAAGTTTGGTGGCGTTTAAGAGGTTAATTGATAAGTATATGGAAGAGAAGGGAATGGTTAGTTTGGAGGGGCATTGCTTTTTATTTTGGTCGGCACAACATCGAAGGCCGAAGGGCCTGTTCTGTGCTGTATTGTTCTATGTTCTATGTGTGAGTGTGGCACTACCCCAATCCCCACTCATCCTGTCAGCACCAGCATCGACCCCCCTCGCCACTCCTCCTCCTCCTCCTCCTCCTCCTCCCCCCCCCCCCCCCCCCCCCCCCCCCCCCCCCCCAACACACACACACACCCACACACACACACACTCCTGTGATTTGTGTCCCTTATTTACTTCCCTCAGAGCTGGCCCGCCAAGCAAAGCTCATCTTCCATAAATGGTGACTGTGAGAATAATGTCTGTGGGAAGTGGATACTGAATACTGGGTTGTGGTAGCTTCCTGCCACATCTACGTCACCTTTTGCTGCAAGAGATTCAATTTCCAGGACAGGGAAAAAAACAAATTTGGGTCCAAATTACTAAAGTTTCATGCACCTTGAAATGTTGCAATATCTCTTTGTAATGGGTAGATTTCTGCTTTCATACAGCTATGTAAAGAAAAGGAGTTGCTCCATGATGAGATCTGCTGCCAGATCATCAAACAAATAACAGATAATCCCAGCAAGTAAGTGTGATCTGATCAGAGGAGAACGCTGCAGGAATACTGAGGCCTCATGTTACAGTGTTCAGTAGGTCAGTAGCTGAACTCCCAGCTCCCGAGGTTTTGGTATTGCATAGTGGGGTTTGCACTATCTGTCATTGCCTCTGGAGCTGAGCTACATTTCAGCAAATCTGCAGTGAAGTGACAACCCTTAATCTTGTACATCTTCTCATCATCATTCAAGAATGACACTAGTAAAGGGCTGGAGCTTGTCTGTTCGGTCACGGAATGGTGTATGGAATACTGAAACAAAAGTTTGTACTGAATGAGAGCTAAAGCACAAATTAAAAAATGCAAGCTGTGACTCAATTGGAATCTGACAAGACAGTGTGATCCTGAAGTTAGGTCCCAAATCAGCCAAAATCTCACTGAATGCTGAGACAGGCTCAAGGGTCTAAATGGCCTCCTCCTGTTTCCAATGTTGGTCAGTGCATTCCAGAAAGGCACCAACCCAAAGGCACTGAACATAGAACATAGAACAATACAGCACAAACAGGCCCTTCAGCCCATGAGTTGTGCTGATCACATCTACCAATCCACAGACCTATCTATAACCCCCTATCCTATTCTTTTCCATATACTCATCCAGAAGTCTCTTAAAAGACCCCAGTGAGTTTGCCTCAACAACCTCCGACGGCAGTCGGTTCCATTCACTCACCACCCTCTGAGTGAAAAACCTACCCCTGACATCTCCTTTGTATTTGCTTCCCTGCACCTTAAATCTGTGTCCTCTCGTAGTGACCATTTCAGCTCGGGGAAATAGTCTCTGAGAGTCCACCCTATCTATTCCTCTCAACATTTTATAAACCTCTATCAGGTCGCCTCTCAACCTACGTCTCTCCAGTGAGAAGAGTCCCAGCTCCCTCAACCTATCTTCATAAGGCCTGCCTCCCAATCCAGGCAGCATCCTTGTAAATCTCCTCTGAACTCTCTCAATAGCCTCTACATCCTTCCTATAATGAGGCGACCAGAACTGCGCACAATACTCCAACTGGGGTCTGACAAGAGTCTTATAGAGCTGCATCGTTACCTCCTGACTCCTAAACTCTATTCCTCGATTAATGAAGGCCAGTACACCGTACACCTTCTTGACCACTGAGTAGGCAGTAGCACAAGGATGTTGTCATTGGACTAACAGTCCAGAGACCCAGAACAAGATAAGATCTGGGAACCTAGGTTCAAATCCCACCTTGGTCAATAATGACATTTATATTCAATAAAATTCTGGAATTAAAAGTCTAATCATGACCATGAAACCATTGTTGATTGTCATAAAAATCCATCAGCTTCACTAATATCCTTTAGGGAAGGAAATCTGTTGTCCTCACCAGGTCTGTCCTACATAGGACCATAAAATCTCTACAATACAAAAGCAAGCCATTTGGCTCATCAAATTTGCACTGACTCTCCAAAAGAGTCCATGTCCTATCATAACCCTATGAGTTTATCATGGCTAATCCTCCTAATCTGCACACCTTTGGACTGTGGAAGAAAACTACAGACAGGAGAAGAATGTGCAAACTCTGCACAGACTTGAGGCCGGAATCAAACCCAGGTCGCTGGCGCTGTGAGGCAGCAGTGCTAATTATTGTAACTCCAAATCGATAGCAATGTGGTTGACTTCAAATGCCATCTGAAATGGAGGGGTAGCTAGGGATGGGCAATCATTACTGGCTAGCCAGCAATGCCCACATCTTGGAAAATGAATTTTTTAAAAATGAGGAGAGAATATTGGAGCAATTATCTGACACAATACATGTCTTTGCACAGAGAAAGCTGCACGCGAGGCTGGCGGATCCTCTACCTCTTCTTGGGCTTCTATCCATGTTCAAGCAACCTGAGACCCTTTGTCCTAAATTACCTAGCAGATGTCGGAAGTAACTCCAGACATGACTTCCAAGGTACAGTGTATTGGGGACGGAGCTGAGATTTAGCATTCCTTAATTTAGAACCTTGACAAATAGCTTGTTACACAGAACTAACATAAACTTTCCAGCACAGAATCAACCGAGCAGATGAACTAGTTGTTGCATCTGTTTATAATCCACACAAGTTTCCTCCAAATCTAGTTCACTTCACCTGACCAGAGTATTCTTTATTTTCTTTCTCTCTCGTACACCTATTGGACTTTCCCTTAAATGCACCCTGGTTCCCCAAGCTACCCCCTGAGGTGGTGAGTTCCACATTCTCACCACTCTTTCAGGTAAAGAGGTTCCTCCTAAATGCATTTATTAGCAATTATTAAATAGTCTCTTCATAGTACAGAACTTGAGTGTTGCTGAAGAAAGATGCATCCTGCCAAAGCTTTTTTCTTGCAGTCCTAAGGGCAGACACAAGAACACCAAATTTCAGAGGGAGCAATGACCTATACTACACAAGGCAAAAGTGCTGATCAGTCGGCATATTAACTCTAACAGCACAACTCCTGTGCTGTTCGTGTTCCTGACTGCACTCAACCAACCCACACTTGCAAAACTCGGAACAAAGTCTTTAATCGGGGAGAAAGCGGGAAAGTAGTACTGAACCACTTCAGATCAACCATGATCTTATTGAATGGCGGGGCAGGCTCGAGGGGCTGGATGGCCGATTCCTGCTCCTATTTCTAATGTTCTTATGTTAGTTGTAATTCCATGATTGGGCAATACTCACTAAACAATGTCAAGTGTGCTAAGAACTACACTAACAACAATTTAAGATTATTAATCATAGAACATAGAACATTACAGCGCAGAACAGGCCCTTCGGCCTTCGATGTTGCGCCGATCAATATAAAAAGCAATGACCCTCCAAACTAAACCATTCCCTTCTCTTCCATATACTTATCAACTAACCTCTTAAACGCCACCAAACTTGGCGCATCTACAACCGCTGCAGGCAGGGCATTCACTCCCGAACCACCCTTTGGGTAAAGAACCTACCTCTGATATCCGTCCTATAACTATCACCCCTTAATTTAAAGCTGTGTCCCCTCGTGCTAGCTTTTTCCATCCTAGGAAAAAGGCTATCACTGTCCACCCTATATAAACCTCTAATCATCTTATATGTTTCGATTAGGTCCCCTCTTAGCCGCCTCCTTTCTAACGAAAACAACCTCAAATCCCTCAGCCTCTCTTCATAAGACCTGCCCTCCATACCAGGCAACATCCTGGTAAACCTCCTCTGTACCCTCTCCAATGCCTCCACATCTTTCTTATAATGTGGGGACCAGAACTGCACACAATACCCCAAGTGCGGCCGCACTAGAGTTTTGTACAGTTGCAACATGACGTTGCGGCTCCGAAATTCAATCCCCCTACCAATAAAAGCTAAGACTCCATATGCCTTCTTAACAACCTTATCGACATGACTGCCTACTTTCAGGGATCTATGCACATATACACCAAGATCCCTCTGTTCATCAACACTATTAAGAATCCTACCATTAGCCCTATACTCTACACATTTACTATTCCTGCCAAAGTGCATTACCTCACACTTTTCCACATTAAACTCCATTTGCCACCTCTCGGCCAGCTCTGCAACTTGTCCAAGTCTCTCTGCAAACTATAACACCCCTCTTCACTATCTACCACTCCACCGACTTTAGTGTCATCTGCAAATTTACTAATCCATCCTTCAATACCCTCATCCAGATCATTTATAAAAATTACAAACAGCAGGGGCCCCAAAACAGACCCCTGAGGTACACCACTTGTAACCGAACTCCACGATGAATATCTCCCATCAACCACCACCCTCTGTCTTCTATCTGCTAGCCAAATCCTAATCCAATTAGCTAAATCACCCTCAATCCCATACATCTGCATTTTCTGCAGAAGCCTTCCATGGGGCACCTTATCGAACGCCTTACTAAAGTCCATATATACCACATCAACTGCCTTACCCCCATCCACCTCTTTGGTCACTTTTTCAAAAAACTCAATGAGGTTAGTAAGGCACGACCTACCCTTCACAAAACCATGCTGACTATCCCCAATCAATTCGTTTCTCTCTCATAATCAGGCTCATAATCTGGCTCACTTGTTTTACAAGAAGCTACATATATTCATATGCAGAAATATGTCTCTTTCAGACAAAGGAATGCACCTAGGCATTTTGCCATTTCTGAATTAAGCAAAAATTGACCAAATGCTAATTTGCCAATCAATCAGCATCCTTTTCCCATGTGGTATAAATTATTATTCTCTTTGAAATTTGGTATTCTTGAATCTGTTCTGCTAAATTCAAGACAAAAAAGTTTGACAGTGAACATAGAACATAGAACACAGAACACAGAACATTACAGCGCAGTACAGGCCCTTCGGCCCTCGATGTTGCGTGTGTCTCTTTCTAACCATTATGTATATTTATGGTGTACGGTTTTAATCTGCCTCACCAGTCAAAATGACAGCCTGAATTTTAACCAAAAAGAAACGTTTTAACTGTTTGAGGATGGGAGTAAAGTTTCAAAAATCCATTTTGCATTAAAAGCCCAGTTTTAACTGACAGCCAATTCTAGTGGCTTGCTGTGCTGCTCAGGTAGTGCAGCAGGCCAGGGAATACCTATGATCAGTGTGGGGCCTGGAGCGGGATTTGTGACTGGCTGGTTACCATATTGAAATCTCAGTTTCAAAATCATTAGCAAGCTCAGGACGAAATCCTCCAGGCTCCCATCCTATTGAGGCTCCCACAGGAGGTCAGGGCAAGGGAAGTGCTAGCCTGGGACCATGGCAGAGCTGTCCGGGCATTCTGGACCTGGGCCAGGCGGGGAGGGCTTACTGGGGGGGTTCAGGGCCAATTGTTGGTTGGGGGGGTGTAGAGGAGAACCCCCCTGGACACTCTGTGTTAGGGATCAGTGGGGTTGGTCAGGAAGGGGCAATAGGTGTTGGACATGGGGAGGCTGATGATTGCGGAGACTGTGGAGTCACAGAAGCTGGGGTTGCCTAGGAAACCATCGAGATGCCAGCAATTGTGGTGGGGGCTGGGGAGGGGGGAGCTGGCAGTGCATATGTGCCGATCTCCCCACTGACAGATTGGAGCACGCTGATTCTAGCCTCTGTGATGCAGAGTCCCAGAGATTCATTACAATCAGCTCACACACAAAATAGGTGGGGAAAAAAAAATCCCACATTACTGTCCAATAGGCTCTTTGTTTTTTTTTGAGAAAATCGCCCCCCCCCCCACCCCTGATGTTGATGGGTGACCAATCCAATCAGAGAAGGAGAGTTGTAACTTTAAACATGTTAATGACACTGCCCTTATTGTTTTCAAGTATAGATTGTAATCCTATTCAGTTGATTTCTCAACTGTGTGAAGCTCCAATACTTGGTGGATTCAGTAGATAGGTTGACACACTATCACCTGATTCAGATGCCAGTCTGGGAAGCTTTCACGATCAGACCCACTGATAACCAAAGATCCACCAACAGGCTCTCCAAGTTCACTTCTTCTTCCGAGGTCTCCACACCTCCACCAATCCCAGCCCTTTCAGACTTTTCTAGATCCCTCCACTCAGGAAAGTTCTCCCATCAGATAACCCTCACCATCCTTCTCGAGTCTCCCTCATATTCAATCCTTCTCTGGATGCAGCTACTGCTGTTGTACTGAGCAGTTTTCTAACTACTGGAAGGCCAGGTTATCCATCTGATAGTTTCTGTTTGCACACCGATGAGTTATGCATTGCCAAGTTAAAACTCGGTACTGTGTGAGCAAATCCCAAATGGTGGGTTCCTTAACTCTTACTGACTAAACCATGGTAGAAATTTTGCCAATCTTGCACTTGTCGAACATTTTCACAATTTTTAACACTTTGATTTGATTAACCCTCAATCTTCTCATTTCTAAAGGAAGGAACTCCAGCCTGGTCAATGTTTCCTGATACAACCTTACTAAATCCTAAATCTCTTGCATAGTATCACAGAGAATGGGTAAAAGGACACATTTGTGCGGAGAACTGAAAGAAAATGCCTCAATTACAGACTCTAACTGTAGTCTCTTGTTTCTTTTCCCAGCGATAGCACAGATTTGTCAGGATAATCTTCATCGCACGTTGAAATTTGGGGGCCGGCGATATCCTCCATCTAAATTGGAATTGGATGCTCTCCTAGTAAGTGTAGTGATAAAGTTACTGGATCCAGAGACCCAGGCTAATGCTCTGGCAATCAAATAGATTCAAATCTAATTAATTGAATTTAAATTCAGTAAATAACAAAAAAAATCTTGGGAAGGAAATCTGCTGTCCTTATCTATTGTAGTCTACGTGTGACTTCAGACCCACAGTATCGTAAATGACTCTCTAACTGCCTTGTGAAATGGCCAAGGGAGATACTCTGTTCAGGGGCAATTTAAGAAGGGCAAAATTTCCATGAAATAACAAAAAACAATCATAGGGAATCAGATACGAGTTCTGTGACTGAACATTTCTCAGTATCTTAGGCTAAACAATCACTTACTAATCACCTATATGAAGTGGAGTTGTTGAGCAGAGTAAATGGACACCCTGTTCCATAGTTCCTGAACTGTTGCAAATTATCAGGAAGTCCCCACGTTACTTGGTTGTTTAATAGCATTGTAAAGCGCGTATAATTTGAATGATCCTTTGTTTTTCCCGACAGAAAGGACGCAGCTCTCGGAGAATGATTTTGTACTTGCCGGGGAAGTTAGAGCACATGACCAAGATCAGACCCTTTTCGGTATGGCTGGAGTCAGGATGTGCTTTGCAATGTAGTCTGTTTAGATTGAGGTGGTTAATCTGCTTTCTGCACTACATGTATTAACCTTTTGCATGACCCTGGCTGCTTTTGCTTTGCCTATATTTACAAGGGATTTTGTTGGATGCAGTAGTTCTCATATTCCCTGTTAGGATGGGAATTTTCCATGTGATATATTCCGCATTTTGAACATGTAATTTGCGCTGTGGAGATCAGAAAATCCCCAGAAAAGTGATCATCAAACAGTCTGAATCCGAACAGACATTCTTGTGGTTGTAACATCAGTTTTCTATCCTATAAGATTCCATGTTCTCAGGAATTTACCTTTACTTTGTGTTGGATTCTGTAATCTCACACCTCCTCCCCCACTACCCGGGTTCAATTGTCAGCTGAAAAGTGCCTTTACAACACCAGAAACTCGGTCTAAATCAGTTTTTGTGCAAATATGAAAGTGCTAAATGTTGCCCTTAGTACACTGCTGACATCAGTGAAACCCCAATCAAACATATCTATGAGAAATACTAGGCAGACCATGTTGCAGAGGGGAGTGGGTAGCATTGGGGTTTGATTCCTCATCAGACAATATTCTTCATTATTTGGAGCCCTTGTACATGCATGTGTGTGTGCACGTGTGTTATCCATCTTGCACTGATAACTAGCTTAGTTGCTAGTCCTAGAATGGCAAAATATGCTGATCCTGCTTTGCTCCTGATTATAGGTAGGAAATGACATACTGATGAGAATTTGTGCTGACATTGGGATTAAAGACTCTGAAAAAGCCAAGGAGTTTTCTATCTCTGCTAAAAAGAATAAAGGTGAGTGAAAATCATGAAGCATAAAAACAATGGAGAAATGTATTCACTCAGGGACTATTGAGATAAGTACTAAGATACACAAGAAGTAGAAAAGGCAAACAGAGGTTAAAGGGTTAATGCTGAGGGGGAAATGAGATAAAGGCAGAGAGAGAGTATAGAAATATGGGGAAGTAAAGGCTAGGATAAAAACAGAGGTAGAAAACTGACATACATAAGGAGAGAGCTGATAAAGTTAGGGGTGAAGAAAGTTTGCAGTGAGAGGGCAGAGAGAACAAATGAAAGACGGAGAAGTAGAAAGCAGGAATAATCAGCAGAGATACCAGTCATCAGTTTTAGGTGGATGGAGATTTTCTGCCTGTTTCACGTTGTCTTCATGTATGTGGACAGCTGTCTTCATTTGTGTCTTGACTCAATGAAAGGTGTTACTGAACCAGTCTTAAGATAACTGTCTCCAGAAACAGCCTTATGGCATAGCCACATGACTATGAAAAGATTGATGTGTCAATCAAACAGGCTATATTTCGAAACTCAAACATTCCCTCTTTCATATTGAACAAAATATACAAACATCCACCCTTCCCTGGCTACTAAAGACATTGGTGTGTATAATCCTGTGTGATTGTGAGTTACTAAGTTACCCAGTATTGTGCATTAAAACTGTTTGTTCAGCAAGTCAGTTATTACACATGCATTGCAAACATACAGAGAAACATGGAACATTACAGCACAGTACAGGCCCTGCAGCCTTCAATATTGTGCCGAGCTATGGCCAATCCCAAGATCAAGCTATTCCACTCCCTATCATTCTGCTGTGCTCCATGTGCCTAGTCAATAATCGCTTGAAAGTTCCTAAAGTGTCCGACTACACTATCACAGCAGACAGTCTATTCCACACCCCAACCACTCTCTGAGTGAAGAATTTACCTCGGACATTCCTCCTATATCTCTCATCATGAACCTTATAGTTACGTCCCCTAGTAACAGCTACATCCACCCAAGGAAATAGTCTCTGCACGTCCACTCTGAGTCCTCCTCATCATCTTAAACCTCTATTAAGTCGCCTCCTATCCTCCTCTGCTCTAAAGAGAAAAGCCCGAGTTCTCTCAACCTTTCCTCATAAGACCTACTCTCCAAACCAGGCAGCATCCTGGTAAATCTCCTCTGCACTCTCTCCAACGCTTCCACATCCTTCTTATAGTGAGGTGACCAGAACTAAACACAGTGTTCCAAATGTGGTCTCACCAACGTCCGGTGTAGTTGCAGCATAACCCACAGCTGTTAATAAATATGGGGAATTTTCAGTCCACTTACACCATCAGAGAGAATGGAAAATCTGGAGAGAATCAGGAAATGTGATTCGAACACTGTTAGACTAATTTATCCTCTCAGTATGATTGCCGTACCATCAAATAACTTCAAACCTACTTTTGAGGCTTTCATTTTCATATCTCCATGTTTACACAAATCTGTGAAGGTCATTACAAGGTCATTACATTGTGTGATGCACCCATATTTATTCAGCATGTCTTGCTTACTTGATACTGTTCCTCTGCAGCCACAAACCATTTGTCTCTTGCAGACTTGACTGAACCCACCTGTTTTACTGTGTAAAGTTCTTCATCAGACTCTTACTGCTGATATCGTTTCTGTGGTCATCTAATGTTTTCTTTCTTTTGAGTCAAATATAATGCGATGATTCTGCTTCTTGCAGTTTGAACACCGCTGTTCAAAACAAGTTCATCAATATCATCATCCATTGACACACTTCCCAGGGACTCCCAAGGCTCATGATCCCTATTTTAAATCAGTTTTCTATACCCCTCCATTCCCATTCTGTTCATGTGCCCATATAAGTATTTCTTAAATAACTCCAGAGTACCTGCCTCCACCACTTTACTTGGCAGCGCATTCCATACCCCACCACCCTCTGTGTGAAAAAACTCCCTCTAGCATCCAAATTATACCTTACCCCCCTCACCCTAAGCCTGTGACCCCTTGTGCTATTCGAGTCCATCCTAGGAAAAAGCTTAACCCTGTTTACTCTATCTATACCCCTCATAATCTTGTACACCTCTATTAGATCTCCTCTAAGTCTACGTCTTTCTAAGGAAAAAAGAAATACTTAGATGGGCACATGAACAGAATGGGAATGGAGGGGTATAGAAAACTGATTTAAAATAGGGATCATGAGCCTTGGGAGTCCCTGGAAGTGTGTAAATAGATGATGATATTGATGTACTTGTTTTTATCCTACAGGTGCTTTGGCCCACCTTGTTGTTTAACAAGGGGCATACACGCGATGGGTCGTGAGAGGGCTGCTCTTGGATTTTTTTTCGAGAGTATCCTAGTGCTTCACGTCGTTAGTGTACGCTTGACGTGGACCATTTGATGGGCAACACGACAGCTCAGTGACTATCGCTGTGCTGTGCAGATACATGGATTTGGGGCCTGTGTCTGTGGGAGTTTGCGCATTCTCCCCGTGCTTGCGTGGGTTTTCTCCGGGGGCTCCAGTTTCCTCCCACATCCCAAAGATGTGCTGTTAGGCTAATTGACAAAACAAATTCTCCCTAAATTGTCTCCAATTTGGTTTTTAATCTATAGATCTATAAACATAGACGGGTAGAGGTGGGAACATCGGGATGGCAGCGCGGGCTCGTTGGGCTGAAGGGCCTGTTTCCCGTGCTGTTTTGTCCTTTGTTCTTTGTTCCCATTCTGGATATCTTCATTTTCCTGTGCATACTATCATCTATAGAATTTGCATCCTGCCTTTTGTAACTGCTCCTGTCTTTTAGCTGAGATTATCTCTCGGCATTATGTATCTCCTGGTCTACTCGGCCATACATATGCTCAAGCTGACATCTCACAACTTCCACTTTTCAACACCAGTCTATTGTTTCTTTAACACCAGTTTCTCATCTTTCAGTCAACTCGTTGATTTGAAACACTCACTTGGGATTCAAAATATGCATTCAAAGTACTCAAAATCTCTACTGTAACTGTTTTCTTTGCTTGCTAGTTAGATTTACAGGGTGTACGCTTTGTAGCAGTTGCTCTGCAGCAGAGTTAGACGTGTAACAAATCTTATCATTTCAGGCTTGTTCATTGCGTATGCTGCAATTTTATAGTTTGCCCATTGTAAATGTAAAAACTGCCAGTTTGTCCACATATCACCGTTCACTTTGACTGGAGATGGGAGTGAAAAATTTATTGCAACCATTTTTACTCTCTCAGTAATTTCAGCAGCTTCTGTTTGTGTTACTTTTCTTCTATTGAGTTTTTTTTTGGTCCTTTTGCAGTAGCTTTCTGCAGATCTGAACTTTTCAGTGTGCCTTTCTCAGCTGTGTCTTCTGTCTTTATTTCACTTGCAGCCTTTTTTTTGTCCTTTCTTTTAGCAGTGCTTTTGCAGATTTGAATTTTTGATTCCCTGAGTTCTCAATGTCTTCACTGCATCATTTCCAGGTTTGAAAAATCAATTTTCTTCACTTCTTGACACCATGCCTGAGGATAGCAGTCTTGTTTCAGTGAGTCCATGGCATGTTAAGCCTGTTCAAAGCTGAGATGGACATTTTTAGTTAGTAGGGAATCGGGGGTTATAGGATATGGTAGAAAGTAGAGTTACATAGAACATAGAGCACTACAGCACAAACAGGCCCTTCGGCCCACAAGTTGTATCGATCATACCCATACCTACCAGCCCACAGACCTATCTATAACTCCAATCCCATTAAATCCCATGTACTCATCCAAAAGTCTCTTAAAAGACCCCAGCGAGTTTGCCTCTACCACCACTGACGGCAGCCGATTCCATTCACTCCCCACCCTTTGAGTGAAAAACTTACCTCTCACATCTCCTCTGTACTTGCCCCCCAGCACCTTAAACCTGTGTCCTCTCGTAGTGACCATTTCAGCCCTGGGAAATAGCCTCTGAGAATCCACCCTATCTATTCCTCTCAACATCTTATAAACCTTTATCAGGTCACGTCTCAACCTTCGTCTCTCCAGGGAGAAGAGACCAAGCTCCCTCACCCTATCTTCATAAGGCATGCCTCCCCCCAATCCAGGCAACATCCTTGTAAATCTCCTCTGCACCCTCTCAATAGCCTCTACATCCTTCCTATAGTGAGGCAACCAGAACTGGACACAGTACTCCAAGTGGGGTCTGACAAGGGTCTTATAAAGTTGCAGCATTACCTCCCCACTCCTAAACTCAATCCCTCTATTAATGAAGGCCAATACACCATATGCCTTCTTGACCACATTCTCCACTTGCGGGGCAGATTTAAGAGTCCAATGGACCCAGGCCCCAAGATCCTTCTGCTCCTCAACACTGCCAAGGCACCTACCCTAGATATTATACTCCTTCATCCCATTGGTCCTGCCAAAATGGACCACCACACATTTATCCATGTTGAAGTCCATCTGACACTTCGCCCATTCTCGCATCCTATCTATATCTCGCTCAACTTCAGACATCCCTCCAGACTATCCACAACACCACCAACTTTCGTATCGTCGGCGAACTTACTAACCCATCCCTCCACTTCCTCATCCAGGTCATTTATGTAAATGACAAACAGCAAGGGTCCCAGAACAGATCCCTGGGGCACTCCACTGGTTACCGACCTCCATGCAGAACAAGACCCATCCACAACCACTCTCTGCCTTCTGCCGGCAAGCCAGTTCTGGATCCGCAAGGCCAAAGCCCCTTGGATCCCATGCCCTCTCACCTTCTCAAGAAGCCTTGCATGGGGGACCTTTATCAAATGCCTTGCTGAAATCCATGTAAACCACGTCCACCGTTCTTCCTTTGTCAATGTGTTCAGTCACATTTTCGAAGAACTCAACTAGGCTCGTAAGGCACGATCTGCCCTTAACAAAGCCGTGTTGACTATTTCTGATCAGATTGAACTTCTCTAAATGCTCATAAATCCTATCTCTCAGAACCCTCTCCATCAACTTACCGACCACTGAGGTCAGACTCACTGGTCGGTAATTCCCCGGGCTATTCCTGTTCCCTTTCTTAAAAATAGGAACCACATCCGCAATCCTCCAATCTTTCGAAACCTCTCCCGTCTCCATTGACGACACAAAGATCATTGCCAGGGTCTCTGCAATCTCTTCCCTCACCTCCCAATGTTGATGATTATCACATCAGAAGATAACAGCATAAGAAATAGGAGCAGGAGTCGTCCATCCAGCCCCTCGAGCCTTCCCCACCATTCAATAAGATCATGGCTGATCTGCACTTTCCCTCTTTTTCCCCATAACCCTTAATTCCCTTGTCAATCAAAAACCTATTCACTCTTGACTTAAATATATTCAGCGAGGAAGCATCCACCACTTCAACAGACAGAGAATTCCAAAGATTCACCACCGTTTGCGTGAAGAAATTCCTCCTCAACTCTGATCTGAACCGTTGCACCCCTTCCCCCTGCCCAGTCTTGAGGCTGTGCTCTCTAGTCTTATTGATGTGGAGATGCTGGTGTTGGACTGGGCGGGCACAATAAGAAGTCTGATGAAGGAGCAGTGCCAAGAAAGCTTGTGATTCCAAATAAATCTGTTGGACTTTAGCTTAATGTTTTGTGACTTCTTGTAGTCTTAGTTCACATGACTACAGAAAGCCAGGTGTGTGAAATAGACTAGCTACGTTTCAAAATCCTCACATTCCAAAATCCATACGCAAGTTGAAGTTACCTTGGTATCTTATCGTTAGAGAGTCCTCATCACTGTTGCCTTTTTCCTGTTGCAGAAGAGATAAAGAGACCCATCAAATGGAATGAATACATCTTTGACTTCCTGGGAGACGATAACTCAATCAGCCTTCATTTCCAACGCGTTACTTGGAAAGAGCCTTTACATTTTTATAATGACCTCTACGTTAATATACATTATAATCAGGTAACCTTTAACATCTGCCCTTTCACCTTCATGTGACTGAGTTTTCCTATTTAGCTAACCCATCCCTAATGTGTTTCAGGTCCTTCCTATGTACCTAAAAGGACAGCTGCTTTTGCCCACCAATGCCCACAAGGCAGAGCAGCAGATTGCAGAACTGGCAGCTTACCAGCACAAAACCAAAGGAGCAGGGCCTATGCCTAACAAGTAAGTGGAGTAATCGCAGAAACAACCACAGCTCCTTTTAGACTGAAGCAACTAGGCAAAGGTGTTGATGGCACAATGCAATATAGCAATGAGATTGGAAATAAAACATAGAACATAGAACATTACAGCGCAGAACAGGCCCTTCGGCCTTCGATGTTGCACCGACCAATTAGAGAACAAGCAGTGACCCTCTAACCTAAACCATTCCCTTTTCTTCCATCCAAACTTATCTACTAACCTCTTAAACACCACCAAACTTGGCGCATCTACAACTGCAGCAGGCAGGGCATTCCATACCCTTACCACCCTCTGGGTAAAAATGGCAGAAGAAATTTGGTAAGTTAGGATATCATAGGGTCAGAATTTTTCATATCTGCCATGGTGGGACCTGCTCGCTGGAGATTCAGCATCCTGGGTAAGTTAGGGTTAGGAAGGAATTATTTATTAGAAAACATTTTTTCTTGTCAGTTTTATCAATAGTGTCTTGGGTGTGGAGTTCAATAACACTTTAGTTGCTTATTAAATAAGTTTTTAAATTATCTATTTTTGCCTATCTTGAACTTAACTATTCAAATCAACGATATTGATTTCTTCAAGAAACATTGTACCAAATACCTCAAAATATAGTGCATTTGCTTAAAAAGTTTTAAATTTTAGAGGCTTTGAAAAAAAAGTGTAAACCGGGGACCTGAAATAACAGGCAGAGTTTTCCCTCATTGCACTGAGTGAAGGCCACAGTGGCAGGTTTTCCTTTTGTATCGTTCGCTTCTCACTTCATTAATTCTGCACAGACATGGGAAACACGCTTGCGGGATTTACCCATCCTGCTATGGGCTCACCGCTTCCTTACTCCAGGTTTAACCAGCCTCCGTGCACAGCCCCCTCAATCTCTGCACCCCTGGACTGCCATACTTCGTCCCAAAAGGGAAAAAGACAGGAACTCCCACTTTCAGCAATGAATTTCAGCATAACGGCCCACTGAGATATTCTCTCCCACTGTCCTGGAAGCAGGAGACCCAGCAACTTTACCTATCTAGTTTGGGATGCAGTCAACATTAACATTGCCATAAGAGCGCAGCACCCAGTGCAGAAAGAGGGTGAATGATCTCATCCATGCCACCAAGGTAACCATCTCATCATTCGCAACACAAGACACATGAGCTCACACTTGCATTCACACTCATGCTCACTCACAAGCTCTCATACATTCACAATTGCACAATCACAAGCTCTCACATGCTCGCACACACTCAAGCTCACACACAATCACAAGATTCTCACCCACTGCCAGCTCAGGTGACAACACAACTCATTCTCACAAACACACCTCTAATGATCGTATCCTCATCCCATCCATAGCTCCTCTCTCCGTCCATGAAGGCATCCTTATCATCTGTCTTGACATATGCTTACAATTTAAAATCAAGGATTGAAATAAGACCAAGAAAAAATTTGTTTCCATCTATCTTTATGCAGGTTTATTGATTCATATCTGTATTATGAGGAAAGGTTAGACAGACTGGGCTTATTTCCACTAGAACTTAGAATATTGAGGAGTGTTAGAGTCCTAGACCAGAATCTCAAATTACATTAAGAAGCCAGACTAGAGCCAAATTTCTTTCTCTTTTTAATAAATGTGAGGAAAGGATGCTTTACTAGGAGTATTTCTGCTGACAAATTACAAATCATTTATAATAAAACAAACTTTATTTCGTAACTAAATATAACTCTAACAAATGAAGCAACTTAACCATTGATGTTGAACAACATTCAAAAAGAATGGTAACAGCTTTAATTTCTAACATATTACAGTTTCAGTTCCAAATAAGCAACATTCGTTTTACAGACTTAAAAACCATTTTAAATACAGTTAGGAATAATAAATATACTTACTATAATGAGTGTAGATAGTCATATCTTCAGAGAGAATTTATGGAGAGTGAGCAACTTGTACAAAACTTCTATCTTCAAACAAACCCCAGCTATTCTCCTTTTACAGACAGCTCTTTTCATTAGCCAGATCATCACATTGACTCTGCCTATCTAAATCCGCATTCTATTCCTGCAATCAAAAATACCTGGGGACCTTTTTAGTAAATAAAAGTCCATTAGTTCTATCTTAGTAAACACTAGATGGTTAAAATGAGTAATTGTCCTGCTCCCCGAGTAACTGAGCTGTATTCCTCCCAGACATACTAACTATCTATAGCATAAAGATGATTTTTTTTTAAACATTCCCCTTAAGTATAAAATGACAATAAGGTTGCACAATGGTTAGTCCTGCCTCACAATGCCAGGGATCCAGGTTCAATTCCGGCCTTGGGTGATTGTCTGTGTGGAATTTGCATGTTGTCCCCGTGTCTGTATGGGTTTCCTCCGGGTGCTCCAGTTTCCTCCCACAGTCCAAAGACGTCCAGATTAGGTTGATTCGCCATGCTAAATTGCCCCTTAGTGTCCCAAGATGT
This sequence comes from Sphyrna mokarran, assembly GCA_024679065.1. Taxonomy (NCBI): domain Eukaryota; kingdom Metazoa; phylum Chordata; class Chondrichthyes; order Carcharhiniformes; family Carcharhinidae; genus Sphyrna; species Sphyrna mokarran. Next base: position 50,739,212 of record JAGIQG010000021.1, on the reverse strand, counting down.
ATAGGTTAGGGGAAGTTAATGGGGTAAATATATGGGATTACAGGGATAGGGCTTGGCAAGATGCTGTGTCAGAGAGTAATTGTCAGGGTGTTGGTGTTTACTCGATGGACTGAATGGCCTCCTCCTGCACTGTAGGGTATGTATGAACATATATTCCCATCAGTTGCACCACTGGCCTCCCTCCTTTTAAAACAAAAGAATAAATAATGTGAAAAGATGGCTTTGTTATTCTAAAAAAGATTGAGGTAGTGTTTTCACCTATTCTATCAGCTATATATCTTACATCTACAAATGCAAATTTAAACAGATTAGTCCAGTTCAGTTTTTCTTTTCCAACGTTGAATTTTTACGTAGCACAGTCGTCATAAAACATCAACAATCACGTTCTCTCTGTCTGCCACATGTATAATCTTCAAATTAAACACTTGTACAACAACCTGCGTCTAACCAGCCTTGCATCTTTATCTTTAAACTTATCCAGAAGCTTTATTGGATTATTATGGTCAGTGTAAACAGTTATCTTTGATGAATTTCAGCAGCATATATGTTAAAATGCTGCAATGCCAACACCAAGCTCAATGTCTCCTTCTCTATGATCTAATATTTCTTTAGATGAATATTTAATTTTCTGGAAAAATAACCAATAGATCTTCTTATAAGAGTCCCACATCATCACTCATTATTTGCTTCAATGGCCACCTTGAATTGCTTTGCGTAGTTTGGTGTTGCCAAAGCTGGTGCTGTGATTAAGTCATGACGTAGAGATGCCGGCATTAGACTGGGGTAAACTCATTAAGAATCTGGCAACACCAATTTTAAATCCAACCGATTTATTTGATTGTAAATCTGTGAGCTTTCGACTTTCATCTTCGTCAGGCAAATGCAGTGTTCTGGTCTGCAATCGCACACATATCAGCACAGACAGTCACAGATTGCTGATTAGAATGCAAATCCTTACACCTAACCTGCTATTCAAGTGTTAAAGTGGCTAACAATGTGAGTGAAGGGAATCTTGAGCATTGGTTAGAGAATTGTGTATTTTGTCCAGACAGCCCAGTAAGTGAGGTTTTTTGCTAACCCAGGCAAGTCACGGGGGTTACAGATAGTGTGACATGAAACCAAGATCCCTGTTAAGAATGTCCTCGTGTATGGAACTTGGCTATCAGCGGCTCTGCACCGTGATCTGTGACTGTCTGTGCTGATATGTGTGCTATTGCAGACCAGAACACTGCATTTGCCTGACGAAGACGAAAGTCAAAAGCTTGCAGATTTACTACCAAATAAATCAGTTGGATTTAAAATTGGTGTTGCCAGACTCTTGCTGTGATTAAGACAGTTTTCAGATTGTCAAATGTCCTCTGACATTCAGACACCCACTGAAATTTGCTGTGCTTTTTCAGCAGTTGAGTCAATGGAGCAGCCACAATGCTAAAATTTGGCACAAGTTTCCTGCAGAAACCACACATGCCCAGGAATCTCAGCACTTCCCTTCTCATTGATGGTATTGGGAACTCCCCATTAACTTTTGTTTTCACATTCCTTGGGGCCATTTATCCATGTCCAATTGTATGGCCTAGGAACGTGATTTGGGTTTTCACAAATTCACTTTTAGCCAAGTTTATCACAAAGTCTACTTCCTGTAATCAACAGAATAATTCCTTTACATATTCCAAATGCTCCTTCCATATGTGATTGAAGACCACCAGATTGTCTGTGTTCACTGCACAATTGTTTAGTCCAAAAATGACATTGCTGATTAATCTTTGGAATGTTTCTGGTGCTTTCTTCATTCAAACAGACTTTAAATTGTTACTTTTGACATCACAAAAGCCAAAACTTCCTTCTCTCTTTCTAATAAAGATACTTGTCACTATAGAGAATCATAAAATTTCTACAGTACAGAAGGAAGCCATCCAACTCATCAAATTTGCACTGACTCTCCGACAGAACATCTTATCCAGCCTATCCCTGTAACTCCACATATTTGCTTGCTAATCCCCCTAATCTTGAGACAGTAAGTGACCAATCGACCTAACTCACACATCTTAAGATTGTGGGAGGAAACCAGAGCACCTGGAGTACCCACGGTACAACTCTAACAACTGCATCCTCCTATCTGAAGCCAATTGCTTTCTTTTCCCAGTGGAATTCTAGCCCTTCAGTCTGTTAAAAGCCACCTTCACCTTACAAGTGGCCTGGTAGGTAGAGACATGTCTATGACATTATCCGCCCCCACCCCCTCAGTCCCCACCGAAAGTGATGTGCTGCCTGTGAAGCCTGATGCTGATTCCTGTGAGGACTGCGCGAGGCAGTGTAGGCAAACTAACCTGGGAATCACATGTGAGGTGCAGGTTTCCAGATGCACATCATTGATATTCCATTGAGCAAGTTACCATTCTAATTGGAGGCTGACAAGTCTGGATGATCCTGTGTGGGGAGGATGATTCCGATGAGAAATCCTTCCAAGAGATGCAGATATTTTGAAATGACATTTCCAGTATGGAGTGTGGTAAGAATCACAGCCCACCATTAATGGCTAGAGCATACAACCTGGTTTTATGACAATGTACAATCGATTTTTAGCCTTCTCCTTACATTTTCTGCTCCTGACCATCACATCGCATACGTGCGCCCGCAACCTAGACTCTAAAAAGATTGGTCAAAAATTGTCCTTTCAGCCAGTTCTTTTTCACATCCAATGCAAAGATCCTGTGGTGACTTGTGGGAGAAACCTCCAGAGGCTTTCACATGATGGGGGATGGCAAAGTCTTAACTAACTGTCCTGTCTGGAGACAATACACATCTCTTTAACCTGTGTTTAACCCTCTCTCCATTCACATCGTCTGCACCTTTAAGGCTTGATTACCTGTAAGGACTCGCATTCCGACCATTATTTTATAAATTGAATTTGTGTCATTATATGCCCTGTTTGTGAACTGAAATCCCACTCACATGGTGAAGGAGCAGTGCTCCGAAAGCTAGTGGCTTGTGCTACCAACTAAATATGTTGGATTTTAACTGGTGTTTTGAGGCTTCTTACTGTGTTTACCCCAGTCCAATACCGTATCAGTACTGTATAGACAGCTCAGGCTAGTATCATTTTAGATCGTACACACTACATCCCTTGTGTTTGATATCTCAGGGGTTTTATCTCTGCAGGCACCAGCTGAAGACTTACCTCCCGAAAACTACAACAGTAAAATTGAACCCTGAGTCAATCTTGAAGCAAACTATAATGGAACTCAGCCAAATGCATACGCTCAGTCCTGTTGAAGCTAAGACCCATTTCTTAAGTAAGTGTCTCCATGATGACGAAACAAAGAAACTGTTGAATGTTTGCAGCAAGATCTAAGCACGCTGTAAAATAAGTATAAATTGCTGTCCAATTAGTAAAATTATAATGAGAGCAGCAATCTTCCCCAACATTTTGGGATACTCTCTTGGGTCTTCCAGGAAAGAGGTCTCATGATACAGTGAGGCGTTGTCTGCCTTGTATGTTCTTCAATCCTGTGTTAAGGGGAAGAATGCTGACAGAGCAATGAACTGTGGCATTTGTGATATTTCCTCAAGGCTTTGCCTTCACATTTCTATAATAACTTCAAAGCTAAAGCTGTCATTAGCTGAGGGAGATTTTCTTACAATGGAAGAAAATTGTGAATCACTATCACAATTTAATTTAGACAGACTGCCACATGGGAATGGGACAGTCAAGGCAACATCCTTTCACCTGGAAGTCCCAGCCAAATTAATATTTTGGATGAAAATCTCTGTCCAATTGAATGGCCTGGATTTTCACTGAGTCAGAGTGAATTTAAAAATGGCAACTGAGACACAATCTCAGGATTCCTGGTCCCATTCCATGTCTTTCTGAATTTTGGAAATGGCTTTTAAGACTATAGGCTACACCCTACACTCCAGACTTGGCTGGTTGATTTGTAGGAATTGGCATACCTAGTCCTCTGGAACCTTCATGAACTCAGGTCAGGTTTTCAATGAGCCTAAAACAAGCCCATAAAAAGCACACCTTCAACCAATCCCAGTAGTCCCTTATGCCCTCATGACAGGTTGTGGCACTTCAATGCCATTCACTCGCTATGCTGCCAAGAATGAATGAACTTTATAATTATAATGTTAAAAAAAGCTTTGACAAAATAATCATTTTTTGATAAAATTCAATTTTCTTAAAATAATTTTTTTTAATGGCAGTCCAATAAATCAACCACTCATCCATAATCTTTTGAAATTTGAGTAGTTGAAACTACAAGCATTTGAAACCTTTTAATCCCGTGAAAATAAACATTGAGAAATTGACAGCAAAGATCAGAGAGCCAAAGCTGTCAATTAAACATGTTTTTCACTGGGGTGCCTGTGTTTCAACAGGCTAGTGGTTTTTCTGGGTTCTTAGCTGAGCCTCAATATGTATTCTTGGTTGGGAGCCAGATGACCAATTGACATACTAAAACAGCTAAGCCCCAGAAATGTTTGTGAGGGAAAGGGTTCCATTCACCAGAACTATTTTTTGACTGGTTAAAAGAATCACACAAAGATGGATTCACTCATCAGTGTGAATTAGTATCAAAATCCAAACTGCCACCATGCTTTTGAAACTGAGTTCGCACCAAATATAAAAGTTGCCAACACTCAAATTTGAGAAAAGGTCAGAAAATTTTGAAAATAAGTGGATTTGTTCCCCCTTTGTGGTAACTTAAGCCTGATCCAAAGAAATGCTTTTATTTGAAACATGAACCATTTTTCTGATGCTGCTAGATTTGCTGTATTTTTGGAGTTCTCTGGTTTTATTCATTGGTAAATCACTTGAAGAATGTTGAAAAGTTTCAAATATCTAAATGTGGCAGAGGAGTTTTTAACTCAATACCTAACTCATAAAAGCTGGGAATACTTACAAGGACATTGTGCAAGTGAATTGAATGCACATTACACATAACCTGGAGGGTTTCTGCTGATATATTTCATTCCTTCTTGGAATGTGGGCTTTGCTGGTAAAGTTTGCATTAATTTTACTGCCCATCTTTGTGAAACTTGTAGTGAGCCAGTTTTTGGAGCTGCTGCAATCCATGTGGCACCCATAATGCTCTTAGAAAGGAAACTCCAAAAGTTTAGCCCAACAACAGTGAAAACAGTGATATATTTCTAAGTTAGGGTTATGTGTGACTTGGAGACGAGTGGTGTGTTCCATAGATCTGTTGCCCTGGTTCTTTTGGGCAACACAAGTCATGGATCTGGAAACAGTGTTGAAGGGGCTTTGCTAAATATCACAACTGCTGCAAATTAGAAACTTCTTTTCTGTAACAAAAGCAAGTCTTGCTTTCATGAGGAAGTGATTAAATAGCATAGAATTCTTTGAATGAAATCAGTGGCCCAGAAGGTCAGTTGTAATTGGTTTATTAATACTAATTGAGGTTTATCTGTACTATATCAAAATTGGCCAAATGTTTACACAACAGTGAAAAATGTGTGTAATTTTATTGCTGTTAAATACTAGTTAGTGGAAAGTAGACTTGCTCCTCTTACTGCCTCTTGTTATATCCAAGAGAAATCCTAATTGATCTTGCTGCTGTAATTAATGATTCTCGGTTTCTGATGTATAACAGGTTCTGATGTATTTTGTTTTCTGACTGTTGTCTGAATCAGTAAAATGATCAAATAAAATTTCATTCAATCTTGAGTGAGTACATTCCATGAGATCTGCATCTAAAAAGCATTGCATAGCTGCAACTTTTCTGCAGTAATGAGTTGCATTGCTACATTGGGGAGGACTTTCCTTTAAATTGATGTCCAAATACAAAATTGAGGCAAGTTGTATTAGGGAGGCCCACTGTCAAATTTCAGCTGCTAAATCTGCCCACCTATATTTTTCACTGCATCCCCCATTTCCATTAATGTTGGTGATCCATCTGCCTGTCACAGCATCATGGGAGAAAGAAGCAGGAGCAGTCCATTCAGCCTATCGAGCCTGCTCTGGCTGGTCACCTACCCCCATACCATTCTCCCCACAATCTCCATATCCCTTAATGTCATTAGTCTCCAAATATCTATCGACTTCTGTCTTGAGAATGCTCCATGATTGAACTTTCATAGCTTTCTGGAGTAGAGAATTCCAAAGATTCTTCTGAGTGAAGAAATTTCAATTCATCTCAGTTCTTAAATGGCTGCTCATTATTCTGAGACTGTGTCCCTAGTTCTAAACTCACCAGCAAAGGAGAACCATCCTGTCCATATCTGTTATGCCCTGTAAGAATTTTGTATGATTCAATGAAATCAATTCTCATCTTTCTCTATACAAGGAGACCAAATCTGTATACATTACTCCAGGTGCAATCATACTAAGATACTGTACAATTGCAGCAAGACATCTATATTTCTGTACACAAATCCTCTTGTGATGACAATCAACATACCTTCCTAATTGCATATTGCATCTGCAGACTATCTTTCAGCGACTCATGAACAAGGATGCCCAGGTCCCTTTGGACATTAACACTCTCCAACCTCTCTCCATTTAAAAAAATATTTTGTCTATTTGTTTTTTTTCTACCAAAGTGGATAATTTCATACTTTTTCACATTCTATTCCATCTAGCATGATCTTGTCCTTTTACTTAGTCTGTCTAAATCCCCTTCAAGACTTCTTGCATCCTCCTCACACGTCACATTCCCATTTAGTTTTGTGTCATCAGCAAAACTGAAAGTATTACATTTGGACAACACATCATTTTTACAGATTGTGTCATGTTGTATATAAATGAAGATGAATGCTTCAGATTCCACCTGATCTGTTAGTTCCTGCTTCTGTACAACAGAGCGGTGTATCAGCAGGTGATTGGGAAATTGTGACAGTGGGATACATGAATACTGACTGCAAAATAGGACAAGGCCACCACTATCTCTCCCATGCCAAATGCTTACTCTTTGGATTCCAGGCTCATTTGCAGTCAACATAAAATTTGGGGGATTTTTTTTGCTCCCTTTAAGATGTCCCCTGATCTTTATTTGGTGCCTCTTCTGTGTTATCCTACATATGTTATTAATTTTGATCCTCAAAAATAGATCAGAATCTGTCTCAATTCAATTTTGGCAACAATGTTATTTTCAATTAAATTGCTCTGATGCTCTTATTCCCTCTGGTCGTGAGTTCTAGGTACTGAAGACAAATCTTAAATCAACTATATTGTCATCAACTTATGTGCCAGGTAGGGGTAGTGAGCGGTTCCCTTTGTTCACATCCCTGAACTGATAATTCTTTGAATGTGACCCTAGATTTCATCAGTATCCAAAGTTAATTAAACTCAATTTCATAATTCCAAACTCTTGAGCTGCTTTCTAAAGCTACATAGACATAGAACATAGAATCCCTATAGTGTAGAAGAAGGCCATTCAGCCCATCAAATCTGCAATGACCACAATCCTACCCTGACCCTATTTGCATAACCCCACATATTTACCCTGCTAAACCCTGACACTAGGGTCAATTTAGCATGGCCAATAAACCTAACCCACACAACTCTGGAGGAAATCGAAGTATCGAACTTTGGAGGAAACTCACACAGACACGGGAGAATGTGCAAACTCCACATAGCTAGTGACACAAGGCTGGAATTGAATCCAGGTCCCTGGCGCTGAAAGACAGCAGTGCCAAACATTATGTCACTGTGCCTCTCTTTTCTTTTTCAATATCGTTCTCTAACTGCAGCTCAGATAATAACTCTACTGCACGCTAGAGATGGTCTATCTTTAAAAATAAGTCAACATCCTGCACACCAATCTTACATCCCCACTCAAGACAAAATACATTACATTTAAAAAATAGATCAAAATATATTTCCCATTGTGGAAAACAAAATACAAATTTTTCAGCATAACCACCATACAGAATATGTAATGAGGGATGGTTCAGTCAGCAGGTGAAGCATCATGTGAGGTGGTGCATTTTGATAGACTGAACAAGGGCAGGAGTTAGTCAGTCAATGGTTGGGGAGAGTTAGAGAACAAAGAGATCTAGGGTACACATTCCTAGCTCCTTGAAAATGGAGTCACAGGTGGGCAGAGTGGTGAAGATGCTTGGTTTCAAATGTCAGAACATTGAATAAAGAGTTGGAATGTCTTGTTGAAGTTGTACAAGACATTGGTAAGGTTATACTTGGAATACTGTGTGTAATTCTGTCATTCTATTATAGAAAGGATATTATTAAACCAGAAAGAGTGCTGAAAAGATTTACTAGGATGTTACTGCGACTTGATGGACAGGAAGACTACAAAGTAGGACAATTGATATTTAAGGAGATATTCAAGTCTTCCAAACTAAAACATATTCCAGAGAGGAGGAAAGGTGATAAAAGTGAGAAAGACTTCCATGGCTAAGCAAGGAAGTTAAGGATAAAATAAAGAGAACAAAGGATATTTTATTACAAAGGCCAATGGCAGACTGGAACATTTAAAGATCAGCAAAGGATCACTAAAAAGTAATTAAAAAAAGCAAAGATAAATTTTGAAAAAGAGTTAGCGTAAAATATAAAAACACAATAAAAGCTTCTATAAGTACATAAAGAGGAAGAGAATAGCTAAAGTGAATGTTGGTATCTTGGAAGATGAGGCTGGAGAGTTAATAGAGCGGAATGCAGAAACCACTGAGACACTAAATAATATTTTGCCTGAATTTCCAAGTATTATCTCAATAGTAACTGAAAATGCAGAGTTTATAGCTAGGGAGGAACTTAGAACTATCATCATCATCAGTGAAAATTATTGAGCAAACTATTAGGATTGAAGGCAGGCAAGTCCCCAGAGTCTGATGGCCTATAATTCCTATATGAGAATGGTTTCAGTGGATTAGAAAAACTCCCTTATTCAAAAAGGGAAGGAGGCAAAATGGGGAATCTATAAGCTAAGTAGTTCAGCATCTGCCATTGGAAAATTGTTAGAACCCATTATTAAGGAAAGAATAATAGGCCACTTAGTCAAAATATAATCTATCAGAATCAGCGTGGTTTTGTGAAGGGTAATTCAGGTTTGATTAATTTGCTTGAGTTCTTTGAAAATGTAATAAGCCGAGTGGATAATGGGGAGCATGTAGATATCGTACATACAGACTTCCAGTAGGTACTTGATAAGGTGCCACACAAAAGGTTAATATATTAAGGTTCGCTCACATGAGATTAGGTGTCATATTTTAGCTTGGATAGTGTATTGACTAACCAACAGAAAGCAGAAAGTTGGCAGTCTTTTTCTGGTTGGCAAGATGTAACTAGGGGATGCCACAGGATTCGGTCCTCAGACCCCAATTATTTACAATCTATAGTAATGACGTTGATGCGGGGATAGTAGGTGCTATACCTAAGTTTGCAGATGACACTAAAATAGGTGGGGTAGTAAGTTGTGAAAATGAAATAAATTTACAAATGGATATAGATAGGTTAAGTGATTTGAATGAAAATATAAGAGTCTTAGTTAGTAAGATTGCAGATAACACCAAAATTGGTGGCATAGTGGACAGTGAAGGTTATCTCGGATTGCAATGGGATCTTGATCAATTGGGCCAGTTGACTGGCAGAGATGGAGTTTAATTTAGATAAATATGAGGTGATGCACTTTGGTAGATTGAACCAGAACATGACTTACTCAACTAATGGTAGGGCACTGGGGCTAGTTATAGAACAAAGAGATCTGAGGATACAAGTTCATAGCTCCTTGAAAGTGGAGTCACAGGTGGACAGAGTGGTGAAGAAGGCATTCAGCATGCTTGGTTTCATTGGTTAGAACATTGAATACAGGAGTTGGGACATCTTGTTGAAGTTGTACACAACATTGGTAAGGCCACACTTGGAATACTGTGTACAGTTCTGGTCACCCTATTATAGAAAGGATATTATTAAACTAGAAAACATGCAGAAGAGATTTACTTGGATGCTACCAGGACTTGATGGTTTGAGTTATAAGGAAAGGCTGGATAGACTGGGACTTTTTTTTCATTGGAGCGTAGAAAGTTGAGGGGTGATCATCTCATCAGAGAAGATGACGAGAAGAAAGAATGCAGAAAAGATTTACTAGGATCTCATTGTTCCTTGGGACCACAGCAGAGAGGGAGCGATTCGCGAGAGGAGTGCTGAAGGTAAGATTTTTTTTAACTAACTTTTTTAGTTTTTTTGAAAAGTTTAAATCAGAAACTGGAAGGAGGTCACAGGGAGGCCTGGGTAGGTGTTTTTTTGCTCTCTTTAAAAGTTACTCACCTTCGAGGATCGACCTCATTGTTCCTTTGGAGCACAGCAGAGAGGGAGCGATTCATGAGAGGAGTGTTGAAGGTAAGCTACATTGATATTTTAACTAACTTTTTTAGTTCTGTTTTTAAAAAAGTTTAAACCAGAAACCGAAGGAGATGGCAGGAAGGCCTGGGTAGGTGTTTTTTCCTCTCTCCCTTCCATAAATTGGAATGGTGAGGAATCCCCATACTCTACACTCCCTCCTCTAGAATATCTCCCCTACCCTCCTCTCCTTTAACCTAAAAAAAAGACTTGAAGCGAGAGCAGGTAAGCTCTTTTTTTTTTTACTCTCTTTTCATTTCTTAGTAAGGGACGTAACAGAGATGTCAGTGCAGGCAGTGCGATGTTCCTCCTCTGGGATGTTTGAGGTGAAGGACACTGGTAGTGTCCTGGCTGAGTAAACCTATAGGAAGTGTATCCAATTCCAGCTCCTTGAGAACCGTGTTAGGGATCTGGAGCTGGAACTGGAGGAACTAAGGATCAGTCAGGAAGCAGAGGTAGCTATTGATAAAAGCTACAGAGATATAGTTACTCCTAAAAGTGATATGTGGGTGACTGCTAGAAGGGGAAAAGAAGCAGTCAGAACAGCGATCCCCTGTGGCGGTACCTTTGCAAAACAAGTACTCTGTTTTGGATGCTATTGGGGAGGACAACTCAGTGGGGGTAAGCTATGGGGTACAGGTCTCAGGAGCAGAGCCTGTCCTTGATGTTCAGGTGGGAAGGGGGAAGAAGAGAGCAGGATTAGTGATTAGGGATTCCATAGTTAAGGGGACAGAACAACAAAGAACAAAAAACAAAGCATGGGAAACAGGCCTTCGGTCCAACGAGCCCAAGCCGCCACCCTGCTGTTCCCACCTCTACCCATGATCCCTGTCTGTTTATAGATCTATGGATTAAAAACCAAATTTGAGACAATTTAGGGAGAATTTGTTTTCCCAATTAGCCTAAGAGCACAGCTTTGGGATGTGAGAGGAAATCGGAGCACCCGGAGAAAACCCACACAAGCACGGAGAGAATGTGCAAACTCCCACAGACACAGGCCCAAATCCACGTATCTGCACAGCACAGTGATAGTCACTGAGCTGTCGTGTTGCCCATCAAATGTTCCAGGTCAAACGTATACAAACGGCATGAAGCACTAGGATACTCTTGAAAAAAATCCAAGAGCAGCCCTCTCATGACCCATCATGTGTATGCTCCTCGTTAGACAAAAAGGGGCATACACAGATAGGAGATTCTGTGGAAATGAGCGAGAATTGCGGTTGGTATGTTGCCTCCCAGGTACCAGGGTCCGTGATGTCTCTGATCGAGTGTTCGAGATCATTAAGGGGGAGGAGAACCAGCCCCAAATCGTGGTTCATGTAGGCACCCATGACATGGGTAGGAAAAGGGGTGGGAATGTAAGACAGAAATTCAGTGAGTTAGGGTGAAAGTTTAGAGCTAAAACAGTTACCCATTTGTTACCCATGCCATGGGATAGCGTAGAGAAGAATAGAGAGAGAGAACATTTGAACTCGTAGCTAAAGAGATGGTGCAGGAGGGAGAGTTTCAGATACTTTATACTTCAATGCTAGGAGCATAAGCAATAAGAACTTGCAGCCTGGATTGGTACCTGGGACTTCGATGTTTGGCCATTTTGGAGACATGGATAGAGCAGGGACAGGAATGGTTGTTGCAGGTTCTGGGGTTCAGATGTTTCAGTCAGAGCAGAGAAGAGTGAGAGGCATGGCATTGTTAGTCAAGGTGACAGAAAGGACATTTGACATGGACCTGTCTATTGTGGTAGTATGAGCTGAGATTAGAAATTAGGTTACCCTGCTGGGAGTTTTTTTTATAGGTCTCCAAAAAGTTCCAGAGATGTAGAGGATTGCAAAGATGACCCTGGATAGGAGCAAAAGTAACAGGATAGTTGTTATGGACAACTTTAACTTTACAAATATCGATTGGAAAAGCTATAGTTCAAGTACGTTAGAGGGGTCAGTTTTTGTCCAATGTGTGCAAGAAGGTTTCATGGCACAGTGGGTAGATAGGCCAACAAGAGGTGAGACTACATTGGATTTGGTACTGGGTAATGAACCAGACCAGGTGTTAGACTTGGAGGTAGGTGAATGCTTTGGTGATAGTGACAACAATTCAGTTATATTTACCTTAGTGATGGAAAGGGATAGGTATATACTGAAGGGCAGAAGTTATAGCTGGGGGAAAAAATGATGAGGCGATTAGGTGAGATTTAGGATCCATAGGTTGGAATAGGAAACTGCAGATGTTGGGAACAACTGAAATGTGGATCTTATTCAAGGAGCAGCTATCAAGTGCCTTTTAGGAGTTTGCATTCATGTCAACAGCATTGCCTTCATCAACCCCCTCTGGGTGTTAAACATTCCTGAAAACAAAGTGTTCAGGAAAGATAAGAAAGGATGAAAAGGGGAAAGGTTTGTGGTAGTAAGGAGAGTATTGCAGCACTGGAGAGAGAAGATGCCCCAGAGCGGTCAAGGACAGAACCTATCTGGCTAAATCTAAGGAACAAAAAAAGGTGCAATTACATTCCTTGGTGTAGTCTACAGATCACCAACTAGTGAGAACATAGAACATTACAGCACAGAACAGGCCCTTTGGCCTTCGATGTTGCGCCGACCAATATAAAAAGCAATGCCTCTCCAAACTAAACCATTCCCTTCTCTTCCATATACTTATCAACCACCATATACTTAACCTTCCATATACTTATCTTAAACGCCACCAAACTTGGCGCATCTACAACTGCCGCAGGCAGGGCATTCCACTCCCGAACCACCCTTTGGGTAAAGAACCTACCTCTGATATCCGTCCTATAACTATCACCCCTTAATTTAAAGCTGTGTCCCCTCGTGCTAGCTTTCTCCATCCTAGGAAAAAGGCTATCACTGTCCACCCTATCTAAACCTCTAATCATCTTATATGTTTCGATAAGGTCCCTTCTTAGCCGCCTCCTTTCTAACGAAAACAGTTGGATTACGTAGAAGTTTAGTTCTACATAATTAGTTGGATGATGTAGAAGAACAAATCTGCAAAGAAAATACAGAGGTGGAAGAATTATAATTACATTGGGAGACTTTAATTCTCTAAATATAAACTGGGATAGTGGTATTGTAAAGTGCAGAGAGGAGGAAGAATACTTAGAGTGTGCTCAGGAGAATTTTCAGTTACGTGTCCAGTCCAGTGAGAAAGGAGGCACTTTCTGGAGCAGCTTCTTGGGAATGAGCTGAGCCAAGAAGACCAAGTGTCAGTGGAAGAATAATTAGGGATCAATGGCCCACTGTATCGTAAGATTTAGGATAGCTATGGAAAAGGGCATGGAACAATCCAAAGTAAGAATATGAACCCAGGGGAAATTCAACTTCAATGGACTAAGAATAGATCTGGGCCAAATAAACTCAAGACAAAGGTTGGCAGAAAAACCTAGCTGAACAATGATGACCTTCAAAGATGATGATTTGGACACAGTCAAGATATATTTTCTATAAATGGAAAAGTAGGGCTCACAAATCCAGAGCTCCCTAAAGCTTTCTTTCGATATGTTAAGAATAGAAGATTGGTTAGGGCAAGATTAGGGCCAGTCATAGACAGCAGTGGGAAGTTGTGCGTGGAGCCTGAAGAGATTGGTGAGGCACTGAATAAATATTTCTCTTCGGTATTCACGCAGAGTGCTGGAAATGTAGCTATGGAGAGCACTGAGGTACAGGGTTGCAAATTGGGAAGTATTGTAGTAGATAGGGAGGATGTGTTAGAAATTCTCGAGGGTTTGAAGTTGGATAAGTCCCCTGGGCCGGACGGGATTTACCCTAGGATTCTCTGGGAGGCAAGAGAGGAGATTGCAGAGCCTCTGGCTCTGATCTTCAGGTCCTCGTTGGTTACGGGTGTGGTTCCGGAGGACTGGAGGATAGCGAATGTGGTCCCATTGTTTAAGAAGGGGAAGAGAGACCTTCCAGGGAATTATAGGCCAGTGAGTCTTACTTCTGTTGTGGGCAAGGAATTGGAGAGAATTATTAGGGATAGGATTTATAGTTATTTAGAGAGAAATGAATTGATTGGGGATAGTCAGCATGGTTTCGTGAAGGGTAGGTCATGCCTTACTAACCTCATTGAGTTTTTTGAGAAAGTGACCAGAGAGGTGGATGGGGGTAAGGCGGTTGATGTAGTATATATGGACTTTAGTAAGGCGTTTGATAAGGTGGCCCATGGAAGACTTCTACAGAAAATGCAGATGTGTGGAATAGAGGGTGATTTAGCTAATTGGATTAGGAATTGGCTGGCAGATAGAAGACAGAGGGTGGTGGTTGATGGGAGATATTCATCGTGGAGTTCGGTGACGAGTGGTGTGCCTCAGGGGTCTGTTTTGGGGCCCCTGCTGTTTGTAATTTTTATAAATGATCTGGATGAGGGTATTGAGGGATGGATCAGTAAATTTGCAGATGATACTAAAGTTGGTGGTGTGGTAGATAGTGAAGAGGGGTGTTTTAGTTTACAGAGTGACTTGGACAAGTTGCAGAGCTGGGCCGAGAGGTGGCAAATGGAGTTTAATGTGGAAAAGTGTGAGGTAATGCACTTTGGCAGGAACAATAAATGTGTAGAGTATAGGGCTAATGGTAGGGCTCTTAATAGTGTTGAGGAACAGAAGGATCTTGGTGTATGTGTCAATAGATCCCTGAAAGTAGGCAGTCAAGTGGATAAAGTTGTTAAGAAGGCATATGGAGTCTTAGCTTTTATTGGTAGGGGGATTGAATTTAGGAGCCGCAGCATCATGTTGCAACTGTACAAAACTCTAGTGCGGCCGCACTTGGAGTATTGTGTGCAGTTCTGGTCCCCACATTATAAGAAAGATGTGGAGGCATTGGAGAGGGTACAGAGGAGGTTTACCAGGATGTTGCCTGGTATGGAGGGCAGGTCTTATGAAGAGAGGCTGAGGGATTTGAGGTTGTTTTCGTTAGAAAGGAGGCGGCTAAGAGGGGACCTTATCGAAACATATAAGATGATTAGAGGTTTAGATAGGGTGGACAGTGATAGCCTTTTTCCTAGGATGGAGAAAGCTAGCACGAGGGGACACAGCTTTAAATTAAGGGGTATGAGTTATAGGACGGATATCAGAGGTAGGTTCTTTACTCAAAGAGTGATTAGGGAGTGGAATGCCCTGCCTGCAGCTGTTGTAGATGCGCCAAGTTTGGTGGCGTTTAAGAGGTTAGTTGATAAGTATATGGAAGAGAAGGGAATGGTTTAGTTTGGAGGGGCATTGCTTTTTATTTTGGTCGGCACAACATCGAAGGCCGAAGGGCCTGTTCTGTGCTGTATTGTTCTATGTTCTATGAATGACAAACGAGACAGAAATTAAGATATAGAAGAAAAAATGTGCTTCTGATACACGTCAGGGAGAAAATATGATCGAAAACCAGGCTGAATACCTAAGGTTTAGAGGGGAGGCAAAAAACAAATAAGAGCAGAAAAGGAATATGAGAAGAAACTTGCAGTTAAGGAATTCCAAAATATTCCCTAGGCATATACAAGGCTAAAGGATGCTAAGAGTCAATTAGGGACCAAAAAGAGGATTTATGCATGGAGGTAGGAGTAAGGCGGAGGTATTACTTTTGTATCCATCTTTACCAAGAAAGATGATGTTTCTAGGCCCTGTTGAAAAAAGAAATTCAGTCAATGGAAGTTGTAAATTGATAAGCAGGAGGTATTAGACAGGCTAAGAACTTTCACCATTTCTTGTGTTGTTTTTCTGACCCCTCTGTGCTCCAAAACAACCTCCAGCATTTTCAGCTTGCATTTTATATTTCCAGATCACGTGTGATTTCTTTTGGTTTTTAATAACAATCAATAATCATTTCATTATCATCATTACTGAGACTAGCTTTCAATACTACATTTATTAATCAATCCTATTATTAATATTGATTTATTAATCAATGCTTTTGATCTGTTGAAGGGGTTGGTGGCTTGATGTGATGGCCTAAAAACTCCTTTGAGCAATGATATTCAGAGCCAAACTAGGAGGAATCTGAGCTCCCAAGTCTAAGCATTTACTTACAGCATTCAGACATTTAATGGGATCTGTCTGTGCTGCAGTATAGGCTCTGACATTGGCCATCAACTATTGCATTATGATGAGTTCCACCAGGTTACTGATGGAGGCACCAACAGTTCTACAATGGACTTCAAACTCTATGCAAAGCCTGACATCAACATGGTGTCAGAATTCTCTGTAGCAAGGGTTAATAGACATTAGCAATTAACAGATAGGATAGCAAGAGAAATATAATTAATCTTACCCAACATAAGGATAGTGAACAGTTAATTATACATGAAAGGATTTGAAATGAATTATTGTTCATGCTTTTTATATTGAAATCAATAATAATGATTTTGAAATAATCTGTTGTATTAAAATAATCCATTGAATTGTATTAAGCTTGTAAAGCAAAAACATGCAGTTTGCCAGTACTGTGACTGAAGAAATTAGTAACATTAATGAAAGAACACAAGGTGGCAACATTTTGATATAAAATTATGTAACCTGCATTAAGAAAATAATAGATGCAAACAGATATATTCAAAATATATCTGTATGAAGGAACATTTAAAGATAAATTATATATGATTCAAATTGTCCAGGCCTGGAAATGATACCAAGTGATGGGCTATCATTTGGCATTAGACCAAGTCTTGGTATTTAGCCAATACTGAGTTAAGCAAAATAAGGTTTCTTGATACTATGGCAACAAGAAAGTGATCTATGTCAAGAAGTGGACTTCTGCTAATCAGAATGAACTAATGAAATAATATTATTTAATGTGGTAGATTTTAATTGATTTAAAATACTGTCAATATTTGATTGACATATTGAATAATAAATGAAATCACAATTGGTTAATTAATGGATTGAATTATGATAACAAAAGAGTATAATTGACTTGCATTTTGGCAAGAAAGACAGGCAAGAACGCCCTGGGGTACTGTTGTGCTGATTGTTCTGTCTTTTTGTATGTCATGTTTGATTTTTCTATGTTTGATAAACTTTAAATAAATTTTGTTACGCTTTTAAAATTGAATATTTTACCTTTAGAAAAACTAAATGAAAAGGTAAACTTTGCCACCGAATCAAAATTCCCCATTATATCCTCCATGTCCCTTGACTGTGCACAGCTTTTCTCACAAGTTTTCCAGTGTACTGCGCATTTGCTGTGTACACCCATCAGCTTCATCTGACGCGTCTCCAACAGACCTTGTGTGTGAACTCAGTGAGCTGGCATCTGTATTATTATTGCCCTACACCCTGGCTTACTTCTGCTTGGCATATCCAATGCGTAAGTTATTCTTCTATCCAGATGCTAAAATAAACAGAGTGCCTGTCTCTGAGCTTGTGACTGCAAACATATGATAGTGTTTCTTAATCCTCATTGTCTTTTCCCACTTCATCCTTGAAATATTTTTGTTTTCTGAGCAGTTAATGAAATGTTAAATGAGTGACTGAACCATTGCGGAATAAAGAGAATATGCTCCTGTTGAGGTATAACATTTTTAGTTGGCTTCGTTTCCATCCTTGTAAGGCCCACATCAGGTATAAAGTGACACAATTCTCTGTTTAATGTCATGAGCAGGTCAAAAAAGCAAAAATACCTATCACAACCTACTGGACAAGCAACCAAATACAGTTCAGTGGGATAATCCCTAAGTCTTTCCCTTGTTCTGCTCAGTAGATACATATTCAGAATGGAACTTAACCTCTTTTTCTCTGCTCAGATGCAGTGCAGGCCATGGCCCTATTTGGTTACAACATCTTCATCGTAAAGAAAACTAGTGAACATTGGATTCCAACTCCGTGCATTCTCGCACTCAATCAGGAAGATATCATTATTTTAAACGAAAAAAATACGGTATGGTAATTTGCATATGCCAAATAGCTTGTAAATCTGCTCTATATAACAAAGTCGCTATAAGGAATACATAGGAGACTGTTAGTCAATACGTCAAATTTCACTAGTTACATGACTCCTTATATATATTATACACACACACATAGAACATAGAACAATACAGCACAAACAGGCCCTACGGCCCACGAGTTGCGCCGATCACATCTACCAGTCCACAGACCTATCTATAACCCCCTATCCTATTCTTTTCCATATACTCATCCAGAAGTCTCTTAAAAGACCCCAGTGAGTTTGCCTCAACAACCTCCGACGGCAGTCGGTTCCATTCACTCACCACCCTCTGAGTGAAAAACCTACCCCTGACATCTCCTTTGTATTTGCTTCCCTGCACCTTAAATCTGTGTCCTCTCGTAGTGACCATTTCAGCTCGGGGAAATAGTCTCTGAGAGTCCACCCTATCTATTCCTCTCAACATTTTATAAACCTCTATCAGGTCGCCTCTCAACCTACGTCTCTCCAGTGAGAAGAGTCCCAGCTCCCTCAACCTATCTTCATAAGGCCTGCCTCCCAATCCAGGCAGCATCCTTGTAAATCTCCTCTGAACTCTCTCAATAGCCTCTACATCCTTCCTATAATGAGGCGACCAGAACTGCGCACAATACTCCAACTGGGGTCTGACAAGAGTCTTATAGAGCTGCATCATTACCTCCTGACTCCTAAACTCTATTCCTCGATTAATGAAGGCCAGTACACCGTACGCCTTCTTGACCACTTCCTCCACCTGCGAGGCCGATTTAAGAGTCCTATGGACCCGGACCCCGAGATCCTTCTGCTCTACAACACAGCTAAGACTCCTACCCCTTATATTGTACTCCTTCATCCCATTATTCCTGCCAAAATGGACCACTACACATTTATCTGCATTGAAGTCCATCTGCCACTTCTCCGCCCAGTCTTGCATCCTGTCTATGTCCCGCTGCAACTTTTGGCATCCCTCCAGACCATCCACAACACCACCGATCTTTGTATCGTCGGCGAACTTGCTAAACCATCCCTCCACTTCCTCATCCAGGTCATTTATGAAAATGACAAACAGCAGGGGTCCCAGAACAGATCCCTGGGCCACTCCACTGGTTACCGACCTCCATGCAGAACAAGACCCATCCACAACCACTCTCTGCCTTCTGCCGGCAAGCCTGTTCTGGATCCACGAGGCCAAAGCTCTCGGATCCCATGCCCTCTCACCTTCTCCAGAAGCCTTGCATGTGGGACCTTATCAAACGCCTTACTAAAGTCCATGTACACTACGTCCACCGCCCTTCCTTCGTCAATGTGTTCAGTCACATTTTCAAAGAACTCAACTAGGCTCGTAAGGCATGACCTACCCTCGACAAAACCATGCTATTTCTAATCAGTCCAAACTTCTCCAAATGTTCATATATCTTATCCCTCAGAAGCCTCTCCATCAGCTTACCAACCACTGAAGTCAAAGTCACCGGTCGGTAATTTCCTGGACTATCCCTGTTCCCTTTCTTAAAGATAGGAACCACATCCACAATCCTCCAATCCTCCGGAACCTCTCCCGTTTCCATGGACGACGCAAAGATCATCGCCAGGGGCTCTGCAACCACTTCTCTCACCTCCCACAATAACCTGGGGTACATCCCATCCGGTCCCGGCGACTTGTCTATCTTGATAGAATTTAACAGGTCTAACACATCCTCTTTCCTAACATCCACATACTCAATCTTTTCAGTATGCCTCAAACCTGCAGTGCAATCTCCCAGTTCACTTTCCACTGTGAATACCGAGGCAAAGTACTCGTTAAGCACCTCTGCTTTCTTCCGGATTCACACAGACTTTTCCCTCTTCACCTTTTATAGGCCCTATCCCTTCTCTTCTCATCCTTCTACTTTTCACATATTTGTAGAAGGTCTTGGGATTCTCTTAATCTCACCTGCCAAGGCCTTCTCATGACCCCTTCTGGCTCTCCTAATTTCCTTTTTAAGTTCCCTTCTACACACCTTATACTCCTCTATATCCCTAACATCCCCTAGCTCTCTGAACCTTTTATATACCATTTTTTTCTTCCTAACTAGGTTCACCATGGTTCCCGCGTCCTACCAGAACCTCCTTGACTCCTCGGAATGTTGTCTTGCAGTGCTCTAGACAAACATTCCTTGAAAAACCGCCATTTTCCTTCTGTACTCTTCCCCAAGAACTCCTCCTTCCAGTTTATGCGTCCAATTACCTGCCTAATGTTTTCATATTTCCCCTTACTCCAGACATACACCTTCCTAGCCTGCCTGATCCTATCTCTTTCCATTTCTATCGTGAAAGAGATAGAATTATGATCTCCATTCCCAAGATGCTCACCTACTATGAGATCCGACACCTGCCCTGGCTCATTAGCAAGCACCAGGTCAAGTACAGCCTCTCCTCTCGTAGGCTTTTCCACGTACTGTGTCAGGAAGCCTTCCTGAACACACCTAACAAACTCCACACCATCCAAACCCCTTACCCTTGGGATATTCCAGTCAATGTTTGGGAAATTGAAATCTCCCTTCACGACAACCCTGTTATTTCTACATCTGTTTAGGATCTGTTTCCCTATCTGCACCCCAAGTTCCTTGTCGCTATTGGGTGGCCTATATATATATATATATATACATACATGCATACATATATAGATTCTCCTATTGTTTCAACAGATGAGTATTCAGCAAGGAAATTATTTGTTCGTTATCTAAGTTGATGTCTCAAATGTGATATTACACCACGCCTTGGTTGACAGATTTGATTATAAATATTACAAATGAAGTCACTGTTGGAGGGGTGGAGGAAGCTCCTTGCTTTGCTGCATTCTCACCTGTCTTGTAGAAACCTGATTGTGTTCTCCTCAAATGTTGAGATTGATGGTAGAAGTTTCTCCATTTGGATCTGTCTAGGGTTGGTTTTTAACCATGTAATGGGGTGCAATGTACAGATTCTGAGAATGGCTTTCAGAAAGTCCTAAGGAGCAGGTTCTAATGTTTAGCTGGCTGTAGAATACTGTTTTTACTGTACAGGATTACCTTATCCAAATACTGACCCAGTAAAGCTGAGCTCTGATGAGCAGGCTCTTGATGCCAGGTATGCAGCACATTGCAAGACCCATGCAAAAATGAGACTAAACACATTCATGAAGGAAGAGCGGTGGATATGATTTATATGGACTTCAGCATGGCATTCAATAAGGTCTCCCATGCAAGACTTCCTGAGAAAGTGAGAGGGCATGAGATCCAAGAGGCTGTTGCCTTGTGGATCCAGAACTGGCTTGCCTGCAGAAGGCAGAGAGTGATTGTGCATGGGTCTTTTTCTGCATGGAGGTCGGTCACCAATGGAGTGCCCCAAGCATCTGTTCCAGGACCCTTGCTGTTTGTAATTTTCATAAATGATCTGGATGAGGAAGTGGAGGGATGGATTAGTAAGTTTGCTGACGATACGAAGGTTGGTGATGTTGTGGATAGTCTGGAGGGACAGTTTGGAGGGATAGTCTGGAAGTTGCAGCGTGACATAGATAGGATGCAAGACTGTGAGGAGAAGTGGCAGATGGACTTCAACCCGGATAAATGTGTAGTGGTCCATTTTGGCAGGTCCAATGGGATAAAGCAGTATAATATTAAGGGTAAGATTCTTAGTAGTGTAGAGGATCAGAAGGACCTTGGGGTTCGGGTCCATAGGACTCTCAAATCAGCCTTGGAGATGGAGGATGTGGTCAAGAAGGCATATGGTGTACTAGCTTTCATCAATCAAGGGACTGAGTTCAGGAATCAGGAGATAATGCTGCAGCTTTATAAGACCCTAGTCAGACTCCACTTGGAGTAGTGTGCGCAGTTCTGGTCACCTCATTACAAGAAAGATGTGAAAGCCATAGAGAGGGTGCAGAGGAGATTTACAAGGATGTTGCCTGGATTGGGTGATATGCCTTACGAGGATAGCTTGAGGGAGCTTGGTCTTTTTTCCCTGGAGAGATGAAGGATGAGAGAGGTGACTTGATAGATATAAAATGTTGACAGTAGAAGATCACGTGGATTCTCAGAGGCTATTTCCCAGGGCTGAAATGGTCACTAGAGAGGACACAGGTTTCAGGTGCTGGGGGAGTAGGTACAGAGGAATGTCAGGGGTAAGTAAGACCACAACTCAGAGAGTGGTGGGTGAGTGGAATTGGCTGCTTTGGTAGCAGTGGAGGTGAACTCATTATAGAACACAGAACATTACAGTGCAGTACAGGCCCTTTGGGCGATGTTGCGCTGACCAGTGGAACCAATCTAATAACCCTCTAACCTAAACTATTCCAATGTTATCCATATCCTATCCACTGGCCATTTAAACCCACTTGAAGTTGGCAAGTCCACAACTGCTGCAGGCAGGGCATTCCACGCCCTTACTACCCTCTGAGGTGGGGTCTTTTAAGAGACTTCTGGATGAGTACATGAAATTTAACGGGATTGAGAGTTATCAGTAGGCCTACTAGGTAAGAATATGATCAACGCAACTCGTGAGCCAAAGGGCTTGTTTGTGCTGTGATTCTCTATGTTCAATGTTCTAACCAGTGTTAGGGGTTTTGCCACTTGGTGTTGCAGAGATTTAATGCAGTGAAGGTAGAATGCTATCAGTAGGTTGTCCATACCTCACAGCCATAGAAAAGCGATACGAGAATCACTGCCTGGAAGACTTTGATCCTTATTTTCTGACAAATTCCATCCTCTTTTCAAAGCCTAGAGCTGAACCTACCAAATGCTGAGCTTGATTTTGCCAGGCTAGTCAAAGCATCACCAGAATGTAAGATAGCAGCACACCTTCACTATATGGACTCAGCAGAATTAGGAAAGTAATTGTGGGAAACAAATCTTTAACTGCCCCTATTAAACTTAAACAATAGCTGTCGACTCTTGGATCTTTACGCACCAGAATTACTTAAAGGAAAAAAAAATGAAGATGAATAGGAACTGCAGACTGCCAAGAAAATAAGGCAACTTTGCAGCAGGAGTCAAATGATGACTAATAGATTTACAGAAGAACAATGCCTTCACAGGTACACTGGAAAACTCAGCACAGAGTTAGATTCTGTACTCCAATCCATGGAAAGATAGAGCCCCCAAATCAGCAGAAAATAAATTTAACATTGAGCACTCTCTTACACATAATCATGCCTATACTTATTGTCTATTATGTGAATCTATCTGCTTTGATCAGAACCAAACATACACATCTGAGCCAAAAACATTACATGAATGGATGCCTGGTGGATATCTGTTTGACCCACTGCAATCATATCTTTACTAACTGTCTGAATTCAAGGAATGTCTGCTTAGAGTTGAATATGGGCATTAGACACTGTGCTGCATCAAGAGAGAAAGTTATCTGGACATTTTGTTCCAGAATGCAGTCATACCTTTCAGGCTAGATTCATTAGATTTGGCCCATGGTCAGAGCAGAAGGATGTCAGTACAAGAGAGGCACTTCTAGGGATTCAGAAGATAGCAACAAAGGAGCCTCAGCCCTTACACTAATCCAACAGGTTTTACGTCCTTGCTTTTGTGGATAGGAAGAATGACCAAACTGACCATTGCACCAAAATGTTGAGGGCCATTCAAGTGGGAGGACTACGGAGAAACTTAGTCATAATGGATGACAGCATAATTAAGAGGTTAGATACTTTATTCTGCAGCTGAGAGTGTGCATCCTAAAGGCTGTGTTGCCTACCTAGTGCTGGAGTTAAAGGCATCTCCTTGGGGCTGGAGAGGAATTTGGATTAGGAGTTGTTGTTAAGGATCCTGTTGTTGAGGACCACATAGGTACCAACAACATAGGAAGGACCAGGAAAGATGTTCTGCTAAGGGAGTATGAGCAGTTAGGTGCTAAGCAGAACAACAAAAATAATCTCTGGATTGCTACTTGAACCATGAGCAAATTGGTGTAGTATAAAAAACATCAAAGAATTGAATGCGTGATTCAAATACTGGTGTGGCAAAAATGGGTTTTGATTCACAGGGTTCAGGATGAATTATGCTGGGACAGTTTTTATTTAAATCCCGCTGAGATCAGTGGCCTTGAATAAGTAAGGCTGTAGGGAGGATTTTTAATGAAATAGTGAGTCGGGGAGTTGATTCATTTAGAAGTTTTCTATCGGTCCCCCAGCCCCCCAAATAGTAATAGAGTTGTGGGGGAGGAAATGGCAAAGTAGATTATGGATAGGTGTGGAGGTTACAGAGTAGTTATCATGGGTGACTTTAAATTTCCAAATATTAATTGGAACCTTTATAGATTGAATAGTTCAGATGGGGCACTTTTTGTACAACGTGGGCAGGAGGGTTTCCTTATATAAAATGTAGATAAGCTGACGAGAGGTAGGGACACATTGGACTTGGTACTGGGTAATAAACCATGCCATTTTTTTTTGAGTTTTTTGAAAAGGTGACCAAAGATGTAGATAAGGGTAAGGCAGTTGATGTGGTGTATATGGACTTTAGCAAAGTGTTTGATAAGGTTCCCCATGGAAGACTATTACAGAAAATGCAAATGCATGGGATTGAGGGTGATTTAGCAAATTGGATTAGGAATTGGCTAGCTGATAGAAGAGAGAGGGTGGTGGTTGATGGGATATATTCAACCTGGAGTTTAGTTACTAGTGGTGTACCTCAGGGATCTGTTTTGGGGCCTCTGTTGTTTGTTATTTTTATAAATGACCTGGATGAGGGTGTAGAGGGATGAGTTAGTAAATTTGCTGACGACACCAAAGTTGGAAGAGTTGTAGACAGTGAGGATGGATGTTACAGTTTACAGAGGGACATAGATAAGTTGCAGAGCTGGGCCGAGAGGTGGCAAATGGAGTTTAATGTGGTAAAGTGTGAGGTGATTCATTTTGGTAACAGTAATATGTGTGTAGGATATAGGGCTAATGGTAGGACTCTTAGTAGTGTAGATGAGCAGAGAGATCTTGGTGTACAGGTGCATAGATCCCTGAAAGTTGGTACTCAAGTTGATAAGGTTGTTAAGAAGGCGTATAGTGTGTTAGCATTTATTGGTAGGGGGATTGAATTTAGGAGCTGCAACGTCATGTTGCAACTGTACAAAACTCTGGTGCAGCCGCACTTGGAGTATTGTGTACAGGTTTGGTCGCCACATTATAAGAAAGATGTGGAGGCATTGGAGAGGGTGCAGAGGAGGTTTACCAGGATGTTGTCTGGTATGATGGGTAGGTCTTATGAGGAAAGACTAAGGGACTTGAGGTTATTTTCATTAGAGAGAAGAAGATTAAGAGGTGACCTAATTGAGACATACAAGATGATCAGAGGGTTAGATAGGGTGGACAGTGAGAACCTTTTTCCTCGGATGGAGATGGCTAACATGAGGGGACATAGCTTTAAATTAAGGGGTGGTAGTTATAGGACGGATGTTAGAGGTGGGTTCTTTACTCAGACGGTAGTAAGGGCGTGGAATGCTCTGCCTGCAGCAGTTGTGGACTCGTCAAGTTTAAGGGCGTTCAGTGGATAAGCATATGGATAACATTGGAATAGTTTATGTTAGAGGGTCATAAAATTAGTTCCATTGGTCGGCGCAACATTGAGGGCCGATGGGCCTGTACTGCGCTGTAATGTTCTATGTTCTATTTGTTTATGGGACAGCACTTTGGAGATAGTAACCACAATTCGGTGTCTTTCATTATTGCAATGGAGAGGGATAGGGTCACATAGCAGGGCAAGGTTTATAATTAAGGTAGGGAGCATAAGATGGGAACAGAAACTGTCAGGTAAAGGCACAAATTAAAAATGGAGCTTGTTCAAGGAACAAATACTGCATGTCCTTGATAGGTATGTCCCTGGCAGGGAGAGAGGAAATGGACGAGTGAGGGAACCATGGTTCACAAAGGAGGTTGAATGTCTTGTCAAAATGAAAAAGGAAGCATATATCAGGATGAGAAATCAAGATTCACTTCGGTCGCTTGAGGGTTGCAAGGTAGCAAGGAATGAGTTAAAAAGAGCTTAGGAGAGATAGGAGGGGGCATGAGAAGTCCTTGGTGGGTCAGTTCAAGGAAAACCTCAAAGCTTTTTACTTTTATGTGAGAAATAAAAGAATGACCAGGGTGAGGTTAGAGCAGGTCAAGGATAGTAGTGGAAACTTGTGCATGGAGTCAGAAGAGATAGGTGAGGCATTGAATACTTTTCTTCAGTGTTCACTAAGAAGAGGGGCCATGTTTTTGAAGATGAAAGTGTGATACAGGGTGATACGATGGAGGAGGTAGATGTTCTGAAGGGAGATGTATTAGCAATTTTGAAAAACCTGAGGGTTGATAAGTCCCCAGGTTGGATGGGATACATCGTAGGATACTTTGGGAGGCAAGGGATAAATTGTGGAGCCTTTAGCTTTAATCTTTGGGTCCTCACTGTCCACAGGGATTGTGATATGGAGATGCTGGCGTTGGACTGGGGTAAACACAGTAAGAAATCTGACAACACCAGGTTAAATCCAACCAATTTATTTGATAGTAAACTCACAAGCTTTTGGGGTTTCTCCCTTCATCAGCTGAACGGTTCACCTGACGAAGGAAGAAACCCCGAAAGCTTATGAGTTTACCATCAAATAATTTGGTTGGACTTAACCTGGTGTTGTCAGATTTCTTACAAGGATTGTACCAGAGGACTGGAGAGTGGCAAATGTTGTTCCTCTCTTCAAGAAAGGAAATAAGTAATGACCCTAGTAATTATAGGCCAGTTAATCTTTCTTGGTGGTCGGTAAGTTAATGGTAAAGGTTCTGAGGGATACGATTTATGACCATTTGGAAAGATGCAGCTTAATCCAGGATAGTCAGCACTGATTCATGAGGGTAAGTCTTGCTTCAGAAATT
The DNA here is from genome assembly GCA_024679065.1 of Sphyrna mokarran. Classification (NCBI taxonomy): domain Eukaryota; kingdom Metazoa; phylum Chordata; class Chondrichthyes; order Carcharhiniformes; family Carcharhinidae; genus Sphyrna; species Sphyrna mokarran. The sequence goes on along the minus strand of JAGIQG010000021.1, from coordinate 50,712,139 downwards.
TGATTGAATTCTTTGAGGAAACAAGATTCCTCTAAGTGTGTAGATGAAAATGATGTCATATACATGGATTTTAGTAAGACATTTGATAAGGTTCTCCATGATAGGCTCATGAAAAAAGTATGGAAGTGAGAGACAGAAGGAAATTTGGCCGATTAGATAAGTAACTTGCTATCTTTTGAAGACAGAGGGTGGTGGTGGAAGGAAAATTTTCAGACTGGAGGCCAGTTACCAGCGGGTGTACCACAGGGGTCAGTGCTGGGTCCTCTGTTGTTTGTGATTTTTATCAATAACGTGGAAGGGGGGGCTGAAGGATGGGTTAGGAAATTTCTGATGACACCAAGATTGGTGGAGGAGTGGATGAGGTGGAGGGCTCTTGCAGGCTGCAAAGAGACATTGATAGGATGCAGAGCTGGGTCGAAAAGTGGAAGATGGAGTTTAACCCTGATAAGTGCGAGGTGATTCGTTTTGTAGGACAAATTTGAATGCGGATTACAGGGTCAATGACAGGGCAATATGCAGGAACAGAGAGATCATATCCACAGATCTCTGAGGGTTGCCACTCAAGTGGAGTGGCTTATAGTATGTTAGTGTTTATTAACAGGGAGATTGAGTTTAAGAGCTGTGGGGCTATGCTGCAACTATACTGGATCTGTAATACTGCACAATACAGAAATATTGTGTGCAGTTCTGATCACCTCACTATAGGAAGAATGTGGAAGCATTGGAGAGAGTGCATAGGAGATTTACCAGGATGCTGTCTGGTTTGGAGGGTAAGTCTTATGAGGAAAGGTTGAAGGAGCTGGGATTTTTCTCTTCAGAGCAGAGGAGGATGAGAGGCGACTTAATAAAAGTTTATAAGACAATGAGGGGGATAGATAGACTGGATGTGCAGAGATTATTTCCTTGAGTGGATATAGCTGTTACCAGGGGGCACAACTATAAAGTTCATAGTAGGAAGTGTAGGAGGGATGTCCGAGATAGGCTCTTTACTCAGAGAGTGGTTGGGGTCTGGGATGCACTGCCTGCTGTTATAGTTGAGTCGGACACTTTAGGAATTTTCAAGCGGTTATTGGATAGGCACATGGAGCACACCAGAATGATAGGGAGTGGGATAGCTTGATATTGAGTTTGGATATAGCTCGCACAACTTTGAGGGCCAAAGGGCCTGTACTATGCTATAATGTTCTATCTTCAATTCTATCTTTTCATGTTATGAACGAATTGGAAAGTTAGAAGAGAAAGGACAAAACAAAGAGGTAACGATATAGATAAGCAGAGTGAGAGGAGGAACAAAGCATGCAAAATTAGAGTGCAACAGTAAATACAGTCAGATAAAATAGGAAAAATAGTAAAGAGAAAGAATTAAATGTTCTTTATCTCAATGTACTAAGCATTCATAAGAAGATGGACGAATCAATACTCAAAATAGAAATAAATGTGCATATGATAGCCATTACAAAGGTGAGTGGGGCTAGACATTCAAGGATAATTCTCAACAAACATATATTCCATTGAAAAAGACTGAGAAGGATGCACCACCCATGCCTAACTAAGGACGTTATGAATAGCTTTTAATTGAAAGAACAGCTATAGAATACTATAAAGACTAGTGGCAAGCCAGTTGATTGGGAAAACTTAAGGAACCAGCAAAGGATGACAAAATAAGAGAAATTAGACTTAAAATTAGCAAGAAAAATAAAAACAGACAGCAAAAGTCCCACAGGGACTTATAAAAATTAAAAGGACATAAAGTGGGCTTTGGTTCCTTACAGTATAAGCCTGGGGAATTAATAATGGGAAGCAAAGAAATGACAAAGGCCAAGCGGTAAAAAGAGTGGAACATAAAATGCTGGACAAAAAGTGCTTGGATAAGACCCCTGGACCTGATGGGGTGCATATCCTAGGGTTCTAAAGAAGGCGTTGCACGGAAATTGGCTGCATTGGTTGTAATCTTCCACAATTCCCTATGTTTTGGAAAGCTCCCAGCAGATTGGAAATGTAAACTAGCCTAACATATGTCATTAGGAAAATTCGAGTTCTTTGTGGGCGTTGCAAGTAAGATGGATTTATTTGGGATTCCAGAACATATTCATTACAGTTCAACTCAGATGGTTACAAGAACTCATTAGGATGGATAGAAGACTGGCTCGCTAACAGAAACAAGAATTGAGAGAAAATTGGTCATTTCCAGGTTGATAAACTAACTAGTACAGTTTTATAGAGAGCAGTGCTGGAACTTCAACTACACATTATGTATATGAATAATTTGGATGAAGGGACCAAAAGTTTGAACCCATTTTTGCTTTTGACATAAAGATGAGTACAAAACCAAGTTGCAAGAAGGATATAAAGACTCTACAAAGAGAAATGTACAGGTTAAATGAGTGGGCAAAGAATTTGGCAGATGGAGTAAAATGCAGGAAAATGTGAGCATGTCCACTTTGGCAGGAAAAAAATCTGAATATTATTTAAATGGAGTGATTGTAGAATGCACAGTGCAGAAGGGTATATGTATCCTTGCTCAAAATTTGACACATATAACAAGTAATAAGGAAGGAAAAGGGAATAATGATCTTCACTGCAAAAGAGATGGAATATAAAATTTGCGAAGTCTTGCTACAGTGGAGGGTTTTGGTGAAACTGGACCTTGAGCACTCTGTATATTCTGATCTTCTTATTTAAGAAGAGACAATCATAGAACCTTACAGTGCAGAAAGAGGCCCTTCAGCCCATCAAATCTGCACAAAACACAACCCAGATCCTACTCCCATATCCCTACATATTATACCCATTAATCCCTCTAACCTAACATTTCTGGATACTAAGGGGCAATTTTTTAGCATGACCAATCAACCTATCCCGCACATCTTTGGACTGTGGGAGGAAACAATACTATATTAGAAATAGTTCAGAAAGAATTCATTAATGTTCCTGGACTAAAGAGGTGGTTTTATGAAGAAAGGTTGGGCAGTGAAGTTTAGAACATAGAACATTACAGCACAGAACAGGCCCTTCGGCCTTCGATGTTGTGCCGACCAAAATAAAAAGCAATGCCCCTCCAAACTAAACCATTCCCTTCTCTTCCATATACTTATCAATTAACCTCTTAAACGCCACCAAACTTGGCGCATCTAATTTAGAAGATTGAATCTTTTTGAAACATATAAGCTTCTGAAGGAGCTTGACAGCATCAATGCAGAAAGAATGATTTCCCTTGTAAGGGAATCTAGAACTAGGGAGCACATTTTAAAAATGAGGGGGTCTTCCATTTAAGATAAAGGAGGAAATTCCTCCTTAAACAAAGAACAAAATAGCATGGGAAACAGGCCCTTCGGCCCAACGAGCCCGTGCCACTATTTTAACACTGAGTTCCCTCTTCCACCCATGACCCTTGTCTATGCTTATGGAAATCCACATTGGAGACCAGATTGAGGGGAGACAATTTAGGGACAATTTGTTACACCAATCAGCCTAACAGCACATCTTTGGGGTTGTGGGAGGAAACCGCAGCACCCGGAGAAAACCCACGCAAGCATGGGGAGAATGCATAAACTCCCACAGATACTGGCTCAAATCCACGTATCTGCACAGCAAACAGTGATAGTCACTGAGCTGTTGTATTGCACATCAACTGGTCCAGTTAAAGAGTACACTATGACGTGAAGCACTAGGATACTCTCGAAACATCTAAGAGCAGCCCTCGCGTGACTCGTGACAACAAGGCAGACCGAAGCACCTGTGGATTAAAAGAGAAAGACATTAATAACATGCACATCTTATGCACACATTCGAGGGAATCCCCAGAAGCTCCAAAGTAAAACAAATGAGCCAGAGAAATATGTTGGAAGGTCCGTTGGAATCAGTTGATTCCCAGGAACATCCCAAGGCCTATTTAAAACAGTCCCCTATATCCCTCCATCCCTATTCCGCTCATGTGCCTAAGTACCCCTTAAATAACTCCAGTGTGCCTGCCTCCACCACCTTACTTGGCAGTGCATTCCATACCCCCACCTCCCTCTGTGTGAAAAACCTCCCTCTGACATCCAAATTATACCTTGTCCCCCTCACCCTAAGCCCCTCGTAATATTTGTTTCCAATCTAGGAAAAAGCTTACCATTGTATACTCTTCATAATCTTATACACCTCTACTAGCTCTCCCCTCATTCTCCGTCTTTCTAAAGAAAACAGCCCCAATCTTCCCTCGTAACCCAGACCTTACATAGTAGGCAATATCCTGGTAAACCTCCTCTGCACTCTCTCCAGGGTCTTCACATCCTTCTGGTAGTAGGGCGACCAGAACTGGATGCAGTATTCCAAATGAGGTCTAATCAACATTCTATACAACTGCAACATTAAACGTCAGCTCCTGTATGCTATACCATTTCCTATCAAAGCTAGCATACCATAAGCTTTCTTCGCAACCTTCTCCACCTGTACTGCCAAATGCTGTTGAACTTTGGAATTTTTGAAGCAGTGGGGAGACTGAGTCATTAGGGTTGCAGGCCAATTTAGACAGTTTTTTTTAACCCAGAAGAAAGTCCAAGTTATGGGGTGTAAAAAGCTAGAAAGTGGAGTCTGATCAGGCATGATTTAATTGGATGGCAGAATGGAATCAATCAGCCAAATAGCCTACTTCTGCTCCTATTTCTTATGATCATGCTTGCTTGTTATTTGATGAAATCCCTACATTTTAAGCATGCCTGATCTGTAGAATTTATAATTTGTTGCAGGATGAACTGCTGAAGATTCCTATGAAGACGATCCAAGCAATGCGTTCCTTGCGCCCATCCAATGGATCAGGACTCCCACAGATGGAAGTTAATTATGGCACTTCAGTCAAATCACAGACAATCACCTTTGAAATGAAAGAGGTGAGAGGAAGGGCACAGGTTAAACCTAAATGTAAAATACTGCAGATTCAAAAGTAGGTGGCAGCTTGAGTTACTGAGATAGCTTTTCATTACTGGTTCTTGGATTCAAATCCAAGACTGAGATTGACTGCTGGCTGTAGACAGACTATGAGAGTTATGTTTTGGTAGTAGCCTGATTCCAGTTCTTCACTGGTAAGTAATACAAAACTACCGCTAATTTAATAATAACTGCTATTCTGCTCAGAAAAGCAACAGGATATTATGAGTTTGTGACTAAGGATTACTGTGGGAATGGAGTAGAGCAAGTTTTGGAGATATGTAGAGTGAGCCTTACCTGCATCAAAATATGCTTGATACTGACACTGGATGCCTGAAATGATGACTTTTTAATTAACCACCCTCACCTCAAAGGAAAAAAAAGTTTTGAATGGTTAAATTTCAAGATGTGTTTCAGGAAATGTGATCATGGCAGGGAATTTGAGGCTTACTGCAGCCTCCATCAGATTAGAAAATTTCTCCCTGCCATGTCTCTGCCTGTTCATTTCTTTCTGCCACGGCCAGAGAGGAGGGGGCAGGGACTGTGATCCTGTGAAATTTTCTGCTTTCTGATATATTTGCAGAATTCTTCCAAACAAACTCTAAGTGTCAAATTCGGAGTATTACATGCTGTTTTTTTTCAGTGGGAGATCAGAGAAGAATTTCCCACACACTGTGTGCTGTAAAGATCATTACTGTGTATATATCATTAAAAATCAACAGGCAGGGCCCATTCCTGCTGGAGAGGCTGGCAGCACAGCACTAAGTGGGTCACTGGCACACGCTGATCTGTCAAGTACTGGCATCCATGCATCGGCAGTGACCCCCTCTCTGCTCGTCTCCCAAAAATTACTTGCCAGCTTAATCGCTGGCCAGCCCTATGCCATCCACATGACCCAATCACATAGTGAGATGGGAGAATCGTAGCCACTATCTCTTCTCTGTCATGTTGAAGGTGGGAAGGTGTCTTTGTGGTGGCCTCCCTTCCCTCCAGATGGTCCCGGAATACCTGCTGAAAAGCTTTGATCTTAGCCAAGTCACCGATTGAGACAATCTTTAGGGCACATCCTTCTTTGCTTTTTCCAGGACTGCAGAACTGCTATATTCTTCTCTAAGCAATCTCCCTCTTGATGCCCATGCCTCCTTTTGAAGTATCTCATTCCCATTCAGAAATTGGACTAGTAAGATCAGGTGGGGGGAACAGAAATGTAACCCTACCTAAAATGAATTCTGAAGAGGAGGATCTCAGAATTGACCTTTGTGATAGACACAGCAAGTGATGCTGTGAATAAACGGTTTTAGTGCTGAATGTTACTCTGTGTGTTGCATTGCAGGGTTATATCACAGGGTTTACTACAGTGGGGTTCAGCAGATGGCACTCTAACCACTACCCCTCAAATTTCAATGGCATTACCATCACTGAATTCCCCCACTGTCAACATCCTTGGGGTTACCATTGACAAGAAACTCAACTGGAAATGCCATATAAACAGTGGCTACAAGAGCAGGTCAGAAGCTAGGAATACTGTGGAAAGTAACTCACTTTCTGACTCTCCAAAGCTTATCCATCATCTACCAGGGGTGTGATGGAATACTCCCCTGGATGGGTGCAGCTCTTACAATACTCAACAAGCCCGACACCATCCAGGACAAAGCAGCCCCCTTGATTGGCACCACATCCATTCCCTCCACCACTGATGCATCTGTAACAGCAGTGCGTATTATCTACAAGATGCACCGCATCAATTCACCAAAGACCCCTAAACAGCACTTTCCAAACCTACGACCACTTTCATTTTAGAAGGATAAGGGCAACACCATGGGAACATCACCACCTGCAAGTTTCTCTCCAAGCCACTCATCATCCTAACTTGGAAATGTATTGCTATTCCTTAACCGTCAATGGGTCAATGGGTTAGGCAGGTGGTGGAAAAGGGAAATATCCTGACTGAGGGGCTGCGGTGTGTCTATTTTAATGCCAGGTGTAGTAAATAAGGTAGATGAGCTTAGGGCGTGGATTGCTGCTTGGGAGTGTGATGTGGTGGCCATTACAGAGACTTGGTTGTCTCAGGGACAGGACTGGGTACTTCAGGTGCCAGGATTCAGGTACTTCAGGAGGGACAGGGTTGGGGGCAAAAGAAGAGGTGGTGTGGCACTGTTGATCAGGGACAGTGTCATGGCTGTAGAGAAGGTGGAAGACGGGGAGGGATTGTCTACAGAGTCTCTGTGGGTGGAAGTTAGGAACAGCAAAGGCTCGATAACTTTGCTGGGTGTATTCTATAGGCCGCCCAACAGCGGCAGGGAACTTGAGGTGCAGATAGGGAAACAGATCCTAGACAGATGTAGAAATAACAGGGTTGTCGTGATGGGAGATTTCAATTTCCCAAACATCGACTGGAATATCCCAAGGGTAAGGGGTTTGGATGGTGTGGAGTTTGTTAGGTGTGTTCAGGAAGGTTTCCTGACACAGTACGTGGAAAAGCCTACGAGAGGAGAGGCTGTACTTGACCTGGTGCTTGCTAATGAGCCAGGGCAGGTGTCGGATCTCATAGTAGGTGAGCATCTTGGGAATGGAGATCATAATTCTATCTCTTTCACGATAGCGATGGAAAGAGATAGGATCAGGCAGGCTAGGAAGGTGTATGTCTGGAGTAAGGGGAAATGTGAAAACATTAGGCAGGTAATTGGACGCATAAACTGGAAGGAGATGTTCTTGGGGAAAAGTACAGAAGGGAAGTGGCGGTTTTTCAAGGAATGTTCGTCTAGGGCACTGCAAGACAATGTCCCGAGGAGTCAAGGAGGTTCAGGTAGGACGCGGGAACCGTGGTGCACGAAGGTAGTGGTGAACCTAGTTAGGAAGAAAAACGTGGTATATAAAAGGTTCAGAGAGCTAGGGGATGTTAGGGATCTAGAGGAGTATAAGGTGTGTAGAAGGGAACTTAAAAAGGAAATTAGGAGAGCCAGAAGGGGTCATGAGAAGGCCTTGGCAGGGAAGATTAAGGAGAATCCCAAGGCCTTCTACAAATATGTGAAAAGTAAAAGGATGAGAAGAAAAGGGATAGGGCCTATAAAAGGTGAAGGGGAAAAATTTTTTGTGAATCAGGAAGTAATGGCAGAGGTGCTTAATAAGTACTTTGCCTCGGTATTCACGGTGGAAAGTGAACTGGGAGATTGCACTGCAGGTTTGCGGCATACGGAAAAGATTGAGCATGTGGATGTTAGGAAGGAGGATGTGTTAGACCTGTTAAAGTCTATCAAGATAGACAAGTCGCCGGGACCGGATGGGATGTACCCCAGGTTATTGTGGGAGGTGAGGGAAGTGGTTGCGGAGCCCCTGGCGATGATCTTTGCGTCGTCCATGGAAACGGAGAGGTTCCGAAGGATTGCGGATGCGGTTCCTATCTTTAAGAAAGGGAACAGGGATAGTCCAGGAAATTACCGACCGGTGAGTTTGACTTCAGTGGTTGGTAAGCTGATGGAGAGGCTTCTGAGGGATAAGATATACGAACATTTGGAGAAGTTTGGACTGATTAGAAATAGTCAGCATGGTTTTGTCAAGGGCAGGTCATGCCTTACGAGCCTAGTTGAGTTCTTCGAAAATGTGAATGAACACATTGACGAAGGAAGGGCGGTGGACGTAGTGTACATGGACTTTAGTAAGGCGTTTGATAAGGTTCCACGTGCAAGGCTTCTGGAGAAGATGAGAGGGCATGGGATCCAAGAGGCTTTGGCCTCGTGGATCCAGAACTGGCTTGCCGGCAGAAGGCAGAGAGTGGTTGTGGATAGGTCTTGTTCTGCACGGAGGTCAGTAACCAGTGGAGTGCCCCAGGGATCTGTTCTGGGACCCCTGCTGTTTGTCATTTTCATAAATGACCTGGATGAGGAAGTGGAGGGATGGACTAGTAAGTTCGCTGATGATACAAAGGTTGGTGGTGTTGTGGATGGTCTGGAGGGATGTCAAAAGTTGCAGCGGGACATAGACAGGATGCAAGACTAGGTGGAGAAGTGCAGATGGACTTCAATGCGGATAAATGTGTAGTGGTCCATTTTGGCAGGAATAATGGATGAAGGAGTACAATATAAGGGGTAGGAGTCTTAGCTGTGTTGTAGAGCAGAAGGATCTTGGGGTCCGGGTCCATAGGACTCTTAAATCGGCCTCGCAGGTGGAGAAAGTGGTCAAGAAGGCGTACGGTGTACTGGCCTTCATTAATCGAGGAATAGAGTTTAGGAGTCAGGAGGTAATGATGCAGCTCTATACGACTCTTGTCAGACCCCAGTTGGAGTATTGTGCGCAGTTCTGGTCGCCTCATTATAGGAAGGATGTAGAGGCTATTGAGAGGGTTCAGAGGAGATTTACAAGGATGCTGCCTGGATTGGGAGGCAGGCCTTACGAAGATAGGTTGAGAGAGCTGGGACTCTTCTCACTGGAGAGATGTAGGTTGAGAGGCGACCTGATAGAGCTTTATAAAATGTTGAGAGGAATAGATAGGGTGGACTCTCAGAGACTATTTCCCCGAGCAGAAATGGTCAATACGAGAGGACACAGATTTAAGGTGCAGGAAAGCAAATACAAAGGAGATGTCAGAGGTAGGTTTTTCACTCAGAGGGTGGTGAGTGAATGGAACCGACTGCCGTCGGAGGTTGTTGAGGCAAACTCACTGGGGTCTTTTAAGAGACTTCTGGATGAGTATATGGAAAAGAATACGATAGGGGGTTATAGATAGGTCTGTGGATTGGTAGATGTGATCAGCGCAACTCGTGGGCCGAAGGGCCTGTTTGTGCTGTATTGTTCTATGTTCTAAAATCCTAGAGTTCTCTCCCTAATAGCATTGTGAGCAACCCACAGCACTTTGACTCCAGCGTTTCAAAAAGCAGCTCACTATCAACTTCTCAAGGGCAACTAGGGATGGGGAATAAATACACCAGCCAGCCCATGTCCCACGAATGAATGAAAAACAGAATGGCATTACATAGTGGTGGTGAGTGGAATTATAGCAATGTATACAAGTTATTATAGCAAAGAATAAGATTATTGCAAAGAAACATTAAAATCAAAAGTTAAGAGCATAACAATATGGGACGTGATACCTGAGGTGGGAAAGGGTCATGTTATGAGGAATGTAACTATAATATACAATTTTGTTCACCCTGTGATAGAAAGAATATTATTAAACTAGAAAGAGTGCAGAAGAGATTTACTAGGATGTTACTGGGATTTGATGGATTTAGTTATAAGGAAAGGCTGGATAGACTGGGATTTTTTCCTCTGGACCGTAGGAGGCTGAGGGGTGATTTTATAGAGGTCTGTAAAATAATGAGAGGCACAGATCAACAAGATCTTTTCCTCATGGTAGGGGAGTCTAAAACTAGAGGGCATAGGTTTAAGGTGAGAGGGGAGAGATACAAAAGTGTCCAGAGGGGCAATGTTTTCACACTGAAAGTGGTGAGTATCTGGAACAAGTTGCCAGAGATAGTAGTAGAGGCAGATACAATTTTGTCTTTTAAAAAGCATTTAGATAGTTCCATGAGTACAATGGATATTGAGAGGTATGGGCCAAATGTGGGTAATTTGGACTAGCTTAGGGGTTTTAAAAAAAAGGGCAGCATGGATAAGTTGGACTGAAGGGCCTGTTTCATGCTTTAAACCTCTATAATAACTGGCTGCCAGGTCACAGCATTTTAATGATTTTATTCCACCTTCCTAATAAATCAAGAAATAGACTTTTGATTGTTTAACAGACAGTTTTGCTCAATGAATTGTTTATAGTTCATGTTTTATTCACTAGGTTAGTAGAATAATAGATATTAGTGCTGTTGAATGGGATGCTTTCCATTTCAGGCAATGTCAGCATCACACAATCCCAGGTTGTGTATAGCACAGAGTACTATATACTAAAGAAATTCCAGCAATGTATCTGAGCCACAACTTCAGTCACATGACTTAGATAGAGATTGCTGCGGGCCCATACTCTACGATCAAGGAAACTATAATAATACAGAATGCACATACCATACAATATTTATTACTGACTAGCAACTAAATGAGAAAACTGGGAAGCAAATAACTGAATGGGACTTCAGTTCCACTCACATATAATGATGGCACGTAATGCCGCAATGCTTAATTCCAAAATACCTAGCGTAGAACAGTGCCACATAAGTCAGAAAGATGCCAGCTTCAATCTACAGTCCAACACATCAGTCAGTCGCAAACCTCAACACTGATAAGGAATAGAACATAGAACATTACAGCGCAGAACAGGCCCTTCAGCCTTCGATGTTGCGCCGACCAATTATGAAAAAAGCAATGACCCTCCAAACTAAACCATTCCCTTCTCTTCCATAAACTTATCAACTAACCTCTTAAACGCCACCAAACTTGGCGCGTCTACAACTGCCGCAGGCAGGGCATTCCACTCCCTAACCACCCTCTGGGTAAAGAACCTACCTCTGATATCCGTCCTATAACTATCATCCCTTAATTTAAAGCTGTGTCCCCTCGTGCTAGCTTTAGGGAAAATAGGGAAAATCAATCCTACTTTTGATTATTGGTCCAGTAACTTTTTTTCCTGAAAATGTACAAACCAATGTTTAATGGAGATGGAATTTTGGACTGGATAGTAAGTTCACTTGCGAATACTTAAACCTGAATTTACCATTCAAATCAGTAAACAAAGCATACTTGGGTAACAAAGCCAACAGCTGCACTTCACCCCAACCTCTACTTTCCTTCCCTGGCTTGAGCAGAGAAGCCTATCACCCACCCCTTCCATGGGAAGTGAGACGTGACGATGAATAGTTTCCCTTTGTCAACCTCACGGCTTGCATTAAAAAGGGTCACCATAGTTCCTGAGGCAGCAGTGCTACCAGAATGATTGGAGAGTCTAATAGAATCAATTTCTATAATGGCCCCATATCTCATCAATATTTCAAGGCTTTCAGTATAAAATTTGACAGTCATTGTTGCACTTCTGACATTTTAATCATATTTCCCCCCCTTTCTGATGTTGTGTCTGTTGTGCTTCATTCGGCACTGCTATCTGTCCTTTCTCAGCAGTCATGCTGGTGGAGGTTTCATCAGGAACTCTTTCCAGATGCTCACCATGCATTCACAACCTTGCTTAATGAGGAAACAAAGCTGCAGGCACTGTGGGGGTTGGATCAAAATTTCCTTTTGATCTTTCTGGGAGTGAATTAAGGATAATCTAGTTCCCAACCCTCAAGACTGTATAAAGAATGGACACGTGGATGAAGCACTGAAGATTGCCCCATGATTGTGGAACCAAACTAGAGCAAGTCAGCATCTGCAGCAGAGAGTGAGGTTTTATAAGAACCAACTTTTTGATAGGTGTCATTATATATTTCCCCAGGTCAAGGAAGTCTGCCACATGGTCGCAATGATCCTGGATAACACTTTAATGCAGAGCATCTCATGATCTCACATAAAGCATCTGACCAGATGGAAGCTCTAATATCGTTGCTAAATTAATCACCACTTTCAATAAAACACAAGGAATGTGTATCTGGAGCAGGATAAGATACTCACCATCTCTCACTGGAACAGCGGCTCTGATCGTATCCTACCTTCACTGTATAATAATAATAATAATAATAATAATAATAAATGGGGAGCAATCCCAACTTTGCCCAATCTGGTATTGTATTTGGTCTCTTTTGACTTTAGGTAGCAGGTAATGCAGTGAATTCCGGAGCCCGCAGCCAGCTATGCTGAGGTGTTACAGATAATGTATTAGCATGAATAAATAACAGAAAACAAAGAGTGGGGGGTAAATGAGTGTTTTTCTGTTTGGCGATCAATGATTAGTGATGTGCCTCAGGGATCAGTGTTGGGACCGCAATTGTTTATGATTTACATATATAATTTGGCGTTGGAGAACCAAGTATAGTATCAAAATTTACAGATGACACTACAACGAGTGACAGAGCAAAGTATGTAGAGAACACTGAAAGTCTGCAAAGGGATATAGTCTAAATGAATGGCCAAGGATCTAGCAGGTGGAGTACAATGTTGGTAAATTTGAGGTAGTCCATTTTGGTGGGAATAATAGTAAAATGGACTATTATTTAAATGATAAAAAATTGCAGCATGCTGCTGTGCAGAGGGACCTGGGTGTCTTTGTGCAGGAATCTCAAGGATTTGGTTTGCAGGTGCAGGAGGTAATTAAGAAGGCAAATGGAATTTTGCCCTCCATTGCTAGAGGGATGGAGCTTCAAAGCAGCAAGGCTATATTGCAGCTGTATAACGTGCCAGTTAGGCCACACCCGGAGAACTGTGTACAATTTTGGTCTCCTTACTTGAGGAATAAGATATTGGCATTGAATGGGGTGTAGAGGAGATTCAGGAGGGTTGGCTTATGAGGAGAGACTGAGTAGACTGGGCTATACTCATTGGAATTCAGAAGAATGAGGGGAGATCTTATAGAACCATGTACAATTATGAAAGAAATAGATAAGATAGAAGCAAGGAAGTTGTTTCCATTGGAAGGGCATGGCCTCAAAATAAGGGAGAGCACATTTAGGACTGAATTGAGGAGGAACTTCTTCATACAAAGGTTGTGAATCTGTGGAATTCCCTGTCCAGTGAAAGAGTTGAGGCTATCTCACTGAATGTTTTTAAGGCAAGCATAGGTAAATTTTTGAACAGTAAATTAAGGGCTAAGGTGAGTAGGCAGGTAAGTGGAGCTGAGTCCACAAAAAGATCAGTGATGAGCTTATTGAATGGCAGAGCAGGCTCAAGGGACTAGATGGCTTATTCCTGTTCCCAGTTCTTATATAGTATCTTTTAACATAATGGAACATCCCAAGGCACTTCTCAAGTATGTTGTGAAACAAAATTTGATTCTGAGCCATATAAGGATATATTAAAGCAGATGACAAAAAGCTTGGTCACAGAGGCAGGTTTTAAAGAGTATTTTATAGGAGGAAAGCAAGGAAAGGGACAGAGAGGTGTCTTTTCTTTAGATTTTTTTTGTTCCCAGTACCTCTACCTCCTCTTTCCCATTATCCACTTCTGCCCTACTGGCCACTTGGAGGCTGCTGATAACAACGTTGTGACTTAATCCTCGAAGAATAAAATTGCTGGAAATACTCAGCAAATCAGGTGTAGGAAATTTGGGAGCAGGAAGAGGCCATTCAGCCCTTGGAATCTGCTCTGTCATTCAACGAGGCCATGGATCATCCGGTTATGTCTGAACTTCACTTTACTGCTTGCCCTCCATAATGCTTGACATCAATGTTTAATGAAGATGGATTTTTGGGCTAGTTAGTATGTTCATCTGCTAATACTCGAGCCTGAAATGTGTCTAACTGTGCCTTGAATAAATCCAATGTGCCAACTTCCATTGTTTTCTGTTAAGAGAATTCCACATGTTAACAATCCTCAGAGAGGAAAGACATAATTTTCTGATTGTGGCATTCCTTACCCTGGAGCCCAATGAGCACTGGTGCTATTTCAGTTCCCTGGCTTGGATAGAAGAAAGCAGAGAGTGGTAATAAAGGGATCTTTCTCAGGATGGCAACCGGTGACTAATGGTGTGCTGGGAACACAACTTTTCATAATATACATTAGCGATTGGAAGAAGGAACTGAAGGCACTGTTGCTAAATTTGCAGATATGTAGAGAAACAGGTGGTATTGAGGAAGCAGAGGGCCTGCAGAAGGACTTGGGAGAGTGGGAAAGAAGTGGCGTACGTCATGGAAAAGTCTGAGGTTGTGCAGTTTGGAAGGAGGAATGGAGGAATCTGTGGCACTCTTTGCCATGGAAGGCTATGGAGGCCAGGGCATTAAGTGTCTTTAAGACAGATAGATAGGTTCTTGATTAATAAAGGCATCAGGGCTTATGAAGAAAAGGCAGGAGAATGGGGATAAGAAAAAAATCAGCCATGATTGAATGGTGGAGCAGATTTGATGGGCTGAGTGGCCTAATTCTGCTCTAATGTCTTATGATCTAAATCAGAAAGTAACAATTATCAAGTGTAATTACAAGCTCTTTTTTCTTGTCGTGAACTGAAGACACACCCTTTAAAATTGCCACACTCTGGCACCTGTTCAAGTACACTGAGGGAGAAATTAGCATGGCTAATTCACCTAACTAGCACATCGTTCAGACTGTGGGAGGAAACTGGAGCACCCAGAGGAAACCCACACAGACGTGGGGAGAACATGCAGATCCATACAGTAACACAAGCCAGGACTGAACCCGGATCCCCTGGCCCTGTGAGGCAGCAGTGCTCATCCACTGTGCCGCCCCCCCCAACATTCTGAAAGCATTGTGTCTCCTGATGAAATGTTGGCTCTATTCTCTCCACAGAGATATCCAAACCCGCACTGGAGTGTAGTGACTAGGGGATTTTCACACTAACTTCACTGCAGTGTTAATATAAGCCTCATTTGTTATACTAATAAATAAACGTATTTAAAATGCTGTCAGACCTACCGGAGATTTTCCAGCATTTTGTGTTTGTTTCAGATTCCAGCATCCACAGTAATTTGCTTTTATTTTTACCACCCCCCGCCCACCTGTGGGGAATCTGCAGCAAGCGGGGGAAGCCACATTCCCATTTTAAACTTGCCGCCCAGGTACATTGCTCAGGATGCCGAGGCTTCACCACACACCTGAGGCCCAAGGCCGCTCCTCGTTGCTAAGCAACCCGCCGCCCACACTCGCCTCCAGGCGCCATGTCTGCGCACGCGCAACAGCTTGCCGTAACCCGGCCGCTTTCCCCATCTGCCGGCTGCCTTCTCCGCGCGTGCGCACCTCTGCCGGCTGCCGTCTCTGCACGTGCGCACCTCTGCTGTCCGTCTGCGATGTCTGAGTGTCACAGAAACTGTCCACAACTCCAGCTTCGTGCTCCCTGGGGCCGGCCTCAAGCCAAATGTGAGAGCCGAAAGGCAAAGTGTTCTATTATTGTTTTTGAACTATGATCAGGAGTATAAAGCAATCAGGGTAATTATTAACCTCCATCAGAGGATTTGTTCCTCGACCTGTCAGGGGTTGGAGCATCATCAATGCCAGTGGCTTTATCCAGTCCATGGTAGACAGACTCACCCTACATTAGTGACATGCTCCAGTCCGTGCTAGAGGTACACCATCCCCATGTACACCATCCCCATGTACACCATCCCCATGTACACCATCCCCATGTACACCATCCCCATGTACACCATCCCCCTCGGCTACAATCCAGAGCATGCCAGTGACATTACTCAAACAATACCATACTACCCAATCCATGCCAAGGAATAGAACTTGCTAGAATAGAACTCTAGCTCGTTAGAGGGGTCAGTTTTCGTACAGAGTGTGCAGGAAGGCTTTTTGACTCAGTATGTAGATAGGCCAACTAGAGGTGAGGCTACATTGGATTTGGTGCTGGGCAATGAGCCAGACCAGGTGTTAGGCTTGGAGGTTGGTGAACATTTTGGTGATAGTGACCACAATTCGGTTACGTTCACCTTAGTGATGGATAGGGATAGGCATGAAGCTGGGGGCAGTAGTTATAGCTGGGGGAAGGGTAATTATGAGGCCATCAGGAGAGAATTAGGGTGCATAGATTGGACTAGGAAACTACAGGGACTGGGAACATCTGGAATGTGGTGCTTATTCAAGGAGCAGCTGCTGCGAGTCCTTGATAAGTATGTCCCTGTCAGGCAGGGAGGAAATGGACGAGTAAGAGAGCCTTGGTGTACGAAAAAAGTTGATTTGCTGGTTAAGAAGAAAAAGGAGGCTTATGTCAGGATGAGGCTTGAAGGCTCAGGTAGTGCAATGGATAGCTATAGATTAGCCAGGAAGGAGGTAAAAAGTGAATTGAGGAGAGCTAAGAGGGGACACGAGAAGATGTTGGCTGATAGGATTAAGGAGAATCCTAAAGCTTTCTTTCGATATGTTAAGAATAGAAGATTGGTTAGGGCAAGATTAGGGCCAGTCATAGACAGCAGTGGGAAGTTGTGCGTGGAGCCTGAAGAGATTGGTGAGGCACTGAATAAATATTTCTCTTCGGTATTCACGCAGAGTGCTGGAAATGTAGCTGTGGAGAGCACTGAGGTACAGGGTTGCAAATTGGGGAGTATTGTAGTAGATAGGGAGGATGTGTTAGAAATTCTCGAGGGTTTGAAGTTGGATAAGTCCCCTGGGCCGGACGGGATTTACCCTAGGATTCTCTGGGAGGCAAGAGAGGAGATTGCAGAGCCTCTGGCTCTGATCTTCAGGTCCTCGTTGGTTACGGGTGTGGTTCCGGAGGACTGGAGGATAGCGAATGTGGTCCCATTGTTTAAGAAGGGGAAGAGAGACCTTCCAGGGAATTATAGGCCAGTGAGTCTTACTTCTGTTGTGGGCAAAGTATTGGAGAGAATAATTAGGGATAGGATTTATAGTTATTTAAGAGAAATGAATTGATTGGGGATAGTCAGCATGGTTTTGTGAAGGGTAGGTCATGCCTTACTAACCTCATTGAGTTTTTTGAGAAAGTGACCAGAGAGGTGGATGGGGGTAAGGCGGTTGATGTAGTATATATGGACTTTAGTAAGGCTTTTGATAAGGTGGCCCATGGAAGACTTCTACAGAAAATGCAGATGTGTGGAATAGAGGGTGATTTAGCTAATTGGATTAGAAATTGGCTGGCAGATAGAAGACAGAGGGTGGTGGTTGATGGGAGATATTCATCGTGGAGTTCGGTGACGAGTGGTGTGCCTCAGGGGTCTGTTTTGGGGCCCCTGCTGTTTGTAATTTTTATAAATGATCTGGATGAGGGTATTGAGGGATTGATCAGTAAATTTGCAGATGATACTAAAGTTGGTGGTGTGGTAGATAGTGAAGAGGGGTGTTTTAGTTTACAGAGTGACTTGGACAAGTTGCAGAGCTGGGCCGAGAGGTGGCAAATGGAGTTTAATGTGGAAAAGTGTGAGGTAATGCACTTTGGCAGGAACAATAAATGTGTAGAGTATAGGGCTAATGGTAGGGCTCTTAATAGTGTTGAGGAACAGAAGGATCTTGGTGTATGTGTCAATAGATCCCTGAAAGTAGGCAGTCAAGTGGATAAAGTTGTTAAGAAGGCATATGGAGTCTTAGCTTTTATTGGTAGGGGGATTGAATTTCGGAGCCGCAACATCATGTTGCAACTGTACAAAACTCTAGTGCGGCCGCACTTGGAGTATTGTGTGCAGTTCTGGTCCCCACATTATAAGAAAGATGTGGAGGCATTGGAGAGGGTACAGAGGAGGTTTACCAGGATGTTGCCTGGTATGGAGGGCAGGTCCTATGAAGAGAGGTTGAAGGATTTGAGGTTGTTTTCGTTAGAAAGGAGGCGGCTAAGGGGGGATCTTATTGAAGCATATAAGATAATTAGAGGTTTGGATAGGGTGGACAGTGATAGCCTTTTTCCTAGGATGGAGAAAGCTAGCACGAGGGGACACAACTTTAAATTAAGGGGTATGAGTTATAGGACGGATATCAGAGGTAGGTTCTTTACTCAAAGAGTGATTAGGGAGTGGAATGCCCTGCCTGCAGCTGTTGTAGATGCGCCAAGTTTGGTGGCGTTTAAGAGGTTAGTTGATAAGTATATGGATGAGAAGGGAATGGTTTAGTTAGGCAGGGCATTGCTTTTTATTTTGGTCGGCACAACATCGAAGGCCGAAGGGCCTGTTCTGTGCTGTATTGTTCTATGTTCTATGTTCTATAACTGACCCAAAATAGAGTAATAGATTATGGATATAGAACATAGAACATTACAGCACAGAACAGGCCCTTCGGCCTTCGATGTTGTGCCGACCAAAATAAAAAGCAATGCCCCTCCAAACTAAACCATTCCCTTCTCTTCCATATACTTATGAATGTCAGTAAACAAAGACACATAAATGTTAGACAATTTAGATGATGATTTACATGGTGAGTGGAAAAATGGGCAGGCGTTGGAATTGCTAAAGTACCCTGGTGTAAATACTTATTAAAATTTAAGAGGAGGAGTTTAGGTAGAAAGTTCTTGAGAGGAGGGCTGAGATAGTTAAGATGAAAGTTTAAAGTTTAATTACTAGTGTCACAAGTAGGCTTACGTTAATACTAAAATGAAGTAACTGAAAATCCCCTAATTGCCACACTCCAACAGCTGTTTGGGTACACCGAGGGAGAATTTAGCACGGCCAATGCACCTAACCAGCACAGCTATTGGATTGTGGGAGGAAACTAGTGCATCTGGAGGAAACCCACACAGACAAGAGAAGAATGGGACACTGTGTGGAATCTGCACAAACTGGGGAATGAATCCGTGTCATAAAATCATAGAATTCCTATAATGCAGTGGAAACAATTTAGTCCATTGAATCTGTACTAAGTCTGACATAACATCTTATCCCTATTCTCACAACAGCACTGTAGCAGTGGTTAGCACTGCTGCATCACAGCTCCAGGGTCCTGGGTTCGATTCCCAGATCAGTCACTATTTGTGTGGAGTTTGCACATTCTCCTCATGTCTGTGTGGGTTTCCTCCGAGTACTCTAGTTTCCTCCCACAGTCCAAAGATGTGCGGGTTAGGTTGATTGGCCATGCTAAGAAATTGTCCCTTAGTATCCAGGGATGCGTAGGTTAGGGGGATTAGTGAGTGTAATATGCAAGGATATGGGGTAGGGCCAAGGTGGGATTGTGTTCGGTGCAGACTCGATGGGCCAAAGGTTCTCTTTCTGCACTGTATGATTCTGTGACCCCACATATTTATGCCACTAATCCCTGTAATCTACACATCTTAGGACAGTAAAGAACTACAAAAGGTCGTGAATGTAGCCCAAACCATCTTGCAAACCAGCCTTCCATCCATTGGCCCTATCAACAATTCCCACTGCCTCGATAGAGCAGTCAGCATAATCAAGGACCCCACACACCGTGGACATTTCTCTTTTCCACCTTCTTCTATTGGGAAAAAGATACAACAGTAAGAAGTCACATACAACCGACTCAAGAACAGTTTTTTCCCCTGCTGCTATCAGACTTTTGAATGTATTTACCTTGCAGTAAATTGATCTTTCTCTACACTCTAGCTATGACTAACACTGCATTCTCTTGTTTCCTTCTTTATGAAAGAGTATGCTTTGTACAGCATGCAAGAAACAATACTTTTCACTGTACAGTAATATACATGAATAATAAAATCAAATCAAAATTTAGCAATGGTCAAGCTACCTAATCTGTATATTTTAGGACTGTGGGAGGAAACCCATGGAGACATGGGAAGAACGTGCAAACACCACACATTCACCCATACTATAATCAAACGCAGATCCTTGGTGATGTCAGGCAGCAGTGCTAACCACTGAGCCATCATGCTGGCCTAAGCTGAGTGAGAAGATGAAAAATACAAGGACAAAACAATGTCTGAAGTCTAAGGAGCAGATATAAGGCTGGAGGAGATTATAGTGACAGGATGGCATTAGACTGTGGAGACAAGCAATAATTTTAATACATTAGGGGACAGAGTCAGTGTTACATGAGCTCAATGACTGTGTATTGGGCTACTTGTTAAAATCAGAAAAATATCATGTACACTCCTCATTTCAGGTTATGTATAATGAGATTTGAATGCCATCCCTTGAATACCAGCACTGGCATGGAATGAACATAAAACATAGAACATTACAGCGCAGTACAGACCCTTCGGCCCTCGATGTTGCGCCGGCCAGTGGACCCTCTAACCTAAACTATTCCAATATCATCCATATGCCTATCCACCGAACATTTGAATGCCCCCAAAGTAGGCGAGTCCACAACTGCTGCAGGCAGGGCATTCCACGCCCTCACCACCCTCTGTGTAAAGAACCTGCCTCTGACATCCGTCCTATAACTACCACCTCTTAATTTAAAGTTATGTCCCCTCGTGTTGGTCATCACCATCGAGGAAAAAGGCTCTCACTATCCACCCTATCCAATCCCTTGATCATCTTATACGCCTCAATTAGGTCACCGCGTAACCTTCTTCTCTCTAATGAAAATAACCTCAGGTCCCTCAGCCTTTCCTCATAAGGCCTTCCCACCATACCAGGCAACATCCTGGTAAACCTCCTCTGCACCCTTTCCAATGCTTCCACATCTTTCTTATAATGCGGCGACCAGAACTGTACGCAATACTCCAAGTGCGGCCGCACCAGAGTTTTGTACAGTTGTAACATAACCTCACGGCTCCTAAATTCAATCCCTCTACCAATAAAAGCTAACACACCGTACGCCTTCTTAACAACTTTATCAACCTGGGTGCCAACTTTCAAAGAGCTATGTACTTGTACCCCAAGATCCCTCTGCTCGACAACGCTATTAAGGGTCCTTCCATTAACCCTATATTTCATATGCCTGTTATTCCTACCAAAGTGAATCACCTCACACTTATCCGTATTGAATTCCATTTGCCACCTCACGGCCCAGCTCTGCAACCTATCTATGTCCCTCTGCAAACTGTAACATCCATCCTCGCTATCTACAACTCCCCCCACTTTGTATCGTCAGCAAATTTACTAATCCAACCCTCTACACCCTCATCTAGGTCATTTATAAAAATGACAAACAGCAGTGGCCCTAAAACAGATCCTTGAGGTACACCACTTGTAACTGCACTCCAGGTTGAATATTTCCCATCAACCACCACCCTCTGTCTTCTATCAGCTAGCCAATTCCTAATCCAAACTGCTAAATCACCTTCAATCCCATGCATCTGCACTTTCTGCAGTAGCCTACCATGGGGAACCTTATCAAACGCTTTGCTAAAATCCATATACACTACATCAACTGCCTTACCCTTATCTACCTCTTTGGTCACCTCCTCAAAAAACTCAATAAGGTTTGTGAGGCACGACCTACCCTTCACAAAACCGTGCTGACTATCCCTAATCAATTTACTTCTCTCTAGATGCTTATAAATCCTATCCCTTATAATTCTTTCCAAGACTTTGCCTACAACAGAAGTCAGGCTCACCGGTCTATAATTTCCAGGATGGTTCCTACTCCCCTTTTTGAACAAGGGGACAATATTTGGCATCCTCCAGATGTCAATTTTGTAAATAACAGCAGGTGAAAATATCATTGGTCTCATTATTGTGATCAATAAAGATAATCCCTCTGTATTTAGTATTTTCTGGCACACTTTCTGAAGAATGATCTTCGCAAACAATTTTTATAATTCCTCTTTCAGCCCATATTAATTATATCTTAATAATTTTCACCATTAGATCCCATTGCAAAGACTCAATTGCACAATCCAGACAATGACACAAGTGCATACTATAACACACTATATGGAGGATTAGTAAATTTGCGGATGACACCAAAGTTGGAGAAGTGGTAGATAGTGAAGAGGGGTGTTATAGTTTACAGAGTGACTTGGACAAGTTGCAGAGCTGGGCCGAGAGGTGGCAAATGGAGTTTAATGCGGAAAAGTGAGAGATAATTCACTTTGGCAGGAATAACAAATGTGTAGAATATAGGGCTGATGGTAGAACTCTTAACAGTGTTGATGAACAGAGGGATCTTGGTGTATATGTGCATAGATCCCTGAAAGTTGGCAATCAAGTCGATAAGGTTAAGAAGGCATACGGAGTCTTAGCTTTTATTGGTAGGGGGATTGAATTTCGGAGCTACAACGTCATGTTGCAACTGTACAAAACTCTAGTGCGGCCGCACTTGGAGTATTGTGTGCAGTTCTGGTCCCCACATTATAAAAAAGATGTGGAGGCATTGCAGAGGGTACAGAGGAGGTTTACCAGGATGTTGCCTGGTATGGAGGGCAGGTCTTATGAAGAGAGGCTGAGGGATTTGAGGTAGTTTTCGTTAGAAAGAAGGCGGCTAAGAGGAGACCTTATTGAGACATACAAGATGATTATTGTGCGCAGTTCTGGTCGCCTCATTATAGGAAGGATGTAGAGGCTATTGAGAGGGTTCAGAGGAGATTTACAAGGTTGCTGCCTGGATTGGGAGGCAGGCCTTATGAAGATAGGTTGAGGGAGCTGGGACTCTTCTCACTGGAGAGACGTAGGTTGAGAGGCGACCTGATAGAGGTTTATAAAATGTTGAGAGGAATAGATAGGGTTGACTCTCAGAGACTATTTCCCCGAGCTGAAATGGTCACTACGAGAGGACACAGATTTAAGGTGCAGGGAAGCAAATACAAAGAAGATGTCAGGGGTAGGTTTTTCACTCAGAGGGTGATGAGTGAATGGAACCGACTGCCGTCGGAGGTTGTTGAGGCAAACTCACTGGGGTCTTTTAAGAGACTTCTGGATGAGTATATGGAAAGGAATAGGATAGGGGGTTATAGATAGGGCTGTGGATTGGTAGATGTGATCGGCGCAACTCGTGGGCCAAAGGGCCTGTTTGTGCTGTATTGTTCTATGATTAGAGGTTTAGATAGGGTGGACAGTGATAGCCTTTTTCCTCGGATGGAGAAAGCTAGCATGAGGGGACATAGCTTTAAATTAAGGGGTGGTAGTTATAGGATGGATGTCAGAGGTATGTTCTTTACCCTGAGGGTGGTAAGGGTATGGAATGCCCTGCCTGCTGCAGTTTTAGATGCGCCAAGTTTGGTGGCGTTTAAGAGGTTAGTAGATAAGTTTATGGATGAAAAGGGAATGGTTTAGGTTAGAGAGTAATTGCTTTTTCTTAATTGGACGGCGCAACATCGAAGGCCGAAGGGCCTGTTCTGCGCTGTAATGTTAGGAAAAAAATCAGATGAGGGCTAGTCGATTGTAAAAATTTGAATGGCACTATTTGAATAGCAGTTTCCAGTACTATTGTACCCTGAGTCATAAAGTCAGAGATTTACAACATGGAAACAGGCCCTTCAGACCAACCTGTCTATGCCACTCAGTTTTTATCACTAAGCTTGTCCCAATTGCCCATGTTTGGTCCATATTTCTCTATACCCATCATACCTATGTAACTGTCTAAATGCTTTCTAAAAAAAGAAAATTATACCCGCCTCTATTACTACCTCAGCAGCTTGTTCCAGACACACTATCCTCTGTGAAACAGTTGCCCCTCTGGACCCTTTTTGTATCTCTCCCCTTCCATCTTAAAGTATAAAACTAGAGGGCATAGGTTTAAGGTGTTGGCAATAGCCCAATCAATATCACTAAAATATATTATGTAGTAATTTATGGGATCATGTTATACATAAAGCTAGTTATCATGTTTGCCTCTTATAAGCACTTCAAATTGTTCAAACTCAATCAGTTATTTTGAAGTTAATGTAGGATATTAGAGAAATCAAGACAGAGATGACAAAATTCTGGATAGAGCGAACGCAGACAGTAAGTATTGGTAGTTGATCACTTTGATGATCAATGGAATCGGATGGGATTTTATGACCTCGAAGCCATAAAGTTCCGCCCGAGGCCACCCATGGTCATCTGAAGGCAAGAAGTGGGAGTGTGGGGATGGCCCCATGATGAAGGGGATCGTGACAGACACTTCCAGAAACTGAAAGATGCCCTCATCAGAACAGGATATGGCACTCGAATCACCGATGCGCCACAGCAAAAAACCGTACCAACCTCCTCAGAAGACAAACGCGGGACACAGTGGACAGAGTACCCTTTGTCGTCCAGTACTTCCCTGGAGCGGAGAAGTTACGACATTTTCTTTGAAATCTTCAACATATCATTGAAGAAGATCAACATCTCACCAAGGCCAACCCATACCCCCACTTCTTGCCTTCAAACAACACAAACTCAAACAGACCACTGTTCGCAGCAAACTACCCAGCCTTCAGAATAGCGATCACGACACCTCTGCAAGACATGCCGGATCACAACATGGATGACATCGTTACACATGAGGACACCATCCACCAGGTACACGGTACATACTCTTGCAACTCTGCCAATGTTGTCTACCTAATACGCTGCAGGAAAGGATGTCCCTAAGCATGGTACATTGAGAAGACCATGCAGATGCTACGACAATGGATGAATGAACATTGCTCGACAATCACCAGGCAAGACTGTTCCCTTCCTGTTGGTGAACACTTCAGTGGTCACATTTGGCCTTTGATCTTCGGGTAAGCATTCTACAAGGCGGCCTTCACGACACACGACAGTGCAGAGTTGCCGAGCAGAGACTGATAGCCAAGTTCCACACACGAGGACAGTCTCAACAGGGATCTTGGGTTCATGTCGCACTGTTACCCCTATGACTTTCCTGGTTTTGCTGAACCTCACTTACTGTACTGTCGGAGACAATACACATCTCTTTAACCTGGGCTTAATGCTCCTTCCACTCACATTGTTGCCCCCTTTAAGACTTGAATAGCAGGTTAGGTGTAAAGACTTGTATTCTAATCAGTAATCTATAAACTGTCTGTGCTGTTACATGCTCTGTCTGAAGCCAGAACTCTCCATTCACCTACGAAGGGGCAAACCCCAAAAGCTTGCAAGTTTACTATCAAATAAATTGATTGGACTTAAATCTGATGTTGTCAGACTTCTTACTGTGTTTATCCAATCTGATGCAGGCAGATTCTAAAGTGGCCCAATTGTTCTCACTGCAGATGTAGTCCATCCTGTGGTAAATGGTCAGATAAAAGGGATGATTTACTACAGAGTCACAATGTGGCTGCTCCTGGGCCTTAAGTAAATGTAAGGACATGGTCATTTAGCTATATATCAAAATGATTATGTGCATTCATCAGTTTCTCCATATCCACAAATCTCATCTATATTCTTACAGCTTGTAAAGGATCATAGAATAGAATCCATAAAATCCCTACAATGCAGAAGGCTGCCATTCAGCCCATAGAGTCTGCGCCGACCATAAACCCACCCAGGCCCTATTCCTTAACTCCACATATTTACCCTACTAATGCCCTGACGCTATGGTAAATTTAACATGGCTGATCGACCTAACTGTACATCTTTGGACTGTGGCAGGAAACCGGAGCATCTGGAGGTAAGCGAAGCAGACACGGGTAGAACATCCACTCAGACAGTCACCTGAAGCCTGGGTCCCTGGCAGTGAGAGGCAGCAGTGCTAACTAACCACTGTACCACTATACTGCCCTGAAAAATTTAGGATGAGCTCATGAGCGATAAAAATAAGTTGTTCTTATTTCAAATGGAACTATGTTTCAAATGGGTTTAGTAGAAAGACTGATCCTCAGCTTGGCTTTGCTGAAATTAGATTAATAGATTTCATGCTAATTGTATCATAAATAAGCACTGAAATTTAGTTCAGCATCTTTTAGGAACCAGAGTAAGACAGAAAGCACTGACCTTTGTTCTGCTATTAACACATTCTACCATCTGACCTTTCTGCCACTATTAGACTTTAACACGCCCTTTGTCTTGTATACACCACATCTTTGTCAAATGTTTCCTGAACTCCCACCCATCCCCGACTCTCTATTTTGCTCAATTTGCTCTACCTCTTCCACTGTACATAATACATACATTTCTCTCCCTCTTCAGCTCTGAAGAAGTCATATGGATTCGAATCACTGTTTCTCTCTGCACAGATGCTGCCAGATGTATTAATTTTTACTGCATTTTGAGCATTGTTAGAGATTCCTTTATTTAACCGGGATGTTAAACCACGTCTTTATCTGCCATTCACTTTGACATAATGGCCAGAAAAGCTCCGTTGCTGCTGCAAGTGAGGTTGGAGAATTTGGCACTTAGCCAAATCTCCATTTACCACAGTGGGACCAAAGAATCCTGCTGGTGTGAATAGCCAGAAAGTTCCAACCAACATAACCTATTCATTCAAAAAAAAAAGGGTTTACATTCCGGAAAGATTTGATTTTATATTGAGTGTTGGTCAAGGTAACAGCAGCATCACAAAACAGATCAAGATAACAGAGTTGTTTAGAGAAGTTGTATTCTGGTGATGACTTTTCAATCCACCCATTAGTTATAACAGAACATAATAATCCTATAAAATAAATTACTCCATTCTTATTCACCAGGCACAGAGGAAGTTCCAAAGTAGTCACATAAGGAAGGCTGTTAAATGGCTTTTTCCCCATCACAGTAAGTAATCCTGAATGATATGGTCATACCTGAGATTAAGCAGCACTATAGCATTGAAGCCATATAATAACTATTCAGTCTAAATATAAACAGAAAGCAAATAGCTCCTCGATGTCATCAGGTGGAAAGGCTATATTGAATTGAGGTTTCTCCAATCATCCTCACTCTCGCATCTCCTGCAGCTTTTGAAGAAACTGTGGATCAGTTGTTGAGCTTTTTCTTTTACTGAAAGAGAACAAAATGAAATGAGTTTAAAATATTGCTCAAAAAGCAATCTGGTAGATACTGTAGAACAAAGGAGAGAAATCCTGAGATTTATCTGGACGTTCGAGTCCAAATGACTCTTTGTCAAAGCATTATATGGACTCAAAACGTCAGCTTTTTTCTCTCCTTACAGATGCTGCCAGACCTGCTGAGATTTCCCAGTATTTTCTCATTTGGTTTCAGATTCCAGTATCTGTAATAATTTGATTTTGTCCTGAGATTCATCATCTGCTCATATTAAATGTCTAAATGTGTAATGTCTCGCCTCAGCTCTCTAATAGGCCGATTACCTAGTCTGGTACCTGAGTAATTTGACTGCCTCACACCTCTTTCATCTGCAAACAGAACTGATGTGGTTTCCCCAGGTAGAGTAAGATACCAAACCAGAGTCAACAGGAATCCACATATTATGCCAGGTCCAGAAAGTAGTGATCCAGACAATCAGTGGGAAGAGGCAATAGTGAGACTTGTTCAGAGAATCAAGGAGAAGACAGAATTTAATAATCAAATCATGGCAGGCCACTCTGCCAAAAAAGGCAGAGGCTCTGCTCATCATTTCCTAATCTTCTCTGGCTACAGGCTTAGTGCTCTTGTTCTGCTGCAGGAGGATGAACAAAAAGATAACCGTGAAGTTACAAGAAACTGGTAAATCGATTGGCCAGTAACTACTCATGGAAAGCATGGGAAAAACTTGTGTCCAGCACAAGGGAAGTTAGGGTTTAAACACAGTGCACAACCTGGTGTTTGTTTAATATATAAAAAGCACCACAAGTAAATAATTTTATTAAATAACATATTTAAAACACATTAAGGCGTTATGTCAAGTGGCAGCAATTAGGAGCTCTTGGATAACATTGTCTGCAATAAATGTCAGCAGCTTGAGGAACTTCAGCTCAGAGACCGGAGGCTGAACTGCAGATACTGCGACACATCAGAGAGCAAGATATTTTGTTTCAGGATGCAGTCACACACCTTAGGATAGAATCTTCCAGTTTGGAAAGTAGTCAGGGACAGGAGTGTCAGTCTGTGTAATTGTCAACAGGTTTGAGGTTCTCTCAGCTTGTCTGGAGGCTGCAGGTGGATGAGCTGACTGACTATGTCACCATGGAACAGGAAGTGGTACTGGAGACAGTATAGTGAATGGAATTGACACAGGGCTTTAAACTAAATACAGGGAGATAGTTCTGGAGACAGGATACATGGTTTTACAAAGCAAAAGGATATGGCAACATTACAAAGCAGTTATTTAGGTAATGATACCCAGTGTGACAGGGAGGAACAGACAATGCAAATTTTAAAAAAGCAACAAATAGGTTCAAAAGGCAGGAAAAAAATGGTAAAGGCAGAATTAATGGTATTTACATAAATGCACACAGTATTCAGCACATTAAATCAATTAACAGCACAAATTGAGGTTAACAAGTTTGATCTTACAGCCATTATAAAAATGTGGTTATAAGGAAATTAAAACTGGGAACTCAATATTCAGTGTGTGACTTTTTGTAAGATGTGGAGATGCTGGCATTGGACTGGAATAAGCACAAGAAGAAGTTTCACAACACCAGATTAAAGTTCAACAAGTTCATTTGGTTGCACAAGTCACAAACTTTCAGAATGCTTCTCATTCATCAGGTAAGTGGGAGTTGTGTTCACAAACAGGGCATCATAAGACACAAACTCAATTTACAAATAACAGTTGAAATGCTTGTCTTTACAGGTAATCAAGTCTTAAAGGTACAGACAATGTGAGTAGAGAGAGGATTAAGCACAGCTTAAACAGATATGTATTGTCTCCAGCCAGGACAGTTAGTGAGATTTTACAAACACAATGCAAAGCCATCCGCACTCTCAAGACCAACTGCAACACTGTCATCAAACCAGCAAACAAAGGAAGGGCCACGTCATACTCAACAGTCCTGTGCCTCTCCAGCTACGTTGAGGGCATCCTGAAACCCATTGTACAAATAATCCCCAGCTTTTGTCATGATACTATGGACTTCCTACAGAAACTCAGCACACATGGTGCAATTGAATCAGGAGCACTCCTCATCACAATAGATGTCTCAGCATCTACACCAGCATCCCTCATGATGATGGCATTGCTGCAACTGCTTCAGTACTCAATGCTGACAAGTGCCAATCTCCAGGTGCAATTTTAATCTTACTCACTTCATCCTGGACCACAATGTCTTCACCTTCAACAACTTTAACATTTCATGACTTTAACATGATGTTGAGAGATTTCCTATGGTGCTTAACCCAGTCCAACACCAGTATCTCCACATCATAACTACTAGAAGACAGAGTTGGGATAAGAGGGGCATTTTCGTAGTGGATTGCCCTAGGCATCAGTGCTGGGACCACAATTATTTACAATATGTATTAATGACTTGGATGAAAGAAGTAAATGTACAATTACCAAACTCACAGATGACACAAAAATAGATGGGAAGGCAGGTTGTGAGGATGACACAAAAGGAGGGAATTTTATCTTCCTGCCCACCACAGGAATTGTAGCAGGTAGCACACAGACCACGCAAAGGTCCACTGACACGGGACAGGATTTTCTGACCTTGGAGGTGAGCGCAGCCAGAAAATCCCATCCAAAGAGTCTGCAAAGCAATAAAGACAGATTAAGAAAGTGGGCAAAACTTGGCAGATGGAATATAATATAGGAAAAGGGGAAGTTTTGCACTTTGGTAGAAATAAAGGAGCGAGTATTATTTAAATAGAGAAAGATTCCAGAAAGTTGCAACACAAGGAATTGGTGGTCGAGAGAAGGTTCATTCAGTTGATCCTGGGTACGGAGGGATTTTCAGATGAGAAGAGGTTGAGTAGGTTGGGGCCTCTTTTCACTGGAGTTTAGAAGGTTAAGACAAATATACTGAGACATATCAGATTCTCAGGTGCTTAACTGAATAGATACTGAGAGTTTATTTCATCTTGTGGGAAAGTCCAGGATCAGAGAGCAGAATCTCAGAGTAAGGGGTTATCCATTTAAGATAGTGACGAGGAGAAATTGAGGAATTTCTTCTCTGAGGTTAGTGAATCTGTCAAGATCTTTACAGCAGAGGACAGTAGAGGCTGGGTCAAGCATTTCGGGGATAAGTTGGGAAAGTGGAGTTGAGGATGATCAGATCAGTCATGATTTCATTGAATGCCAGAGCAGATTCAATGAGCTAAATGGCTTACATGTTATGCTCCTGAATTGAAAAGGAATAGAGCAGAAGTTACATGCAGGGGATAGGATACAATGGAATAGAAACTAAGGAGTGCAGCAATATTGTTAAACAATAAAAGCAACAGCTGATTGGAATATTGAAGAGGAAAGACTGAGGGAAAGGTTAGTAAGTTCGCCAACGATACAAAAGGTCGGTGGTGTTGTGGATGGTCTGGAGGGATGCCAAAAGTTGCAGCGGGACATAGACAGGATGCAAGACTGGGCAGAGAAGTGGCAGATGGACTTCAACGCAGATAAATGTGTAGTGGTCCATTTTGGCAGGAATAATGGGATGAAGGAATACAATATAAAGGGGTAGGAGTCTTAGCTGTGTTGTAGAGCAGAAGGATCTCGGGGTCCGCGTCCATAGGACTCTTAAATCAGCCTCGCAGGTGGAGGAAGTGATCAAGAAGGCGTATGGTGTACTGGCCTTCATTAATCGAGGAATTGAGTTTAGGAGTCAGGAGGTAATGATGCAGCTCTATAAGACTCTTGTCAGACCCCACTTGGAGTATTGTGCGCAGTTCTGGTCGCCTCGTTATAGGAAGGATGTAGAGGCTATTGAGAGGTTCAGAGGAGATTTACAAGGATGCTGCCTGGATTGGGAGGCAGGCCTTATGAAGATAGGTTGAGGGAGCTGGGACTCTTCTCACTGGAGAGACGTAGGTTGAGAGGCTACCTGATAGAGGTTTATAAAATGTTGAGA
Organism: Sphyrna mokarran; assembly: GCA_024679065.1. NCBI lineage: Eukaryota > Metazoa > Chordata > Chondrichthyes > Carcharhiniformes > Carcharhinidae > Sphyrna > Sphyrna mokarran. Next base: position 50,681,034 of record JAGIQG010000021.1, on the reverse strand, counting down.
GGAATAGATAGGGTGGACTCTCAGAGACTATTTTCCCCGAGCTGAAATGGTCACTACGAGAGGACACAGATTTAAGGTGCAGGGAAGCAAATACAAAGGAGATGTCAGCGGTAGGTTTTTCACTCAGAGGGTGGTGAGTGAATGGAACCGACTGCCGTCGGAGGTTGTCGAGGCAAACTCACTGGGGTCTTTTAAAAGACTTCTGGATGAGTATATGGAAAAGAATAGGATAGGGGGTTATAGATAGGTCTGTGGATTGGTAGATGTGACCGGTGCAACTCGTGGGCTGAAGGGCCTGTGTGTGCTGTATTGTTCTATGTTCTATCACCTGCTGATGATGGTTTATTTGGACACTTGTCTTTAGCTGTTCTAGTTCTAAGTAGGGAATGACAAAATAAGTTTTACATGACTTAGAATGATGCAGAATAAAATAGAAACACCACTGGTAAACAGAAAGCATGTTTGGCTAGCAAACATTTTTTAAGTGGCAAATTCAAGGAGATTAGATTGAATTACTTTAATAATGATCGTAAGCAGACTATAGAACATAGAAAAGCTAGGGAGGACCAAGGAATGCAAGAATAAATCATACACAAAACTAAATGGCAGGTATCACTTATTTTCTCAAAGAATCATTGACCATTGAACAAATTGCTGGCACACGTTACAAGTGTGAATTCACAACAGCCATTTGCGAATAGCTGCACGGTTCCTGAACATGAATCTGGGTCAAGGTGCTTTTCTGCAGCATATCTTACTGCCTTTGGCTGGGGGGGAGGGGGTGTGATGTCAGAGGAATTCCCCAGAGTTCTGGGAAGCTGGAATAAGGAACTTTCCGTCTCTCACAGAATCTCTAACAGCTGTGTAGGTGAGATGGAGTTAAAAAAGCAACTTAAACGTACAAAGCTAAACTTTGACATTCCAAATGCGTTTTAACATTCCAAAATAGTATGCTTAAAATAGATCAGTGACTTCGATTAGGAGTCAAAGGATCTGCTAACATTTTAAAATCAGGGAAAGATACAATCTCATATAGTATTGCATAATGCAGAAAGGAAGGAACAAAATAAATTAGGAGGAACTTCACATCTTGGTTTAAAAAATGTTTGTAACTGGGATTTATCATAAGATAGATATTCATAAGGAAATTAATTTGGTCTCTGCTAGCTTATCAGTCCAGAAAAGAGTTAATAGTGCTCTCCAGCATTCATCTGTTTCTGATCAAGAGCTTTCATTTCCTCTTCTCTACTCACATGCTTAACAATATATTAATCATTGTTTCAAGACATTGCAATATCAGTTTAAAATTAGTGGCTTCGTGTCACAGTTTAACTCAAAAACTTACACACTCCTAACATTGCACTGATCATCTTGGAGATTTTATCTGAAGAGAAGCTTATCATACATTCCAAATGCAAAACTGTACTTGTCTCAGACTAATAGTATATTCCCTTTCCCAGAAAACAACAGAGCATAAATAAAGGTAGAGACTGTTCTTACTGTTTTTCACAGCATTCTCTTCAACAACCAGCAAATGAGAAAGGTGTCGAGCAAAAGCTTTAAACAGATCCTGCAGATACACAAACACACGAGCCATTATTTATTAACTGAAGCGAGGACTGCAAAATCAGCAATGCCGCAAAAGGTTTGCTAGTCCCAAAATAAAAACAAAAGGCATAGAGTATTTTGTTCTGATTCACAAACAATTCAATTTTACCTTGGAAGCAAACTTTCCCTCCTTGTAATAAGGAGTCAGGCATTTAACAACAATGTCTGCTGCTTGTTTCAGTGGTACTCCTCTGTTTGATGCAACCGTAGGTGTCTTGGTGCTCTCCCTTTTACACGATTCAAGCAAGGAGTCAAATGTCACCTTCTTCTTGATCTGACCACCCTTAACATCAGCTGGGCATAAGATGGACGAATTAATTCCGGTTCGTTGTCGTTTCAGATCCAGTGACCCTAGTCCCTAAAAGAATATAGATGATAAAGGAATAATATATAAAGGTAGAATATAAATGATAGGCTGCTTGGTTTCATTGGTCAGAACACTGAATACAGGAATTGGGATGTCTTGTTAAAGTTGTACAAGACCTTAGTAAGGCCACACTTTGGAATACTCTGTACAGTTCTGGTCACCCTATTGTAGAAAGGTTATTATTAAACTAAGAGTGCAGAAAAGATTTACTAGGATGCTATCAGAACTTGATGTATTGAGTTTGAGGAGAGACTGGACAGACTGGGACTTTTTTCCTCTGGAGCATAGGAGGCTGAAGTGATCTTATAGGGATCTATAAAATAACGGGGAGCACAGATCAGCTAGTTAATCAATATTTTTCCCCAAGTGTACGGGTGGGTACACTTTTGTCTTTTCAAAAGCATTTAAAGAGTTACTGGGTAAGATGGGTACAGAAGGATATGGGCCAAACATGGGCAATTGGGATTAGCTTAGTGGTTTTAAAAAAAAGGCAGCATGGACAAATTGGACTAACAGGCCTGCTTCCATACTGTAAACCTCTGACTCGAATTCAAGGCACAAAGAGCGCATGTTAGAAAAGATTGACAGATACAAAGATAACTTACCTCATCTATTGCTGGTCTTTTTTCACTAGCAGAGCGGACAGCTTTCCAGCTTTGGCTGCTTGCGTCACCCAGCGTTTTCTCACCAGGAATTTTCTTCGTGTTCTTATCTTTGTCACTTGGTAAAATAACAATATACAGGGACATGAACAACAGCAACATACAGATAGACCTTTCCTTATGTACTCAGACTGTTGGCCATTTACTTCCTCGAAGCTAGTCTATCAGTTAGTTTATGGCTAATCTGTTCCTTAACACCAAAAGGCTGCCTTTGCTCCACAAGAGGAATTTGGATAGAGATGTTCAAAATGATGACAAGGTTTCATTAAGATAAAGGACAAACAGTCTCCAGTGCCAGAAAGATCAAGGGATCACAAGTGCATTTTTTTGTGAAGAGTTATGATGCGATACAATACCTGAAAGAGTGGCGATTTAAAGCAGATTCAACCACAACTTTCAAAAAATTACTTGGAGAATAAAAAAGCTGCAAAGTCACGAGGAAAGAATTAATCTGGGATTAATCACATAGCTCTACCAAAGAGCCAGCACAGACACAATGGGCTGAATGGCCTCTTCTGTGCTACCACGTTCTACAATTCCACCCCTGGTATCTTATCCTAACATAAATTGATTGATTATTCTTAAGTCTTGGAAATTTCAATTGATACCCAGCAAGGCAGTTCCAGATTTCTCCCACCCTTTGATAAAATTGCTTTCTGATTTCACTCTTAATCTTCAAGTTATTGCTATGCAATTTATGGATTCTTGTTTCCCACAAGAGAAAATCCAGTCAAATCACTCAGATCAATCCTCAACCTTCTAAACTCAAAGGAATAAAAATTAAGTTGCTACAACTTGTCCTCAAATGTAACCCTGTAGCCTTAGAATCATTCTGGAAAATCTGATGATTAATCTCCTAACATTGCAAAGTCTGTCCACCAAGCACAAGTCAAGAGTGTGATGGAATACTTTCTATTTGCCTGATTAAGTGCAATTCAAAAAAACTCAACACCATCCAAGACAAAACCACCCATCCACTACCTTAAGCTTTCATACAGTCTGCTACATAGCAGCATATTCCATCTATGTATCTGCTCACCAAGGCTTCTTCAACAGCATCTTCCAAACCCATGACCTGTACCATCTAGAAAGACAAGAGTAGTAGATACATAGCGAACACCACCTCTTGGAAGTTCTCTTTCAAGTCTCTCATCCTGATTTGAATTATATCACTATTCCTTCATTGTCGCTGGGTCAAAATCCTGGAACTCCCTAACACAGTGGATATACTTGCAATACAGGGACTGAAACAGTTCAAGGACGTTCACCACACCTTCTCAATGGTAATAAATGCTGGTCTAGCCAATGACACCTACATCCCATTAATAATAAAACACAACTGGGACTTTGTTTCACCCTGTCTCCTGCCTGGGACTCTCCTCGATTGTTCTGTGTTTCTGGTCACCTGACCCAAGTTTTTGTGCATTTGTTGCCCTCTTTATGCACAGACCTGTCCTGGAATTTTTTTTTTAAAGTTTATTTATTAGTCGCAAGTAAGGCTTACATTAATGTTGCAATGAAGTTACTGTGGAATTTCACAGTCGCCACATTCTGGTGCCTGTTCGGGTCAATGCATCCAACCAGCACTTCTTTTAGACTGGGAGGAAGCCCAAACGTGGGGAGAACATGCAAATTCCACACAGACAGTGGCCCAAGCAGTGAATCGAACCTGGGTCCCTGACACTGTGAGATAATAGTGTTAATCACTGTGTCACCATGCCAGTCCCTGTAAGATCCAATAACTTGCAGATGTCTGTGCATGTGCAAAAGCACTGCGATCTATCCGGGTTGCAGTTCTTGCCCTCCACTCTCGGGTAGTTTTCATAACATTGAATATAGTGACACCGTCAGGTTTGAAACAGAAAAATTTATCCATGGCACACCCAAGGTGGCTGGTGATGGGGGGAAAGCGGCATTGGATGGTACAAAGGGAGGGAGAAGAGGCTGGTCATGGAACCCTGGTTCCCATTCTCAGGCTGGAAGCTTCCAGTTCCACCAACTGCAGGGAATTTTGGTGGATGGAGGAATTTAATTTGGCACAAGGTTTCAACACTTGGAACATCATAGGTGGTTTAAAGGTGCATTGAGTTCCTGATGAACCATATCAGGAAGTCCTTTTGTGTGCATTACCATGACAATAAAAGCCCATCAGGCACAAGTCAAGTATGTGATGGACTACTTTCTGTTTGCCTGATTAAGTGCAACTCAAAAAAACTAAACATCATCCAGGAGTTTAAGACCAAAAGGCATTGCTTCAGCATAAAAAAATGCCAATTTATGATTGACATGAGGGGGAATTCCTTACTCCAGAAAGCTATGGGGACAGAGTCATTATGTATATTTAAGGCTGAGAAAGATAGATTTTTGATCAGTAAGAGAGTCAATGGTTACAGGGAAAGCATATGAAAGTGGACATGAGAAATGTTGGATCAACCATGTTCCTACTGAATGGCAGAGCAGACTCGAGGGGCCAAATTAACTACTCCTGTTTCTATTGATTATGGTCTTACTTCCATACTTGCCACTGAACTTAGATTCCAGAGCACAGGATTCCACCATTAGTCTTCATCAAATGACTTGAAGATCCTGAGAGAGATTTGAGGGCAGCATCAGATGATGGACATGTAATTGACCCAAAGTTAGAATCTTTGGTACAGTGAGCAGGGGGAATTAATCTTAAAAAAAATCACAGTGGTTAGCACTGCTGCCTCCCAGGACCAGGGAGCCGGGTTCGATTCCAGGCTTGGGTGACTATCTGTGGGAAGTTTCATGTTCTCCTCATGTCTGCAGGGTTTCCTCCAGGTGCCGCAGTTTCTTCCCACAGTCCAAAGATGTGCCTGTTAGGTGTACTGGCCATGCTGAATTGCCCCGTACTGTCAGCTTGGATTATGGCCGGTGCTGACTCAATGCAGAAGATGCTATCTAGCCCACTGAAGGATTCTATGATTCTATAAAAATGCCTTCTTCAGGCACATTACGTACTCAGTCCACACTGCAAGCATGTAAGCATGGAAAACACGGGCAGGGGAAGATTCACCTGGGTTTGACTGCTTACACAAGTTTCATTCATTCCTGCTGGTTGTGTTGCAAATTTGTGTCACATTACTGTTTTTGTTCGACTTTATATGTCATCATATCTGAATGGCTTTCCAATTGAGTATGTCTCTATATAACACTAATTCACTGCAAAAATCAAAAAAAGTTAGCATCCAAATATTCAGCAAATATTTTGGAATCTGGGATTGGATTGTCAGGAGATGGAGTATAAAAGTAGAGAAATCATGCCACATACACTAGTAGGTGGCACAGTTTTTAGCGTTGCTATTTCACAGCATCGAAAACCAGTGTTCAATTCTGTTCTCTGTATGCCTCTGTGGGTTTCCTCGGGTGCTCTGATTTCCTCTCATAATCCAAAGATGTGCGGATTAGGTTGACTTGCCATGCTAAACTGCCCCTTAGTGTCAGAGGGATTAGCAGGATAAATATTTGGGATTATGGGGACAGGGGCCTGGGTGGGATTTATTATCTGTACAGGCTTGATGGGCCAAATTCTGCAGTGTAGAAATTCTGTGGTTCTATGAACTCTAAAGGGCATTGGTGAAGCCATACCCAGAGTACTGCATATATGGGCATAGAAGTGGCAGATGAACTTCAACACAGAAAAATGGGTAGTGGTCCATTTTGGCAGGAACAATGGGATGAAGGAGTACAATATCAAGGATAGGAGTCTTAGCAGTGTAGAGAAGCAGAAGGATCTTGGGGTCCGAGTCCATAGGACTCTTAAATCGGTTTCACAGGTAGAGGATGTGGTCAACAACGCGTATGGTATACTGGCCTTCATTAATCGAGGAATTGAGTTTAGGAGTTGGGAGGTAATGCTGCAACTTTATAAGACCCTTGACAGACCTCACTTGGAGTACTGTGTGAAGTTCTGGTCGCCTCACTATAGGAAGGATGTGGAAGCTATTGAGAGGGTGCATAGGAGATTTACAAGGATGTTGCCTGAATTGGGAGGCATGTCCTATGAAGATAGGTTGAGGAAGCTAGGTCTCTTCTCCCTGGAGAGACGAAGGTTGAGAGGCGACCTGATAGAAGTTTATAAAATGTGGAGAGGATTAGATAGGGTGGATTCTCGGAGGCTATTTCCTAGAGCTGAAATGGTCACTACGAGAGGACACAGGTTTAAGGTGCTGGGCAGCAGGTACAGAGGAGATGTTAGAGTAGGTTTTTCACTCAGAGGGTGGTGACTGAATGGAATCGGCTGCCGTCAGTGGCAAACTTGCTGGGGTCTTTTAAAAGACTTCTGGATGAATACATGGGATTAAATGGGATTGGGAGTTACAGATAGTTCTATGGCCCAGTAGATATGGGTATGATCGGCGCAACTTGTGGGCCAAAGGGCCTGTTTGTGCTGTAGTGTTCTGTGTTCTTACTTAAGGGATGTATTTGTATTGGAGAAGTTTTGCTAGTTTAATTCCTGGGATGCAGGGTTTGTCTAATGAATAAAGGTTGAGTCCATTAGCCTAAGATCATTGGAGTTTAGAAGAATAACGTGTGACCTTATTGAACTGAGGTGCTTTGATGGTAAATCCTGAGGTGATGCTTTACCACATGGGAGGCACAATTTCAGTGAGGGATGAGTAGCAATTTCTTCTCTCAGAGTTGGAATTTGCTACACTTGAGAGTATATTGAAGACCTAGACAGATTGTTGATCTGCGATGGAGTCAAGATTTACGTTGGGCAAGTAGGAAAGTGAAGTTAGACCACAATCAAATCAGTCATGATCTTACTGAATGTGGAGCTCCAACAGTCAAATAGCCTACTCCTTTTCCTAGTTTATAAATTATTTTCTAACCTAGTGGTTTCAAATGTGGGAAACACACCAATGAGTGTAAACAATTAGGTAAGAGGGTATCAAGTTGTACATAATGTTAACACAAATGCAAGAAAGTTAAGAGATTAGATCCAATCATACAGGAAAAAAAGTGGTGTAGTGTGCCCGAAGCTGCCTTTTCATCACTTGAGGGAGGAGTTGAAATTCAGCACAAAGAAAGACTCAAACTTACAGCATAGAAAGGGGCCATTCAACTCGTTATGCCTGTGCCAGCTCTTGGAAATAACTGTTCAGTTCAGTCTCACATCCTATGAGTTTAATGTGGATAAATGTGAAGTTATCCACTTTGGTAGCAATAACAGGAAGACAGATTATTACTTGAATGTTGTAAATTGAAAAAAGTGGATACTTACTGAGACCTTGGCATCCTTGTGCATCGCTGAAAGCAAGCATCCAGGTACAGCAGACAGTAAAAGTGGCAAATGGTACGTTGGCCTTCAGAGCGAGAGGATTTGAATATAGGGATAGGGATGTTTTGGTGCAATTGTGCAAGGTGTTGGTGAGGCCATACCTGGAGTATTGTGCAAGGTTTTGGAGTCTTTATCTGAGGAAAGATGTCCTTGCTATAGAGGGAGTGCCATGAAGGATTACCAAGCTGATCCCTGGGATGGCAGGTCTGTCATGTGAGGAGAGGGTTACGATTGTATTCACTGGAGCTTGAGAGTGAGAGGGGATCTCATAGAAACTTATAAAATTCTAACAGGATTGGACAGGATAGATTCAGAAAGAATGGTGAGGGAGTCCAGAACTAGGAGTCATAATTTGAGGATGAATGGTAAATCACTGAGGTGAGGAGAAATTTCTTCACCCTGAGAATGGTAAATCTGTGGAAGTTACTACCACAGAAAGCAGTCGAGTCGATTTCAAAAAGAAATTAAATATAGCTCTTGAAGCTCAAGGGACCAAAAGACATTGGGGGGTGTGGAGGGGAAATCAGCCATGATCACAATAAATAGTGGAGCAGGTTCAAAGGGCTGAATCTCCTACGCCTGCTTCTAGTTTTTATGTTTCTATAAACCCTGCAGTGTGCATGTCCAATTACCTTTTGAAAGTTGCTTTGGAATTTTATTCTGTCACTCCTTTAGTGCATTCCAGATACTAACATATCAGACATTTCTCTCTGATTTTTTTTGCCAATTACTTAAAGTTATGGTTTCAGGTTACCACATAGAGGAAATAATTTCTCCATATATAGCTATCAAAATCTTTCATTATTTGAATATCTCAGATGTCTCCCTCAACCTTCTCGGCACCATGGAAAACAATCCCAACTTCTCCAATCTCCATAAAACTGCATGTTGTCATCCCTGGGGTCAAACTGGTAAACTTGCATTCTGGCCTCTCAATTATTAGAGTAAAGGAAACTTAATGCTAATGTTAAGTGTCTTAACTGGAGAACATCCTCTTCCCTAGCACTAACATTCCTTATTTTGATGAACACATAGTCAGTCAATAGGCAGAAACAAAAAAAATCAGATAATGAGGTACCACATTGCCCAGTTTTAGAGATACCTTGTCTTTTCCTCCATATCATGATAGGTCTGCATATGTCTCTGCGCTGTGTTGACATTTACAGTCTTCGTTACTTTGTTGAGATCTGGAGAAGATTCCAGTTCCTCAGACAAGATCAAAGTGGAAGATGATCCTTTCCTGCTGTCCTCTTCTTGTGCATCATTAACAAGGGGGCTGCGAGCTCCAGTGAGATCCTCGGCTGAGGCATTTGCTGTCTCTCTAGAGGTGCTCTGCTGGAAGAATTTAGTAATATTCTGAGAGTTCTTCTTGGCACTTTGTGCCAGTAATTGCTTTTTAGTGGGTTTCTTCTTGCTTGGACTGAAGAGGATAGTTGAGGATTGACCTGTCCTCTCATTGTTGTCTGAGGGTTTTGTGATATCCGGAGACCTTTCATCTTTATTTCCAGTTCTGTCAGGGTAATGTACCAGACCCTCTGAACAAGCATCATTTGTCTGATCATTGTTCACTAGCACTGACTTCTTCAGCATCTGTCCTGCAGTCTGGAATGGACTGGATGAACTCTGGCCTCCTACTCCAACACGCTTTCGTTTGAACTGCAAAGCGCAATAAATGATCAGCATTATCTGGTGGTTAAGGTGCAGCCAGTGATACAATAGTGACTCAAGATCAGATATTTGCATGAGTGACTCTCAGGATAAAGAAGTGTAGAGGTCAGTGGCAGTCATGAGATAGTGGGCAGTAGCCTCAGGTCAATGACACTCATGATGCACATACCAATGGCTGGAGGTCAGTAACAATTCAGACAATTGGAGGTGGAGTGACACATGCATTATGCAGGGGGACAGCGGCTTGAAGTCAACGATAGTCAGGGTACTGTGGTCGGGAGTTTGGGCTGTAGAGCTAGTGATTGAGGTCAGTTAGATCCCTTCAGTACAGAAGTCAATAGTTTACGATCAAGTAAACTATGGACTTTAGTAAGGCGTTTGATAAGATGGCCCATGGAAGACTTCTACAGAAAATGCAGATGTGTGGAATAGAGGGTGATTTAGCTAATTGGATTAGGAATTGGCTGGCAGATAGAAGACAGAGGGTGGTGGTTGATGGGAGATATTCATCGTGGAGTTCGGTGACGAGTGGTGTGCCTCAGGGGTCTGTTTTGGGGCCCCTGCTGTTTGTAATTTTTATAAATGATCTGGATGAGGGTATTGAGGGATGGATCAGTAAATTTGCAGATGATACTAAAGTTGGTGGTGTGGTAGATAGTGAAGAGGGGTGTTTTAGTTTACAGAGTGACTTGGACAAGTTGCAGAGCTGGGCCGAGAGGTGGCAAATGGAGTTTAATGTGGAAAAGTGTGAGGTAATGCACTTTGGCAGGAACAATAAATGTGTAGAGTATAGGGCTAATGGTAGGGCTCTTAATAGTGTTGAGGAACAGAAGGATCTTGGTGTATGTGTCAATAGATCCCTGAAAGTAGGCAGTCAAGTGGATAAAGTTGTTAAGAAGGCATATGGAGTGTTAGCTTTTATTGGTAGGGGGATTGAATTTAGGAGCCGCAGCATCATGTTGCAACTGTACAAAACTCTAGTGCGGCCGCACTTGGAGTATTGTGTGCAGTTCTGGTCCCCACATTATAAGAAAGATGTGGAGGCATTGGAGAGGGTACAGAGGAGGTTTACCAGGATGTTGCCTGGTATGGAGGGCAGGTCCTATGAAGAGAGGTTGAAGGATTTGAGGTTGTTTTCGTTAGAAAGGAGGCGGCTAAGAGGGGATCTTATCGAAGCATATAAGATGATTAGAGGTTTAGATAGGGTGGACAGTGATAGCCTTTTTCCTAGGATGGAGAAAGCTAGCACGAGGGGACACAGCTTTAAATTAAGGGGTATGAGTTATAGGACGGATATCAGAGGTAGGTTCTTTACTCAAAGAGTGATTAGGGAGTGGAATGCCCTGCCTGCAGCTGTTGTAGATGCGCCAAGTTTGGTGGCGTTTAAGAGGTTAATTGATAAGTATATGGAAGAGAAGGGAATGGTTTAGTTTGGAGGGGCATTGCTTTTTATTTTGGTCGGCACAACATCGAAGGCCGAAGGGCCTGTTCTGTGCTGTATTGTTCTATGTTCTATGTTCTAAGTAATGATTCACATCCCAGTAGCTCAACAAGTGGAAAGACCAAATGTCATTTTATGGGACACCACCATGATTAGAGAGCAGATGACATAAATCAGACAGTAGTGATTAGATCATGCAAGTTAGGGTTATAAAAGCTGTAGTCTGGAGTAGAAAGGAAAGACTGAGGTAAATGTCCACAGTTTTGAAGGTCTATTAAAGAATGAATTGAAATTAGGATGAAAGATTATTTCTGTTTAGTACAATTAGGTTTCAGGGAGTAGGAATTCTGTTAAGAGATCTAAAATCCTCACTGCCCCAGAGAAGATTGGGGGGTGCGATGTTATTGTCCTTCAGCTCCAGAGACAAGTGATATACTCACAGAATAGAGTTGGGATGCGGAAACAAACGTTTCACTGTCTTTGTCACAATCTGTTGCCCCTGTCGTCTCCATTTTTGGACACAAACGCCCATCTTGCGTTGACTTATTAATCTCTCCAATCTGGAATAAAAGCAACAAGTAAATAGGAAAGGAGTGGACCATTCGCCCATTGAGCCTGTTTGCCATTCAGTTAGATCTATGCCTCCACCCCATTTAGCCTCCTGTATGAAGTTTATTTATTAATGTCACAAATAGGTTACATTAACACTGCAGTGAAGTCACTGAAAATCCCCTAGTCGCCACACTCCAGTGCCTATTCAGGTACACCAAGGTAAAATTTAGCACGGCAAGTGCACCCGACCAGCACATCTTTCAGACTGAGGGGGAGGGAAACTGGAGCACCTGGAGGAAACCTATGCAGATACAGGGAAAACGTGCAAATTCCACACAGACAGTGACGCAAGGGAATCGAACCTGGGTAGCTGGCACTGAGAGACAGCAGTGCTAACCACTATGCCACCCTTCCCCCTTTGATACCCTGATCTAACAAAAATCTAACAAGCTGAGTTTTGAGAATTTCAGTTGTCCCCCAAAATTCACAGATTATCAGTAAATAGATGACACATAATTTGGGAAGTATTATGAAGTGTGAAATGGATAGTAATAAACTTCAATAAGATATGGGGATAATGGATAGGCTGGTGGAATGGGCAGATAAAATATAATGGAATTTATTGCAGAGGAATTTGAAGTGATTGATTTTGGCAGGAAGAATGAGGAGAAGCAATAATAAATAAAAGGAATAATTTTAAAGGAAGTGCAAAATAACCCAAGGATATATGTGCACAAAACATTGAAGGTGGCAGGACAAGTCATTAAATAAGTATGTAGGATTTGGGCTTTATAATTAAGGATAGAGAGTAGAAAAGTAACAAAATGAATGACAAACCTGAATTAAGCTTCAACTTGAATACTGTGTCCAGTTTTAGGCACCTCACTTTAGGAAAGGATGTGAAGGCATTAGGCAGGATGCCAAAAAAATTCACAAGAATGGTTCCAGGGATGAAAACCCTCAGTTAAGCAAATGGATCAGAGAATCTGGGACTGTTCCCTTTATAGAAGTGAAGTTTAAGACGAGGTTTGATTAAGGTGCTCAAAATTATAATGCAGTTAGACATTAGAACAGGAGATAGTTAACAGAAAGTTCAAAACCCAGAGAATTTAATGTGATTGGCAAAAGAAGCAATAGAGACATGAGGAAAAATACTTTACACAGCCAATAGTTAGGATCTGGAATTCATTGCCTGTGTTTTGGGGGCAGATTCAATAGAGGCTTTCAAAGAGAACTGGATAATTTGGATGGCTGCGGAGAAAGGTGGGTAAATGAAATGAGATGAGTTGCTCTTAGAGAGGCCTCCTTTTATGCTGTAATGATTCTATGAATCAGGATTTCCAGTATCTTTGGATGGAGAAAGTGTTTCTTGATTTTGCTCCTATCTGGGCGAGGTCAGATCCTTTCACTGGATTCCCGATCAAAGCAAATAGCTTCCCTGTTTCTATCAATTTAAAACCTCTAGACTTCTTGACTCAAGAAAATCTAAGCCAAGAAAATTAATCTAACCCTTTAAGCCAAGTATAAGAATGATGAATTCACTCTGTACACTCAAGGCAAATATACATTTCCTGAGATGCAGTGCCCTGAACTGAAAGCAAGACATCACATGCAGTCTCCTCAAGCCTCTGACGACGTTACATGCTCATTTTTGAATTTCAATCTCAAGCTGAAAGCCAATGTCCGATATTTTGATTAATTTGTGTACATGTGCACATATGTACATGTACATATTTGTCTGCGTGGTCTTCTAAATCTCAGCATTTCTCCATAGTTTCTATTCTTACCTTAAATAACATATTCAGAAGTCTCAGATCCAAATTAGATGACTTCACACAAACTCTATCTGCTATTATTTTGACCACTCCAACTGTCAATGTCCCTAAGTAACAATGCTTCCAAATACGCTTATTTTAGCCCCTAACCCAATGTCATCTGTGAACTTGTAAATACAAGTTGTGACTGAACACATTGACGAAGGAAGGGCGGTGGACGTAGTGTACATGGACTTTAGTAAGGCGTTTGATAAGGTCTCACATGCAAGGCTTCTGGAGAAGGTGAGAAGGCATGGGATCCACGGGGCTTTAGAACATAGAACATAACAGCACAGAACAGGCCCTTCGGCCTTCGATGTTGCGCCGACCAATATAAAAAGCAATGCCCCTCCAAACTAAACCATTCCCTTCTCTTCCATATACTTATCAACTAACCTCTTAAACTCCACCAAACTTGGCGCATCTACAACTGCCGCAGGCAGGGCATTCCACTCCCTAACCACCCTCTGGGTAAAGAACCTACCTCTGATATCCGTCCTATAACTATCACCCCTTAATTTAAGCTGTGTCCCCTCGTGCTAGCTTTCTCCATCCTAGGAAAAAGGCTATCACTGTCCACCCTATCTAAACCTCTAATCATCTTATATGTTTCGATCAGGTCCCCCTTAGCCTCCTCCTTTCTAACGAAAACAACCTCAAATCCCTCAGCCTCTCCTCATAAGACCTGCCCTCATACCAGGCAACATCCTGGTAAACCTCCTCTGTACCCTCTCCAATGCCTCCACATCTTTCTTATAATGTGGGGACCAGAACTGTACACAATACTCCATGTGCGGCCGCACTAGAGTTTTGTACAGTTGCAACATGACGTTGCGGCTCCGAAATTCAATCCCTCTACCAATAAAAGCCAAGACTCCATATTCCTTCCTAACAACCTTCTCGACCTGACTGCCTACTTTCAGGGATCTATGCACATACACACCAAGATCCCTCTGTTCATCTAAACTACTAAGAATCCTACCATTTGCCCTATACTCTACACATATTATTTCTGCCATAGTGCATTACCTCACACTTTTCCACATTAAACTCCATTTGCCACCTCTCGGCCCAGCTCTGCAACTTGTCCAAGTCCTTCTGCAAACTATAACTCCCCTCTTCACTATCTACCACTCCACCGACTTTAGTGTCATCTGCAAATTTACTAATCCATCCTTCAATACCCTCATCCAGATCATTTATAAAAATTACAAACAGCAGGGGCCCCAAAACATACCCCTGAGGTACACCACTTGTCACCGAACTCCAAGATGAATATCTCCCATCAACCACCACCCTCTGTCTTCTATCTGCTAGCCAATTCCTAACCAATTAGCTAAATCACCCTCTATCCCATACATCTGCATTTTCTGCAGAAGTCTTCCATGGGCCACCTTATCAAACGCCTTACTAAAGTCCATATATACCACATCAACCGCCTTACCCCCATCCACCTCTTTGGTCACTTTTTCAAAAACTCAATGATGTTAGTAAGGCACGACCTACCCTTCACAAAACCATGCTGACTATCCCCAATCAATTCATTTCTCTCTAAATAACTATAAATCCTATCCCTAATAATTCTCTCCAATACCTTGCCCACCACAGACGTAAGACTCACTGGCCTATAATTCCCAGGAAGGTCTCTCTTCCCCTTCTTAAACAATGGGACCACATTCGCTATCCTCCAGTCCTCCGGAACCACACCCGTAACCAACAACGACCTGAAGATCAGAGCCAGAAGCTCTGCCATCTCCTCTCTTGCCTCCCAGAGAATCCTAGGGTAAATCCCGTCCGGCCCAGGGGACTTATCCAACTTCAAACCCTCGAGAATATCTAGCACATCCTCCCTATCTACTTCGATACCTTCCATTTTGCTACCCTGTACCTCAGTGTTCTCCATAACTACATTTACATCACCCTGCGTGAATACCGAAGAGAAATATTTATTCAGTACCTCTCCAATCTCCTCAGGCTCCACGCACAACTTCCCATTGCTGTCTATGACTGGCCCTAATCTTGCCCTAACCAATCTTCTATTCTTAACATATCTAAAGAAAGCTTTAGGATTCTCCCTAATCCTATCAGCCAAAGTCTTCTCATGTCCTCTCTTTGCTCTCCTCATTTCACTCTTTAGCTCCCTCCTGGCTAATCTATAGCTATCCATTGCACTAACCGAGCCTTCAATCCTCATCCTGACATAAGCCTCCTTTTTCCTTTTAACCAGCAAATCAACTTTTTTCATACACCAAGGTTCTCTTACTTGACCATTTCCTCCTTGCCTGACAGGGACATACTTATCAAGGACTCACAGCAGCTGCTCCTTGAATAAGCTCCACATTCCAGATGTTCCCAGTCCTGTAGTTTCCTAGTCCAATCTATGCACCCTAATTCTCTCCTGATGGCCTCATAATTACCCTTCCCCCAGCTATAACTAATGCCCCCAGCTTCATGCCTATCCCTATCCATCACTAAGGTGAACGTAACCGAATTGTGGTCACTATCACCAAAACGTTCACCAACTTCCAAGCCTAACACCTGGTCTGGCTCATTGCCCAGCACCAAATCCAATGTAGCCTCACCTCTAGTTGGCCTATCTACATACTGAGTCAAAAACCTTCCTGCACACTTTGTACAAAAACTGACCCCTCTAATGAGCTAGAGCTATAGCTATTCCAATCAATATTAGTAAAGTTAAAGTCCCCCATAACAATTACCCTATTACTTTCACTCCTGACCATAATTGACTTTGCAATCCTTTCCTCTACCTCTCTAGAACTTTTAGGAGGTCTATAAAAGACTCCCAACAGGGTGACCTCTCCTTTCCTGTTTCTAATCTCAGCACATACTACCTCAACAGACAAGTCCTCATCAAACTTCTTCTCTGTCACTGTGATACAGTCTTTGACTAATAATGCCACTCCTCCCCCCCTTCTACCTCCTTCTCTACTCCGACTAAAGCATTTGAACCCTGGAGCCTGCAACATCCATTCTTGTCCCTGCTCTACCCAAGTCTCTGAAATGGCCACAACATCGAAGTTCCAGGTACTGGTCCAAGCTGCAAGTTCCTCCCCTTATTGCGAATACTCCTTGCATTAAAGTATACGCATTTCAAACCATGCCCTACCCCACCCGTATGCTGCTGTGTTTTACGGCTTTCCTCTATGACCCCCTTACTCTCATCCCTCTTAGCACCCCAACTATTCAGGATCCCACCACCCCCTGAATCAGTTTAAAGCCCCCTGCATAGCCTTAGCAAACTTTCCCTCCAAGATATTAGTTCCCCTCTGGTTCAGGTGTAGACCATCTCTCTTGAAGAGGTCCCACCTATCCCAGAATGAGTCCCAATTGTTCAGGAACCTGAACCCCTCCCTCCTGCACCATCCCCGTAGCCACGAGTTCAAACATTCCCTCTCTCTATTCTTCTCCAAACTATCCCTTGGCACAGGCAAGAGTCCAGAGATAACCACTCTGCCAGTTTTGGCCCTAAGCTTCCACCCCAACTCCATACATTTCTGTTTAATATCCCCTTCCCTCGTCCTTCCTATATCATGTGTCCCTACATGAACTATGACTTGGGGTTGACTCCCCTCTCCCTTAAGAATCTTAAAAACCCTATCTGTGACATCCTGGACTCCAGCACCTGGGAGGCAACACACCAGCCCTGAGTCACTTTTATTACTATTTACTCTCCTATCTGTCCCTCTGACTATGGAGTCTCCAATTACTAGGCCCAATCTCTTATTCCCCCTACCCACCTGAGCATTCTCAGCAGGCTCACCCCCAGAGACCTGCTCCCTCTGGTCCTCTCCAGTTGATTCTTCCTCAACTGTAGCCTCCAAGACAGAAAATTTGTTTCGGAGGGGAACAGCCGCAGGGGATTGTCTACCCGATTGCTTCTTACCCCTCCTCCTAATAGTTGCCCACGAATCACTTTTAGGAGTGACTATCTCTTTGTCACTCCTGCCAATATCCTCCTCAACCTCTCGGATTATCCTGAGTTCCTCTAATTCCAGCTCCAGCTCCTTAACACGATCCTCAAGGAGCTGCAAACGGGCACACTTCCTGCAGGTATAATCAGCAGGAACACTACTGGTGTCCCTCACCTCGTACATACTACAGGAGTTGCAACGGACTGCCTGCACTGCCATCCCTGATACTTTAATTTATTTTAAGGAGAGAGAGAAAAAAAACTTCCCACACACTTTTATTATTAGGTTAGAGGAGGGGGGAGGGTGGGATACTCTACCTGTGTAGAGTATCGGGTTACCTCTCTGGACCAATTTATAGAGTCAGAGAGAAAAACTACAACTACTGGCAGCCTCCTAGTGACGACTTCCGGTTTCTTGTTAGTTTAAATAATAACGGCAAAAACTACCCCCGCTCGCTATTTTAAACAAAGAGAAAAGTTAAAAAAGTACTTAACACACGAACTTCACGCTTTCCCAAATCGCTGCCTCTCCATGCTGCTCCAAGGGAACAATGAGGCCGATACCCAGAGGTTAGTACTTATATAGCCAGAAAACTACAACTACCTTTGGCCTCGTGGATCCAGAACTGGCTTGCCAGCAGAATGGCATTTGCCTAACGAAGGCCATAGAGTCGAAAGCTCGCAAATTTACTATCAAATAAATTGGTTGGATTTAAAATTGATGTTGTAAAACTTTACTGAGTTTGCCAGCAGAAGGCAGAGAGCGGTTGTGGATGGGTCTTGTTCTGCATGGAGGTCGGTAACCAGTGGAGTGCCCCAGGGATCTGTTCTGGGACCCCTGCAGTTTGTCATTTTCATAAATGACCTGGATGAGGAAGTGGAGGGATGGGTTAGCAAGTTCGCCGACAATACAAAGATCGGTGGTGTTGTGGATGGTCTGGAGGGATGCCAAAAGTTGCAGCGGGACATAGACAGGATGCAAGACTGGGCGGAGAAGTGGCAGATGGACTTCAATGCAGATAAATGTGTAGTGGTCCATTTTGGCAGGAATAATGGGATGAAGTAGTACAATATAAGGGGTAGGAGTCTTAGCTGTGTTGTAGAGCAGAAGGATCTCGGGGTCCGGGTCCATAGGACTCTTAAATCGGCCTCGCAGGTGGAGAAAGTGGTCAAGAAGGCGTACGGTGTACTGGCCTTCATTAATCGAGGAATAGAGTTTAGGAGTCAGGAGGTAATGATGCAGCTCTATAAGACTCTTGTCAGACCCCAGTTGGAGTATTGTGCGCAGTTCTGGTCGCCTCATTATAGGAAGGATGTAGAGGCTATTGAGAGGGTTCAGAGGAGATTTACAAGGATGCTGCCTGGATTGGGAGGCAGGCCTTATGAAGATAGGTTGAGGGAGCTGGGACTCTTCTCACTGGAGAGACGTAGGTTGAGAGGCGACCTGATAGAGGTTTATAAAATGTTGAGAGGAATAGATAGGGTGGACTCTCAGAGACTATTTCCCCGAGCTGAAATGGTCACTATGAGAGGACACAGATTTAAGGTGCAGGGAAGCAAATACAAAGGAGATGTCAGGGGTAGGTTTTTCACTCAGAGGGTGTGAGTGAATGGAACCGACTGCCGTCGGAGGTTGTTGAGGCAAACTCACTGGGGTCTTTTAAGAGACTTCTGGATGAGTATATGGAAAAGAATAGGATAGGTCTGTGGATTGGTAGATGTGATCGGCGCAACTTGTGGGCCGAAGGGCCTGTTTGTGCTGTATTGTTCTAAGATCTATGTTCTATGTACAACTCGATTTTCTTCCAAGTCTGATATATATGGTGAAAGGCTGAAATCTCAGTATGGATTTCTGAAGAACACCAATTGTCATATTCTGCCAATGAGAATGAATTCCATCTCTACTCTGCCTCTCAACTTTTATCAGTGCATGTAATAAGATCTCTAATTCTACATGCTCCTATTTATTGCTATTAATCACTATTAAAAATAAATGAAAAACCTGGATGTGCACACAGACAACACCACAGACTCCCATCTACCTTAATAGTTTCCTCAAAAAATTCAAATACTTTAGTCAAAGCTGACTTACCCATCACAAATCCACACAACCCTCACTGATCAACTGATACTTGACCGAGTGTTCAGGCACTCCGTCTTTGATGATAGATTCCAGTAACTGGGGTTAAACTGACAACGTAATTAACTAAAAATCATTAAAACCAACAGAAGTGTACTCAGGTGAAAAACAGTGTACATTGAGATGCATTTTGTAACAAGCTCTGTAGAAATTGCTAACTTTTAAAATGAAAAATTGAACTTCCAGTTACTAGCGGAAAGAATAACAAGGTTTCATGTTTTAAAATGGCTGAAGGCACCGTCGTCCAAATGCTATTTTCTCTCTGCAGGCAACTGTATAGAAGAACATTGCGTTTTTATTCTTATCACATATTACTTCCCATAGAATTACAGTCCTTTTAGCAATCCACAATTCCTCTCAGCTATCAATGGGTTTCTATATCCCCTGCTTTACCAGGTAGTAACTGTGAGTGACCATCTACAAGCACTTCCCTCAGTTTTTGGAAAGTTCTTTAAATCCACAACCAGGAGTAAAACCCATTCAAAGGATTCTTCCTGACCATGCCAAGACAGATTTTCCAGAATCATTAGATGGTCGCAGAATGTGTCTCTAACTGGAGACAGTCTCCCTCTCATATCTGACTATGGCAGCTCACAAAGTAAAGCAAAATTTTCTCACTATTGACAACACACAGCCCATCTGTCTGTCTGGTGATATTTATTTATAGAGAAAGTAAAACTGTGATCTGCCCTCTTTCCCATGGCAAGATGAAACATTAACTTTGCATCTAGGTAGAAATGCTAATTAGCTATCTTTGATCCCAAGACCCTAAGCACAACTACTCACACCCTACTGCCAACACCACTGTTCTGGAACTTTGGGAGGCTCGGAGTCTACTCATTGTAAACTCAGATGACACTGTGTCCAAGCATCAATGTCTTGCACCTTCTTCTCAGCAAAACAATGTGAACCTTCCTTTGTTCACCAACAATCAAACCACCCGGGCTGCTTTCAGGTAGCCTTCAGAACAGGGCCCATGACCCCTTTATCCTAAATTTAAAGCCATAGCGACAAAATATATTATAAACCTCAATTTCATTAGCACAGATTTGGGTAAAGTGTCATATAACAAGGGCATTCAGTCAAAGTGCAACAAAAGCTGTGTGTATTCTTATTAATTCTGTTGCTTTGAAAAGATATGAAAGCAAACATTCTCATTTGTGATGTAATCTTGCCTTCCCCAACTCTATACTAACAGCTACTGGCACAAGGTAAACACTGAGGGCATAAATGTTCTCTTTAAAACAATTGCTTACAAAGAAAGCTTTGCTACAGATTATGACACTGCAGTTCTCAGGCCTACTCCGGATCAATGATACATGGAAAACAATTGTTCTCATTTTAACATTTTGTCACAGCCAGCACTTAAGAAGCTCAGAATAAAAATTCAGAGTTGCATATTCGATTCCCTTCAGAGTTTCTAGTTATAACACTTTACGTTCCACTCTCACTAGTTAGATAGAATCTCATTCTGAGGGTCTCAGTGTTAACCCTTTAAATGTAATGTTTAAATGCGCTGCTCCAGGTCCTGAACTCTTACCAATCTCCTCATTCTGCTGCCTCCCACTGGCTGTCAATAGCCATGCATCATGTAAATAGCCTTAACAAATCATTCTATTAAAGGTAACAGGTTCCCAATGATATATAATTTTGTTTACCCACCTTTTTCAATACCAGTGCTTTGTATAAGTTAGCCATCTTAGTGATTTTGAAAGCTTCATATTCCATCTCTATGGCACATGAGTGAGGGTTAGCCCTGTTAGTGAGACAGGAGAGAAGCATCAAAATATGTATATGAATCAGCTCTATCAACCCATTTGTGAAGGGGAAAGCACACATCAGCACAATATACATACAAACACCTAAAGGACATAAGGAACTGATTCCTGAGGCTAAAGTGCAGGACCTCGAGGGTAGTAATTTCTAGACTGCTGCAGGTGCTATGTGCTGGAAAGAATAAAACAGTAGGAAGATTAGGCAGATGCATGTCTGGCTTGAGAGTTGGTGCAGGGATTTAGATTTGTGAATCATTGGGATCTCTGCTGGGTAAGGGGTGACCTCTTCAAGAGGAACGGGTTACACCCAAACTGGAGGGGGGACTAATATCCTGGCGGGGAGATTTACGAGAGCCACTCAAAGGTTTAAATTATAATATAGCAAGGGGTAGGACCCAATAGGAAGACAGAAGGGAAGGTTGAGGACAGCACAGAGGTTAAAGACAGCACATTTAACAGTAAAGACTGTTCAGTAATCCTAGTACTAGATGTTTCAGGCAACAGCAAGGCAGAGAGCAAGGGAAGTCTGGATTAAACTGCACTTATTTCAATGCAAAAGCCTGAAGAACAAGGCAGATGAACTCAGGGCATGGATGGGTACATGGGACTGGCAGCTCAATGTTCCAGGGTACAGATGCTATAGAAAAGATAAAATAGGGAAAAGAGAGAAGGGGAATTGCATTTTTGATTAGGGAGAACATCTCAGCAGTAGAGGGGGGATATTTCTGATGATTCCTTACTGAGTCTATATGGAGTGTGATGGAGGCATAGTGGTTAACACTGTTGCCTCTCAGCGCCAGAGATCTGGGTTAAATTTCGGCCTCAGGTGACTCCACATGCGTGGAGTTTGCATGTTCTCCCTGCAACAGCATGGGTTTCCTCCCATAGTCCAAAAGATGTGCTAAATTGGCTTTTGGGTGACCCAAGGTTAGGGGAATTAGCGAGGTGAATACTTGGGGTTCTGGGCAACAGTTGTTGGTGGGAATACGCCTTAGCTTCAGGGGGATTAGGTGGGGTTACAAGGAGGGTGCCTGGCTGGGATTGTTATCAATGCAGACTCAGTGGACTGGATGGCCTCCTTCTGCATTGTAGGAATTCTGTGAACTGAGAAATAAGGGGAGATCCCTTTTATAGGACTGTACTATAGGCCCCCAAACAGTAGTGGGAAATTGGGGAGCAAATATGTGAGAAGATTACAGATAGCTCCAAGAAAAATAGAGTGGTAATAGTAATGGACTTTAACTTTCCCAACATTAACTGGGACAGCCATAGAATTAGAGAATTGGATGGAGAGAAACTTGTTAAGTGTATTCAGGAGGAATTTCTCATTCAGCATGTGGATGGCCCAACTAAAGAGGGAGCAAAATTTGACCTCTTCTTGAGAATTAACAAAGGTCAGGTGACAGAAGTGTTAGTGAGGGATCACTTTTGGATCAGTGACTATAATTCTATTAGTTTTAAGATAGCTGTGGAGTATGATAGGTCCGGCCGAAAAATTCTAAACTGGGGCAAGGCTAATTTTGGTGGTATTAGATAGAATTTTTCAAAATTTGATTCGGGGAGTCTGCTGGCAGCAAAGGGACATCTGGTAAGTGGGAGGCTTTCAAAAGTGTGTTAACCAGGATTCAGACTATGCACATTCCTCTTAGAGTGAGGTGCAAGGCTGGTAGAGGTGGGGGACCCAGGATAATTCAGGATATTGAGAAGGAGGCATATGACATGCATAGGTAACTGGGATCAAGCACTATACATTGAAGAGTATAGAGGGTGTTGGAATAGAGTTGAGAGAGAAATCAGGAGGGCAATGAGGGGGTCACATTAACAGTCTTACTCTAGAGTGTAACAGGTCTCTACTCATTGGCGTTTAGAAGGCTGAGGGAGAATCTTATAGAGACACATAAGATAATGAAGGGGCTAGATAGGACACAGGTAGAGAGATTCTTTCCACTTAGAAAGGAAACCAGAACTACAGGGCACAGTCTCAAAATAAGGAGGGGGGGGAGGGGTCAGTTTAGAACATAGTTGAGGAGGAACTTCTTTTCTCAGAGTAGTGAATCTCTGAATTCTCTGCCCATTGAACTCGTTTAAGTCACGGGTAGATAGATTTCTGATCTATACGGGAATTAAAGGTTATAGGGAGCAGGCGGGTAAGTGGAACTGATTTGCTTCAGATCAGCCATGATCTTACTGAATGGCAGGGCAGGCTCGAGGGACTAGATGGCCTACTCCTGCTCCCATATTTCTTATGGTCTAAGATTGTTTTGGCAGATAAGGCAAAGGAGAATCCAAAGAGCTTTTAAAAATACCTAAAGGGCAAAAGAGTAGAGAGAGAATAGGGCCTTTTAAGGATCAACAAGGTTATCCATGTGGGGATCTACCAGAGGTAGGCGAGATCCTAAATGAATATTTCTCATCTGTAAGGCATGGATGTTGGGAACTTGGGGACATAAATAATGATGTCTTGAGGAATGTACAAACTGCAGAAAAGGAGGTGCTGGAAATCTTAGATAAATTCCCAGTACCTGATGAAGTGTACCTCAGGATGTTGTGGGAGGCTATGGAGTAAATTGCAGGTGCCCTAGCAGAGATATTTGAATCATCGACAGCCACAGCAAAGGCATCTGAAGATTGGAGGGTGACAAATGTTGTGCCTTTATCTAAGGAGGGCTGCAGGGGAAAGCCTGAGATTACAGTTCAGTGAGCCTCACATCTGTGGTGGGTAAATTGTTAGAAGGTATTCTGAGGACAAGATCTACAGTCATTTAAAAAGGCAAGGACTGAATAGGGACAGTCAGCAAGGCTTTCTGAATGAAAAATCATGTCTCACAAATTTGAGTGAGTTTTTTTGAAGAGGTAACCAAGAAGGTAGATAAGAGCAGTGCTATAGACATTGTCAAAAGCCTTGCTCAAGTCCATGTAGACAATGTACCACACAAAGGTTGTTGCAGAAGGTTAAATCTTACAGGATCAAGAGTGAAGTAACCAACTGAACACTAAATTGACTTGATGACAGAAGACAGAAGTGGTTTTGGAGGGTTGTTTTTCCAGCAGTGTGCCTCAGGGATCAGTGCTGGATCCACTGTTATTTGTCATTTATATTAATGATTGGATGAGAATTTAGGAAGCATGGTTAGTAAGTTTGCAGATAACAAGAAGATTGTTGGCATAATGAGCAGTGAAGAAGATTATCCAGGATTGCATGCGACCTTGATCAATTGGACCAGTGGGCTGATGAATGGCAAGAGGAGTTTAATTTAAGTAAAGTTAAGGTGATGCATTTTTGTAGATTAAAGCAGGGCAGGACTTAGTTAATGTTAGAGCACTGGGGGAAGTTACAGAACAAAGAGATCTAGGGGTACAGGTTCATAGCTCCTTAAAAGTGGAGAAGGTGGTGAAGGCATTCAGCATGCTTGGTGTCACTGATTAGAACATCAAATACAGAAATTGGGAGTCTTGTTGAAGTTGTACAAGACATTGGTAAGGCCACACTTGCAATACTGTGTACAGTTTTGGGCACCCTATTATATATAGAAAGGATAATATTAGACTAGAAAGAGCGCAGAAAAGATTTACTAGGATACTATCAGGACTTGACGGTTTGAATTATAAGAAGAGGCTAGATAGCCTGGGACTTCTTTCTCTGGAGCGTATGAGGCTGAGGTATGATCTTATAATAGTCTATAAAATAATGAGGGCATAGATAAGGGAGATAGTCAACATCTTTTACAAAGGGAGGGAAGTCTAAAACTAGAGGGCGTAGGTTTAAGGTGAGAGGGGAGATACACAAGAGTCCAGAGGAGCAATTCTTTCAGAGGGTGGTGAGTGTCTGGAACAAGCTGCCATTTGTCGTAGAGGTGGATACGATTTTGTCTTTTAAAAAGCATTTAGATGGTTACATGGGTAAGATGCGTATAGAGTGTTATGGGCTTAAACATGGGCATTGGGACTAGCTTAATGGTTAAAAACTGATTGTCACTGACAAATTGGGCAAAAAGCCTGTTTCTGTGCTGTAAGCTACGAGTGGAAGACAGTTTTCTGAGCAAACTTATGTAGTATGGAGGCTTTTAACAAAGAACACAATATTAACTTCTTCCTTTGGCATGCTAGACTCAAAGCTGAATCCCCTCAACCAATTTCTCCAGCTGATTTCCTTTAACGTGCTCTTCAACCAACCTATTGGTACCTGTCCTGTTTCCTGTCTCTCTGCACTTCCATTGAGTGCCTTGGGATGTTTTACTATATTAAAGAGAGCTATATACACACAAGCTGAATGTGTTGTGTAGTTTTAGATATGCATGTGTGTACTCGGTTGCCGCATACTTCACCTACCACTCTGGCTTTGCGATTCCCTGCTCTTTGCTCTTAGTCAGGGCCTCCTCCAACATGTAGAGACAATGTTCACGTGTCTGATGCAACAAGACAGTGGCAAAAAAAGAAAAAGGCAAAACAATTAGTATACTAAAGTTGAATCCAGTGCCATCTAGATAAATTACACTTTACATATTCATTCCCAAAAATCCATCATACATATCACTTGACACATGGCTATCCTGTAAAAATACTTCCTTCAGTGTGTAACTTTGTGGTTTATCCACTTCTATTTTTTTGAAACCATTGAATATATGTGAATTCCTAGTGATACTTGCCAGCCAGTTCCTCATCTCTCAAGAGATCTCCTGGAGTCTAAGCCAATACTTATCGCTTAACCAATATCACTAAAAAATTAATTATCTGGTCAGGTATTTCAATATCACTTTTGGGGCCTTACAGTATCCAAATTGGCTGCCGCTTTTCTCTACACTCCAACAGTGACTGCAATTCAGGATGCCAAGGCCTGAAAAGGCTCAATGTTAATGCAAGTCCTATGATATGGGCAAGAGTCACAGTAACCTTTCAATACTTGCAACTTCAACTAAAAGTCACATTAAAGTAGGGTATTTTTACATAAATCTAAGCTAATTATGGGATGAAAATGATGCACGATTTGCTGGCGGTACTGGAAATATTCGGTTGTTTCAGTCTGGTGCCAGCACTCTCAACCATCAGTTTGGCACAAGTTAGCAATAAACAGGCACTAGTTAGCATTAAATATCAATCCTGCTCAGGAAATATATTAGTCATACAGGAAATAGGAAAACTAACTCACTGGGTAGTTGAGAATAGTCTGAAACTGAGGTTGAAGCTTACTGTTGCAGCAGTTAGTGTTAGGGTTAGGCTTTATTCTGCAACTATGCTAAATTGTGCCTTGGTGTTCAAAGATTGCAGGTTAGGTTAACCATGCTAATTTGCCCTTGATGTCCAAAGATGTACAAGTTAGGGGGATTGGCCATGTTAAATTGCCTCTTGGTGTCTAAAGATGTGTAGATTAGGTAGATTAACCATGGAGAATGTATGGGGTTATGGGGATGGGTAGAGGGAAGGCCTGGATGGGATACTTTTCGGAAAGTCAGGTTGGATAGCATCTTTCTGCACTGTAGGCATTCCATGCTAACTAACTTCTACCTGATGTGGTAATACTTCATACCAACACTAATTTTTTTTTTAAATATCCAGGATATCAGGCTTTGCTGGCATTTATAGTTCATTCTTAGTTGTTCTGAATGGAGGGGTATAGAAAACTAATTTAAAATAGGGATCATGAGCCTTGGGAGTCCCTGGGAAGTGTGTAAATAGATGATGATATTGATGTACTTGTTTTTATTCTACAGGTGCTTTGGTCCACCTTGTTGTCTAACGAGGGGCAGACACGCGATGGGTCGTGAGAGGGCTGCTCTTGGATTTTTTTCGAGAGTATCCTAGTGCTTCACGTCGTTAGTGTACGCTTGACCTGGACCATTTGATGAGCAACACGACAGCTCAGTGACTATCGCTGTGCTGTGCAGATACATGGATTTGGGCCTGTGTCTGTGGGAGTTTGCGCATTCTCCCCGTGCTTGCGTGGGTTTTCTCCGGGTGCTCCGGTTTCCTCCCACATCCCAAAGATGTGCTCTTAGGCTAATTGGCAAAACAAATTCTCCCTAAATTGTCTCAAATTTGGTTTTTAATCCATAGATCTATAAACATAGACAGGGATCACAGGTAGAGGTGGGAACATCAGGGTGGCGGCGCGGGCTCGGTGGGCCAAAGGGCCTGTTTCCCGTGCTGTTTTGTTCTTTGTTCGTTCTTTGTAGAGGTAAATGCTAATCTTAAATGCATTTGATCAACCCTCATAATATCACCTCCTCTAGTTTGGTATCCATTGATGTCTGATAATGCTGCTGAAGTTCATTGGGACATTTTCCCACATTAAAGGCACTACATAAATGCAAGTTGTTGCTTGAAGTCAAACTCATTTTATTTCTTTTCTGCTCATCTTATTACCTCAAAATAAGAAAATTGTTACTCCCTTTATCCTTCTTCCCACAGATTCTAAAACTCAGGCCTGGTGTCACCGAATGCTTTGGTGATTAATCTCAGCTTCTCTTCTATTCCTTTCAATTATGGTGGTATCTTTTGAGCCAAAATTCTCAATTTAAGAAATCCCGTTGAATGCTGGGCTGGGTACATGACTAAAGAATTTTCTGAGAACAGTTTTACATCAGCATTGATGCAGGACTTGACCATTTTCATTTTGGTTGGTTTTCTCACAGAAGGCACATTCTTTCAGGGTGTAATTCTAAAAGGTCTTGCTCTGTAGGACTACCTCTGTTGGACAGCAGAGAATAAATTAAAAAAAAAAATCTGATTCTATCCCTTCCCAGCAGAAATACTGGCTAAACTTCATCTTCCCAACTAAACGGCCAATTGTAGCTCCAGCTAATGAGAAATCAAAAACTGCTGTATCAAATATCCTAAGGTAATATTTTTTCAAGTCCTCCTTCCACGTTACAGATCAGTGATCATAATGCTAGGAATGATGGTTGGTTACTCTCCACCACACAAGGCTTTTCTCATTAGTTGGCGCAAGTCTGTTCCTAGGTTGCATGGTATCAGTTAACTCATCACATATAGGAAGGATGTAGAGGCTATTGAGAGAGTTCAGAGGAGATTTACAAGGATGCTGCCTGGGTTGGGAGGCAGGCCTTATGAAGATAGGTTGAGGGAGCTGGGACTCTTCTCACTGGAGAGACGTAGGTTGAGAGGCGACCTGATAGAGATTGAGAGGAATAGATAGGGTGGACTCTCAGAGACTATTTCTCCGAGCTGAAATGGTCACTACAAGAGGACACAGATTTAAGGTGCAGGGAAGCAAATACAGAGGGGATGTTAGGGGTAGGTTTTTCACTCAGGGTGGTGAGTAAATGGAACCGACTGCCGTCAGAGGTTGTTGAGGCAAACTCACTGGGGTTTTTTAAGAGACTTCTGGATGAGTATATGGAAAAGAATAGGATAGGAGGTTATAGATAGGTCTGTGGATTGATAGATGTGATCGGCGCAACTTGTGGGCCAAAGGGCCTGTTTGTGCTGTATTGTTCTATGTTCTATCACCTGCTGATGATGGTTCATTTGGACACTTGTCTTTAGCTAGATTCCTGGTGGCTTGGTAGCTAAAAACTCATTCCTTCAATGCTCATCATGCTGGAGTGAATCTCATTGTGATAACAAATAGCAAAAGATGGGTGGAAAAACATCTAATCAACATACTTCACCTGATCCTGCGTCCCATCATACCCCCTCCCAATATCCTTTGACCTTTTTGCCCCAATAGTGATATCTAACTCCATCTTGAAAACATTCAATGTTTTGGCCTTAACTGCTTTCTTGGTAGAGAATTCCACTTTCTGGGGGCAGGAATTTTTTTTTTTTAAATATTAAAAGATAATCCTAACCAACTCAATCTCTCATCATATGACAGTCTCAACATCCCAGGAATCATTCTGGTGAACCTTTGCTGCACTCCCTCTGTGGCAACAACATCCTTCCTCAGATAAGGATGCCAAAACTGCAAGCAATATTCGAGGTCTGGCTTCGCCAGTGCCCTGTATAATTGCAGAAAGATTATGAAGGCCAGCGTAGCATTTGCCTTCTTTACTGCCTGTTGCACCTGAATGCCTACCTTCAGCAACTGCTGTATGAAGAAACCCAGGTCTCATTGCACATTCCACTCTCCCAACCTATAACCATTCAGATAATAATCTACCTTCCTATTTTTGCTATCCAAGTGGATATCCTCAAACTTATCCACATTATACTGCATTTGCCCACTCACTCAGCTTATTCAAATTACACTGAAGGGTCTCTGTACCCTCCCCATTGCTCACTCTCCCACCCAATTTTGTGCCCTCTACAAATGTGAAATTATTACATTTAGTTTCCTCATCTAAATCATTAATTTATATAGTGAATAGCTGGGATCCCAGCACCGATCTTTACAGTATCCACTAGTTACCGCCTGCCATTTGGAAAAAGACCTCTTTATTATGCCTCGTGGTTTCTATCTGCCAGTTTTCTATCCATCTCAGAGCACTGTCCCCACTCATTTTATAGAAAACCATAGAACCATAGAAAATTACAGCTCAGAAACAAGTTTTTTGGCCTTTCTTGTCTATGCCGAACCATTTTTTGCCTAGTCCCATTGACCATATCCATATCCGTCCACACCCCTCTCATCCATGAGCCTATCCAAATTTTTCTTAAATGTTAAAAGTGACCCCACACTTACCACTTTATCCAGCAGCTCATTCCACACTCCCACCACTCTCTGCATGAAGAAGTACTCTCCCCCCAATATTACCTTTAAACTTTTCCCTCTTTCATCCTTAACCCATGCCCTCTGGTTTTTTTCTCCCCTAGCCTCAGTGGAAAAAGCCTGCTTGCATTCACTCTATCTATACCCATCAAAATCTTATCCACCTCTATCAAATCTCCCCTTATTCTTCTGCACCCCAGGAAATAAAGTCCTAACCTATTCAATCTCTCTCTGTAACTCAGCTTCTCAAGTCCTGGCAACATCCTTGTGAACCTTCTCTGCACTCTTTCAACCTTATTTACATCCTTCCTGTAACTAGGTAACCAAAATTGTACCCAATACTCTGAATTCAGCCTCACCAATGCCTTATATAACCTTACCACAACACTCCAACTTTTATACTCGATACTCTGATTTCACGTTACACAATATACATGAAGCTCTTATGTGGGACTCTGAAAACCTTCAGAAAATCCAAATAAACCACATCTACTGGATCTCCCGTCTTCAATTTCCCAGTTATGTTCTTGAAGAATTCGTCGAGCATGATTTCTCTTTCATAAATTCATGCTCACTATCTGATCCTGCTACTATTTTCCCAGTGCTCTGCTCTAAAACCCTTGATAATGGACTCTAGATTTAAATCAATCTAGATCTAAATAAACCAATTAAACCAATAATTCACTTTTCTATTCAGCCAAAGTGGATAACCATATATTTTCCCACACTATACATAATTTGCCGAATTTTGCCCACTCGCTTAACTTTTCTATATTTCTTTGCAGACACTTTACATTTCCCTCACAGCGTGCTTTTATACCTACCTTTCTACTGTCAGCAAATTTGGTTACAATCCTGTTGGTAAATTGCTCATTGGAGTCATTTAGTAAATTTGGTCATTTTGGTTCACAGTTCCCCCCAGAGACATTATAATATTTGTTGTAGCCACTCATTTTCAGGATAGTTCAGGTAACTGGCAGACCAGTTTGTGGAAGCAATGTCTAAATGAAATGATAAAGGTTACTTAGTTAATAACCAAAGGGTGTCACAGTTTTCTGCATGATGAGAAACAAAAGCTTTTAAATTCAGTGCACACCTGGTACTGTGCACAGGCTGCCACTTGTTAGTTTAAACAGTTGATAATCCAATTCCAACTGTACATCCTGGATATGTTAATTAACTAAATCAATGTAACATTTGTTAAGGTATAGCAGTTCAAATACCATTCTAATGCATTAATCTTTTAAAAGGAGAGTTACAGTGAAGTTACTCAGTACCTTGACAGACAGCTTTGGTATTTTCCGGTTGGCTGCATCTCGAAGGGGACAGTCAGGATCTTAAAAGAAAGTGGACAAAGGACATAACGTTAACTTCCCCATTCACCATGACCTCAGGCTGACAGAGCACTGAGCTGCTGACATTCCATCTCAGATTTGGGTATTTATTTCATAGGACAAGAATGCCCAGCTGATCATGTCTGTGCCAGCTCTCTGAAACAATTATCCATTCAGCCTCCTTTATTGCCTCAATCATCATGTTGTAATTTGGATCTTTTGTTCCTCTTGCAACAGAAAATATTATAAAAGTTTATAAATTGGAAAAAAAATTGGCAAAGGAACCTTAAAGATTAGTGTATTCTTCTAAACGAGACAAAGAACAACGAAACCTACAGCACAGGAACAGGCCCTTGGGCCCTCCAAGCCTGTACTGATCACGAACCCCAAATAAACTTGGAAAAAAACCTTTAGCCCTTACTCAGTTCATATCCCTCTATTCCCTCCCTATTCACGTATCCATCCGGATGCCTCTTAAATATTGCTAATTGCCTGCCTCCATCACCCTGCTTCTGTAGCATATTCCAGTCACCCATTACGCTGCATGAAAAACTTCCTTGGTTGTTAAGATGCAAACTTCTTGAATGTTATTTCACAGACAGCAGTAATTTGCAGTTTGCTATACTGGTGAGCAGAACACATCCCAGGCCTTCCTTTTCTGACTCTAAGCAGCAAGAGGTAACATATGAAAACACAATTGTTTGGTAGTGTAGAACTTGCTGAAAAGAGCACGCTGTTGAAGCTTTTCATTTTGCATTCTTTAGGACAAAACTGCATGAATACCCAATTGTAAAAGGGAACAACAATTTATTCTGTACCTTATAAATGTGGTGATTTGTTGACAAGTAGATTCTAATTTGTAAAGACTTTGCTATGGAGAATGCACCAGGCAATAGTTATCCCCCAAAGCTTTTGTTTCTATTTAAACGAGACTAGTCAACTCTGATTTTCAAGGCATTGCCATGGGGAATGCACCAGGAAATAGTTAATCCCAAGCTTTTATCTAGTTGAAAGAGGCATAATGCCTGGATGTGTTCTTTTAATTTTCAAAGACATGTATTTTAGTGTTCAAAAATACATGTAGCAAAAATGTAAGTGAGTTACACTAATTGATAATATTAAATTGTTCGTTAATGTAATTCTCAGCACAATTAGGATTGTTTAATAAGTGTTGTCCAAAAAATTACACAAAGATTAATGGCAGGTCAGAAGATTGGACAGAACATGAAAAACAATAAATAATATCTAAAAAGAATGAGAGAAAAATAGCTTAAAAAAAAACAGAATAAGAGTTTGTGCAGGTTTTAAAAAAGATAACTAAAGTCAGGGTTGGTCCAGTAGAACGGGAGTCTGGAGAATTAATAATAGGAATAAGGAAATGGAGTGCATTGGACAAATATTCTGTGTCTCTATTCACTGCAGAAGACACAAATGCCAGAAATAATTTTGAATCAAGAGGTGAAAGAGAAAAGGTGCTGAAAAGAAATACAATACTAGTAAAAAGGTACTGTAAAAATTATTGCAACTGAAGGTAAATCCCAAGTCCTAGTGGACTTCATTCAAAGATGTTAAAAGATATGACTGTTGAGACAGTACTTGTTGGTTTTAATTTTCCAAAATTCCCTGGATTCGGGAAAAGTCCCGTCAGATTGGAAAATAGCTAATAAAACTCCGCTATTCAAGAAAGAAGGGAGGCAGAAATTACAGAACATATAGTCCAACACTGGTCATAAGGAAAATGCTGGAATCTATCATGAAGGAGTAACAGGGAGCACTTAGAAAATCTTAAGTCATAGAGTTAAGAGAGAAATGAGGAGGGCAAAAAGGGGACATGAGATTGTTTGGCAGATAAGGCAAAGGAGAATCCAAAGAGCTTCTGCAAATACATAAAGGGCAAAAGAGTAATAAGGGACAAAGTAGGGCTTCTTAAGAATCAACAAGATCATCTATGTGTGAATCCACAAGAGATGAGTGAGATCCTAAATGAATATTTTCCTTCAGTATTTACTGTTGAGAAAAGCACGGATGTTGGTGAATTTGGGAAAATAAATAGTAATGTCTTGAGAAGTGCAGATATTACAGAGAAAGAGATATGGAAGTCTTAAAGCACATTAAGATATTTAAATCTCCAGGACCTGATGATGAAGTGTATCTGAGGACATTGTGGGAAGCTAGGGAGGAAATTGCGGGTCCCCTGGGTAGAGATATTTGAATCATCAATAGTCACGAGTGAGGTGCCTGAAAATTGGAGCATGGCAAACGTACCTTTGTTTAAAAAGGGCTGCAGGGAAAAGCCTGCAAACTACAGGTTAATGACCCTCACATCTGTGGTGGGTAAGATGTTGGAAGGTATTTTGAGAGACAGGATCTACAGGCATTTAGAGATGCAAGAACTGATTAGGGACAGTCAGCATGGCTTTGAGAGTGGAAAATCATGTCTCACAAATTTGAATCACAGAATCTTTGAACTCTACTGTGTAGAAAGAGGCCCTTCGCCCATCAACTCTATACCGAATACAATCCCACCTAGGCCCTACCTCATTATCCCTACATATTATACCCAATGATCCCTCTAACTTACGCATCCCTGGACAGCAAGGGGCAATTTCTTAGCGTGGCCAATCAACCTAACCCTCACATCTTTGGTCTGTGGGATGACTTGGAGGAAATCCACGCAGACATGAGGAGAATGTGCAGAAGCCACACAGACAGTGACCCAAGCTGAGAATTGAACCTGGGACCCTGGAGCTGTGAAGCAATGCTAACCACTATGCTACTGTGCCACCCAAGAAATTTGAGAGATTTTTTTGAAGGGGTAACCAAGAAGGTAGATGAGGACAGTGCAATTGATGTTGTCTACATGGGCTTCAGCAAGGTCTTTGTCAAGATACCTTAGGTAGGTTGTTGCATAAGGTTAAATCTCACGGGATCCAGGTTGAGGTATGTAAATGTATACAAAATAAACTCCCTGACAGAAGCTAGAGGGTGGTTGGAGAGAGTTGTTTTTCAAACTGAAGGCCTGTGACCAGTGGTTATTTGTCATTTATTTAATGATTTGGATGAGAATCTAGGAGGCATAATTGGTAAGTTTGCAGATGAAACAAAGATTGGTGGCGTAGTGGACAGTGAAGAAAATTATCTCCGATTGCAATGGGATCTTGATCAATTGGGCCAGTTGGCTGATGAATGACAGATGGAGTTTAATTTAGATAAATGAGAAGTGATGCATTTTGGTAGACTGAACCAGAACAGGACTCATTCAGTTAATGATAAGGTGTTGGAGAGTTACAGAACAAAGACCTAGAGATATATGTTCATACTCCTTGAAAGTGGAGTCAAGTTGGACAGAGTGGTGAAGAAGGCATTCAGCATGCTTGATTTCATCGGTTAGAACATTGAATACAGGAGCTGGCATGACTTGTTGACGTTATATAAGATATTGGTAAGATCACACTTAGAATACTATGGACTGTTCTGGGCACCCTATTGCAGAAAGGATATTATTAAAATAGAAGAGTGCAGAAGAGATTTACTAGGATGCTACTGGAACTCGATGGATTGAGTTATAAGGAGAGGTTGAATAGACTGGAACTTTTTTGTCTGGAGTGTAGGAGGCTGAGGGGTGATCTTACAGAGATCTATAAAATAATGAGGGGCGCAGATCAACCAGATAGTTAATATCTTTTCCTAAAGGTAGGGGAGTCTAAAACTACAGGGCATTGGTTTAAGGTGAAAGGAGAGAGATACAAAAGGGTCCAGAGGGGCAATTTTTTCACAGAGTGGTGAGTGTCTATTACTATCTCTGGCAGCTTGTTGCAGAGGCAGGTACAATTTTGTCTTTGAAAAAGAGTGTAGACAGTTACATGGATAAGATGGGTAAAGAGGGATAATGGGCCAAACACAGGCAATTGGGATTGGCTTAGCGGTTTTAAAAAAAAAAGGCATCATGGAGAAGTTGCGCTGAAGGGCCTGTTTCCATGCTGTAAACCACTATGACTTTATCATAATGCAATTAACAGAGTTAACATGGTTTCATGGAAGGGAAATCGTGTTTGATTAACTTATTACAAGTTCTTTGAGGAAATAACAAGCCATGTGGAGAAAGAGGAATTTTCAGATACAGTGTATGTGATATTTCAGAAGGCGTGTGACAAGGTATCACATCAAAGGTTGATGGACAAAATAAAATCCCAGAGAGTAATATATTAGCATGGAAAGATGATAGGAGGTGGAAGTAGGAAAGAATGTGTCATTTTGGGTGGCACAGTGGTTAGCACTGCTGCCTCACAGCACCAAAGACCCAGGTTCAATTCCAGCCTTGGGAGGTTGTGCAAACTCCACATAGACAATCTCCCCATATAGAACATTACAGCACAGTACAGGGCCTTCGATGTTGCACCAACCAATGGAACTAATTTTACGACTCTCTAACCTAAACTTTTCCATGTTATCCATATGCCTATCCACTGACTATTTGAATGCCCTTAAACTTGACGAGTCCACAACTGCTTCAGGCAGGGCATTCCACGCCCTTACTACCCTCTGAGTAAAGAACCCACCTCTAGCATCTGTCCTATAACTACCTCCCCTTAGTTTAAAGCTATGTCCCCTCATGTTATCCATCTCCATCCAAGGAAAAAGGCTCTCACTATCCACCCTATATAACCTTCTGATCGTCTTACATGTCTCAGTTAAGTCACCTCTTAGCCTTCTTCTCTCTAATGAAAATAACTTCAAGTCCCTTAGCCTTTCCTCATAAGACCTACCCACCATATCAGGCAACATTCTGGTAAACCTCCTCTGCACCCTCTCCAATGCCTCCACATCTTTCTTATAATGTGGCGACCAAAACTGTACACAATACTCCAAGTGCGGCTGCACCAGAGTTTTGTACAGTTGCAATATGACATCTCAGCTCCGAAATTCAATCCCTCTACCAATAAATGCTAACACACTATACACCTTCTTAGGCAACCTTATCAACTTGAGTACCAACTTTCAGAGATCTATGCACCTGTACACCGAGATCTCTCTGCTCATCTACACTACTAAAAGTCCTACCATTAGCCCTATATTCTGCACACATATTACTCTTACCAAAATGAATCACCTCACATTTTTCCACATTAAACTCCATTTGCCACTTCTCAGCCCAGCTCTGTGTCCCTTTGCAAACTGTAACATCCATCCTCACTGTCTGCAACTCCTCCGACTTTGGTGTCGTCAGCAAATTTACTAACCCATCCCGCTACACGTTCATCCGGTCATTTATAAACATAACAAACAGCAGTGGCCCCAAAACAGATCCCTGAAATACACCACTAGTAACTAAACTCCAGGTTGAATATATCCCATCAACCATCATTCTCTGTCTTCTATCAGCTATCCAATTCCTAATCTAAATTGCTAAATCACCCTCAATCCCATGTATTTGCATTTTCTGTAATAGTCTTCCACAGGGAACCTTATCAAACGCCTTGCTAAAATCCATATACACCACATCAACTGCCTTACCCTTATCCACCTCTTTGGTCACCTTTTCAAAAAACTCAATAAGGTTTGTGAGGCATGACCTTCCCTTCACAAATCCATATTGACTATCCCTAATCAATTCATTTCTTTCTAAATGACTATAAATCCTATCCCTATAATTCTTCCCAAAACTTTCCCCACAACAGATGTAAGGATCACCGGCCTATAATTTGCAGGATAGTCTCTACTCCCCTTCTTAAACAAGGGGACAACGTTTGCTATCCTCCAGTCCTCCGGCACTACACCTGTAGCCAACGACGACATGAAGATCAAAGCCAAAGGCTCTGCGATCTCTGCTCTAGCCTCCCAGAGTAACCTGGGATAAATCCCATCCGGCCCAGGGGACTTATCTACTTTCATACTCTCAAGAATAGCTAACACTTCTTGCTTATGTACCTCTATCCCGTCTAGTCTACAACCCGGTATCCCAGTATTCTCCCCAACTCCATTGACATTTTCCCGCATGAAGACCGACGAAAAATACTCATTCAGTGCCTCACCAATCTCTACAGGCTCCACACACAACTTCCCACTACTGACTCTGACTGGCCCTAATCTTGACCTAACCAATCTTTTATTCTTAACATATGTGATACTTGCATAGGTTTCCTCCCACAGTCCTAAGGTGTACAGGTCAAGTTGACTGGCCGCAATAAATTGCCCCTTAATGTCAGAGATGTACAGGTTAGAACATTACAGCGCAGAACAGGTCCTTCGGCCTTCAATGTTGCGCTGACCAATTAAGAAAAAGCAATGACCCTAACCTAAACCATTCCCTCTTTATCCATAAACTTATCCACTAACCTCTTAAATGCCTCCAAAGTTGGCACAGCTACAACTGCAGCAGGCAGGGCATTCCATACCCTTACCACCCTCTGGGTAAAGAACCTCCCTCTGACATCCGTCCTATAACTACCACCCCTTAATTTAAAGCTATGTCCCCCTGTGCTAGCTTTCTCCATCCGAGGAAAAACGCTATCACTGTCCACCCTATCTAAACCGCTAATCATCTTATATGTTTCAATAAGGTCTCCTCTTAGCCGCCTTCTTTCTAACGAAAACAACCTCAAATCCCTCAGCCTCTCTTCATAAGACCTGCCCTCCATACCAGGCAACATCCTGGTAAACCTCCTCTGTACCCTCTCCAATGCCTCCACATCTTTCTTATAATGCGGGGACCAGAACTGCACACAATACTCCAAGTGCGGCCGCACTAGAGTTTTGTACAGTTGCAACATGACGTTGCGGCTCCGAAATTCAATCCCCCTACCAATAAAAGCTAAGACTCCGTATGCCTTCTTAACAACCTTATCAAGGTTAGAGGGATTAGTGGGATAAATACATGAGAACATGGACATTCTGTTGGACAATCGATGGACTGTATGGTCTCCTTCAGTAGTACAGAGATTCTATAATTTCAGTTGGCAAGCTGTAACTAGTAAACTGCGACAGCAATTCCAACTATTTACAATCTATATCAATGACTTGGATGAAGGGACCAAAATTTTGGATTCTAAATTTGCTGATGATTCAAAAGATAGGCAAGAGAAGTAGTAAAGAGAACATGTGTCGGTAAAGGGACATAGATAGGTTAACAGAATGGGCAAAAATGGACTATACTGTGGGAAAATATAACTTTGTTTACTTTGGCAGGAAAAATAGAAAAACAACATGCTATTTAAATGGAGGGAAATTGCAGAACCCTATGGTTCAGAGGAATCTAGATGTCCTGGTTCAAGAATCATTAAAAATTAG
This sequence comes from Sphyrna mokarran, assembly GCA_024679065.1. Taxonomy (NCBI): domain Eukaryota; kingdom Metazoa; phylum Chordata; class Chondrichthyes; order Carcharhiniformes; family Carcharhinidae; genus Sphyrna; species Sphyrna mokarran. The sequence continues at coordinate 50,642,482 of JAGIQG010000021.1, read as the reverse complement.
CATGCAGATACAAGTGGAAGAGTTAGGAAGGAAAATGGAATGTTGGCATTTATTGCAGGGGGAATGGAATATAAAAATAGGTAACATTTGCTATAGTTGCACAGATCATAGGCGAGACCCATCAAGAGTACAATGTACAGTTTTGGTCACCTTATTTAAGAAAGGATATTCAAAGCACAGCAGAAAAAGGTCACTCGAATGCCATTTCCGGGATGAAGGCATTATCTTATGCCGAAAGGTTAAATATATTCCCTCAGAATTTAAAAAAAATGACAGGTGATCTTACTGAAATATATAATATCCATAGAGTACTTGACAAGGGTGATGCTGAAAGGATATTTCTCCTGATGGGAGGGATTATAGAGGGCAAAGTTTAAAAATAAGGTGTTAAACATGTCGATGAGGAGAATTTATTTCTCTCAACAGGACTGTTAATCTACACAATTCTTTTCCTTAGAAGAGAGAGTAGTGGAGGCAGAGTATTTAAGATTCTTAACTGACAATGCGGTCAGACATCTCAGTCCCAGGACATCACAGCAGGAGTTAAAAACCAAAGAAACGTACAGCACAGGAACAAGCCTTTTGGCCCTCCAAGGTGATGCCAAAACTACATTAAAACAAAACCTTCTGTTCTTACTCAGTCCGTATTTCTCTATTCCCTCCCCATTTATGTACCTATCTAGATCCCTCTTAAATGTTGCTAATATGTCTGCATCTGTCACCTCCTCTGACAGTGCATTCCAGACACCCACCAGTCTCTGCATGAAACCGACCTCGCACATCTTCCTTCAACTTTCCCTCTCTCACCTTGAACCTATGCCCCCATGTAATTGACACTTCTACCCTGGGAAAAAGCCTTGATTATCCATCCTGTCTACATCTCAATTTATAGACCTCTATTAGATCTCCCCTCAGCCTCTATCTTCCCAGTGAAAGCAATCCTAATTTATTCAACCTCTCCTCATAGTCAACACCCTTGAGACCAGGCAACATCCTGGTGAAACTTCTTTGCACTCTCTCCAACACTTACACACACTTCTAGGAGAGTGGTGACCAGAATAGCATGCAATTCTCCAAATGCAGCCTCCCAGAGAATCCTAGGGTAAATCCCATCCAGCCCAGGGGACTTATCTAACTTCAAACCCTCAAGAATATCTAGCACATCCTCCCCATCTACATCAATACTTTACAGTTTGCAACCCTGTATCCCAGTGTTCTCCACATCTACATTTACATCTCCCTGCGTGAATACCGAAGAGAAATATTTATTCAGTGCCTCTCCAATCTCTTCAGGCTCCACGCACAACTTCCCACTGCTGTCTATGACTGGCCCTAATCTTGCCCTAACCAATCTTCTATTCTTAACATATCTAAAGAAAGCTTTAGGATTCTCCTTGATCCTATCAGCCAAAGTCTTTTCGTGTCCCCTCTTAGCTCTCCTCAACTCACACTTTAGCTCCCTCCTGGCTAATCTATAGCTATCCATATTCCCAGCTCATTCCATACCCCCACCACCCTCTGTGTGAAAAAACTCCCTCTAGCATCCAAATTATACCTTACCCCCCTCACCCTAAGCCTGTGACCCCTCGTGCTATTTGAGTCCATCCTAGGAAAAAGCTTAACCCTGTTTATTCTATCTATCCCTTCATAATCTTGTACACCTCTATTAGATCTCCTCTAAGTCTACATCTTTCTAAGGAAAACAGTCCCAATTTGCCTAATCTCTCCTCGTAACTCAGACCTTCCATACCAGGCAGCATCATGGTAAACCTCCTCTGCACTCTCTCCAGAGTCTCCACGTCCTTCCGGTAGTAAGGCGACCAGAACCGGACGCAGTATTCCAAATAAGGACTAACCAGGATATTGAGATGTGCATGACCATCAAGAAGAATAAGAAGCTTGGTGAAGATGGATGGTTAACACTGTTGATCAAGAATGGTATTGGTGCACTGGAGATGACCTTGGATAAAGGAGATGAAGATATAAAATCAGTTTGGGTGGAGGGGAGAATAGTGAGGAAGTGAATTAGTGAACTAGTGGGAAAGGCCCACAATAGCCATCACAATGTAGGGCAAAGTATACAAAAAATATTGAATGCTTGCAATAAAGGAATAGCAATAATCATGGGGGATTTTAATCTACGTATAAACTGGAAATCAGATTGGCAATAGTAAACTGGATGAGAAATTCTTAGAATAGTTGAAATAACTTCTCAGAGTAGCACGTTTTGCAGCCAATCAGAAAGCAGATGATATTAGACTTGGTATTGTGTAAAGGCATCCCTAGGTAATAATAACCACAAAATAATTGAATTTTACATCCAGTTTGAAAGGAAGAAGAGTGGATCCAAGACTAGTATTTTTAAACTTAAATAATGGCAACAATGTGGGCATGAAAGTTGAAATGAACTGGGACACGAGGCCAGATGATAGATCAATAGAAAAGCAATGACAGACATTAAAGGCAGTATTTCAATAAGTTCAATACATTCTAGGAATGTAAGAACACATAGCAAGAGTTTCTATAGGTCATACCTATAGAATTCTATGATTCTAAGTGAGTGTCGGCCCTCTGGAAGCAAGAATTGAGAATAGAGTTAATAGTAGATAATAAGGAAACAAGAATATAGGTTTACAAGATGTTGAGAGGAATAGATAGGGTGGACTCTCAGAGACTATTTCCCAGGGCTGAAATGGTCGCGACGAGAGGGCACAGATTTAAGGTGCAGGGAAGCAAGTACAGAGGGGATGCTAGGGAAAAGTTTTTCACTCAGAGGGTGGTGAGTGAATGGAATCGGCTGCCGTCGGTGGTGGTCGAGGCGAACTCGCTGGGTCTTTTAAAAGACTTCTGGATGAGTATATGGGATCCAATGGGATTGGGGGTTATAGATAGGTCTATGGCTGGGTAGGTTGTGGGCCGAAGGGCCTGTTTGTGCTGTAGTGTTCTATGTTCTATGTCATAAAACAGAAACAGTCAAAGCAAGGGCAGCATGGTGAACAGTGGCTAGAACTGTTGCCACACAGCGCCAGGACCCGGGTTCATTTCTGGCCTTGGGTCAAAGTCTGTGTGGAGTTTGCACATTCTTCCATGTCTGCGTGGATTTCCTCTGGGTGCTCTGGTTCTCTCCCACAGTCCCAATACGTGCAGGTTAGGCTGATTGATCATACTAAATTGCCCTTCATGTCAGGGGGACAAACACAGTAAATATGTGGGGTTACAGGGATAGGGATTGTTGTTGGTGCAGGCTTGATGGACCAAATAACTTCCTTCTGCACTGTAGGGATTCTACGATTCTAAGTGAGTGTCGGCCCTCTGGAAGCAAGAATTGAGAATAGAGTTAATAGTAGATAATAAGGAAACAGCAGATGAAATGAAGTTATTTTGGTTCTGCACGCGTCACATCGAAGACTATTGTAAAAAAAAAGCTCATGGCAGAAGGGGCAAAATATTAGCCTGGAATGAGGATTTGCTGGTAAGGCCAAGAATACGCATAAATTGATCTTTATCTGATGGGCAGGATGCGACAGGAGGAATCTCTTAAGGGTCTCAACATTATATAATTTATATCAATGACTTAGATGAAGGGAACAAAGGCACAACAGCTTAATTTGCAGATGGCACAAAGATAGTTAGGAAGATATATTGTTAAGATGATATACATGGTTTCAAATGGATATAGATGGTTTGAGTGATTGGACAATAATCCGGCAGATGGGTATAATGTGTGAAGTTGTTCACTTTAGCAGGAAAAAAAAAGTATTACTTAACTAGAGAACAGAATGCCAAGAAGCAAAAGGATTTAGATGTTTTTGTGAATGAGTCACAAACACACAGTATGCGGATGCAGCATGTAATAAAGGCTACTCTTTATTATGAGAGGAATTGAACAGAAAGAGGAGGAGGTTATACTTCATGTTATACAGGAAATTGGTGAGACCACACCTGCGACAAAAAAATTCATCACACTACCTCTCGTTTGCTTGCCAGTGAGCTTTAATCTATGTCCTGGATATTGATCCTTATGCCATTGCAAACAATTTGTTTTTATTTATTTGTATCAAAATCTCTCATAATTTTTAACACTCAATTACATCTGGCACTAATCTTCTCTGCTGTAATAAAAGCAAGCCTTAATCTTCCTATTTCTTCAGCTAACTGGAGTCCCAAATCCTTGGTTCTATTTACATAAATCTCCTCTGCACGCTCCCTAAAGCTGAGTGCTGTACATCAAAGCTCACTCTGGCATGCCCCCCTTAACAACGGCTGGCTTCAGAAAATGCAAAACTCCTCTCCAGGCAGTTTCATGTCAGGTACTGTCAGGGCAATTAGCAGGGTAAACAAGTGTGATTACGGGTATAGGGCCCGTGTGGCATTGTTGTTGGTGCAGGTTTGATGGGTTGAATGGCCTTCTGCATTGTAGGGATTCTGTGATTCTATTACGTGCGAGTTAGATTTGGAATCAAGTTCAATAATGTCCCAAAAAGTACTAGTACCTCAGATACAGCAGCTCTCTCAAAGAGAATGCCTAATACATCAGAGTGACATTCTCTATACAAGTCCTGTAAAATCTCTGAGGCTCGGTATTAAATTGAGAGATTCTTCTTGGGGGATTTCGAGGGAATGCAGAGGAGATTTGTGTGACTGGTTCTAAGGATATGGAACTCCAATTACCTGGAGAAACTAGAAAGGCTTGTTCTCATTACAGCAGAGCAAGTTAATGCCAGATGTAATTGAGGTGTTAAAAATTATGAAAGATTTTGATACAAATAAATAAAAAGACAAGTTGTTTTTCAATAGCAGGACATAGGGAAGGCGATGGCCTAGTGCTATTAACTCAGAAACTCAGCTAATGTTTTGGGGACCAGGGCTCAAATTTGAATTCAATAAAAAAAAAATCTGGATTTAAGAATTTACAGATGACCATGAAACATTTGTCAATTGTTGTGAAAATCCAATGGTTCACTAATGTCCTTGAGGGAAGGAAATCTGACATCCTCACCTGTTCTAGCCTGCTGTGGCTCTGGAGTCACATAGAAACATAGAAAAACGACAGCACAAAACAGGCCCTTAGGCTCACAAGTTGCACCGAAAATGTCCCTACCTCCTAGGCTTATCTGTAAACTCTCTAATTTTACTAAGTTCCATGTACTTATCCAAAAGTCTCTTAAAAGACCCTATCGAATCCACCTCCACCACCACTGCCAGCAGCCGATTCCATGCAAGTGAAAAACTTACCCCTGACATCTCTTTTGTACCTACTCCCCAGCATCTTAAACCTGTGTCCTCTTGTAGCAATCATTACAGTCCTGGGAAAAAGCCTCAGAATCTACTCGATCAATACTTTTCAACATCTTATACACCTCTATCAGGTCACCCCTCATCCTTCATCTCTCCAAGGAGAAAAGACCGAGGTCCCTCAATCTATCCTCATAAGGCATGCCACCCAATCCAGGCAACATCCTTGTAAATATCCTCTACACCCTTTCTATGGCTTCCACATCCTTTTCGTAATGAGGTGACCAGAATTGAGTGCAGTACTCCAAGTGGGGTCTGACCAGGGTCTTATACAGCTGCAGCATTATCTCCCGACTTTTAAACTCAATTCCTCGATTCATGAAGGCCAGTACACCATATGCCTTCCTAACCATAGCCACAGTCACATATAATGTGCTTGGCTCTCAGCTGCCTTCCAACGGCAACTAAGCATGGGCAATAAATGCTGGCCAGCCAGCGACGCCCGTGTCCCACAAATGAATAAAAAAAATTAAAGGTCACAAACAAACAAGTGAGAGGTGATAAGGTAAATTTTTTTTCTGAGTTTTAATAATCTGAAATGTGCTGTCTGAAAGGGTGGTGGAAGCAGATTCAATAACAACATTCAAAAGGTAACTGGATAAATACTCGAAGAGAAAAAACGTACACAGGTATAGAGAAGGGAGGGACATTAATTTGATAGCTCTTTCAAAGAGCCAGAATAAGCACAACAGGCCAAATGATCACCTGCTGTGCTGTAAAACTATATAGAACACAGAACATTACAGCGCAGTACAGGCCCTTCGGCCCTCGATGTTGTGCCAACCAATGTAACCAATTTTATGACCCTCTATCCTACACCATTCCAATATGAATGTAACTTGCACCAAGAATGTTTGATATCGACTCTGAGGTGAAAGATGGATCAAAATTCCTTTCTGTAACAACAATATCTGAACAAGAGGCTTGATGAGGTAAACAGTGTAGAAGTAATTAAGGGGATATAGGTAAACATACAAAGAAGAGAAAAAACAGGTTATGCTTATAGAGTTAGATGACATGAGATGACTGGGGCTCAGAGTGAGCACAAATGTTGAACTGGTTGGGTTTCTGTAAAACTTTGCAACAGAGAATAGACTCCTCCAAGTTTAACTCAGAAGAATTCAGCATTCAAGAGTTATTTTCCATGGTCACATTGTATCAGCAAATGTGACAGTACATGGTCCTAGTCTTTGTACTGGTAGCATAAAGACATCGATGGCGGGACTATCGATTTGGTGTGCAAAGTTCCTACATGTTTTCACTGTAAAATATATATGAAACGCAGCATTGTAACTTATAAAATGCTAAATATACTCACCAGGAGGTACAAGGTCATCTTTTTCAGGCTCTCCATTCTATGAGAAATAAAGTTAGAGATTAGGAGACACCTAATAGTTAATTTATTGTCACAAGTAGGCTTACATCAACACTGCAATGAAATTACTGTGAAAACCCCTAGACACCACAGTCCAATGCCGTTTGGGTATGCTGAGAGAGAATTCAGCATGGTCAATGCACCTAACCAGCACAACTTTTGGACTATGATAGGAAACTGGAGCACCTGGAGGAAACCCATATAGATACAGGGAGAATGTAAAACTCCATACAGACCCAAACCGGGAATTTGGTGCTGTGAAGCAGCAGTGCTAAACATTGTGCCCCAGAAAGTGGAGAATCTGATCACACTATTATATCTCCTTTGAAATTTGTGATCATGGCTGAGATAAGGCTTATGATGGAGACTCTATTGTACTTCAGATCTACATTTCCTCGCAGAAAAACTGCCGCAGACTGTTCAGTGGAAAACAGAGACAATTAACGCTTACCCAGCCCATATAACATAAACTGAATTTTTTGCTACCAACATCTAGCAAATTGGTCAGTGATCAGATGATCAGTTGATTCCTGTATCTACATTACCCTGCGCAGCTTCATCTGTTTCTGATAAAATGAATTCCATTCCTTCTTTCTGGATTCATTGTCACCATCCGATTCATTGCCATCGTTTTCATTATCGTATCTAAAAGAGAGTACAGTCAACTAAAAACAAGACAGATTACGCCTATCAAACAGACTAGCCTCCAACAGTTTGTAACGGACCATTTCACACAATGTTGCAACTCTCACAATTCCACAGTCTGTCTGCAATGGGCTCTGCCAATAGTAATGCTTCGTCCTCTTAAAAGCCAAGTTTGGTGTCACCTTTAATCGTTGCTTCCTGAGATACTTATTTTCTCTCACTAGTTTTCACCTTGCAGTTAAAATTCTGCACTGTGACCCAAATCTTTTAGCAAAGTTTTTCCAAAAAAAATCATTATGCAGAGACATTCCCAGCTTATCCAGCCTATATGGTTAGAATGGTCAGATATAGCTTGTTTCACTGTTGTAATGAAATTGGAATATGTAACAAGTTCATTATCAACCAATATCACCATTCCTAAACGACTAACTGTTTAGCATCCACTCCTGAATTGAATTGTTTTGGATTTAAGATATGTTATTAGGAAAAATGTTTTGACTGAGGGGGGTGTGTCTGGAATTCACTGCCCAGATTAGTGGTTGAGGCAAAAACCCTCAGCTCATTTCAGAGGGACCCGGATCAGAATTTGAAACGCTGTAAACTGCAAGGCCATGGCTTAGTACTGGAAGGTGAGATTAGCACAGGCAGTTAGTTTTTTTTTCAGCTGGTGCAGACATGATGAGCTGAATGGTCTCATTCGGTGCCATAACTTTTCTATGGTTCTACGAACGAGACAAATATTAGATGTCTGACCTCCATTACTTTTAACCCAAAGTCAGTTAGTACAGTTCTGCTGGAAGTTCGGCTGATGACAGCCTGCCGCTGAACTGACTTGGCTCCACACAATTACTTAGTTAAGTGCAAGAATTTAATAATCACAAAACACTGCCCAGAGTCTCAAACATTGAGAACTTTTTCTACAAACTTGAGCATCAACAGTACTGTTGCAAATTAGAGTTCCAATTTAAAATTACAGCACTGCAACTCTGGGTTTGTTTATACACAGTGGGAGGGGTAAACCTTAGTAAACGTAATGCCTGCTATTAATTAGTGAATGCAACATTATACCTGCTAGTAAATACGCATAATCCACTTACTGATATATTGTACATACTAACAGATACAATGCAATAGCTTCAAATTAAATTTAAACTAACTTTATTTCCATATATTCACTCTGTGGACTTGATAAACTGTCGAGTGCGAGTTAATCTAACTCCTCCTAGTTTCTATACAACCAAAACTGAACTCTTCACTTGCCTAAACATGAAATCGGTTGTAAGAATGCAAGCTGCAAGTTTCTGAACTCAATAAATAGACATAGGGTTCAAAACGTTCCTGTTTATAATAACTTGATAGTGTGCAAGTTACTGAATGTGAAGAAATCAGTCGGTTTCACATTCCGCAACTTGTTTCCAGTCCTCAGGCTTGTTAAATCAGCAATTTAATTCCTCATGTTTTATTGTGAGATGCTGCTGGTTTTCCAATCATGTCCATCAGCTCTCAAAGGTAACAAGAATTATCATCCAGATCTGAAACCGAGTTAGTCAGTCAGAATCAAACAGAATTTCTCTTTAATTTATTGAACTGAAACCAACAGCTAAAATTGGGTTTGTTCAGCTCTAGTGCACTCAGTCAGAACAAGTACTTTTCAGCAGATAGTTTGTCCAATACAGACCTGGTAAGGTTTCAAACACTAATGAATAATAATAATAATAATAATAATAATAATAATGCCTCTTTTCCTACAATGTTTGATCCAATTGCCAACATATAGAATCCTACAGTGGAGAAGGAGGTCAGTTTGCACCAACCAAATCCCACCCAGGCCCTATCCCATAATCCCATACATTTACCCTGACACTAAAAGGCAATTTAGTATGGCCAATGCACCTAATCTGCACATCTTTGGACTGTGGGATGAAACTGGAGCACCCAGGGGAAACCCATGCAGAATGGGGAGAATATGCAAACTCCATACCGGCAGTGTCCCAAGCCAGGAATTGAACCCGGGTCCCTGGTGCTGTGAGGCAACAGTGCTAACCGCTGTGCAATATATATTGCAAACATCGCTGGTAAATCTTACCATAACAAACCTACCTCTCAAAGCCATAGCCTTTCCTTCCTCCTGCATACAGATCAGGGATGTACCCAAATGGCCCCTGAGCTGTTGGCTTTTGGACAGATGCCTGGGCCTTGTTCATTTCAAATCTCTGAAGAGCATCCAACTGTCTCATCACAATCTCTGGGTTCTTGCAATGATCACATGCCCGATTACAGGCTGGCACCTCATCGCCAAAATACTTGGCAATGGCTGCATGTCGACACCTGAAAACAAAAAAAGTCAGTTAGCTCCAAAAACCATGGCCTGACAAAACCCTGTATCATTCTGCAGTGACAAACACCCCACATACTTCGCAATCAATATGGAGGAAGCACACCATGTAGTTTTTTTGAATATGTTTATGGTTAAAATGAAAAACCCATATTTAAGTCCTAGTTTTGCTGCTGCCCCAGGTTATGTACTGACCACTGCGAAGTTTCCTGCAGTGATGTAAACATTACTCAGTGACACGCCCTTTGCCAATTGTTCTCCATCTGGATAAGTCTTCCAGCAAGTCCCCACAAAAACAATGCACCAGAGGAGCAGGTTGATTGTCTTCTCTTTAGGTTTTTTTACTGGATTAACTAATTCACAGATTACCAGTTCCTCTAGAATGACAATACATGCTGATTGTCTCATCAATTAGAAGCAAGACAGGGCAGAACCTAAAACACTGATCTAACCACATAAACTGCATTGTACATCCAAGCTTGTTTTCCTAGACATAATATTTCAATAGTGGGTCTTCTAACTTCCATTCCTAGCCTGATATTCTTCTAGCTTTACATTGTGGTTTACAGACAGTCTTCTGTTATAAGGAATCCTTGGAAATTTTACGATACAGGAGGTAGCCTCAGAAACAAGAACATTTGAGAGATTCCACTGTACAACTTCACCTTCCCAGTGTTATGGTTCAGGTTAGAAACTCCAACGTACAGCCCGCCTGAATCATAAATTTTTTGCATCTTGATTTTGGCTAGGACAAGCAGATGTTTCACTTCAGATACAATTCAAGAGACCCACTTGGGAGCTTTTTATTTAAGAGTACAGTTAACATATATCAGATGAAAATTAACAAGAATATTTATCAATGATAAATATCATTGATATTTATCTGGAAAGTGATCTGGGAGGATGCACTACAAGTTTGCGGCAGACTGAAAAGATTGAGTATGTAGATATTAAGAAAGAGGATGTGTTAGAACTTTTAAATGCTATCAAGATAGACAAGTCTCCGGGACCAGATGGGATGTACCCCAGGTTTTGTGGGAGGTGAGGGATGTCATTGCAGAGCCCCTGGCGATGATCTTTGCGTCGTCGATGGAGACGGGAGAGGTTCCGGAGGATTGGAGGATTGCGGATGTGGTCCCTATTTTCAAGAAAGGGAACAGGGATAGTCCTGGAAATTACTGACCGGTGAGTCTGACCTCAGTGGTTGGTAAGCTAATGGAGAGGCTTCTGAGGGACAAGATTTATGAGCATTTGGAGAAGTTTAGGTTGATTAGAAATAGTCAGCATGGTTTTGTAAAAGGCCGGTCGTGCCTTACGAGCTTAATTGAGTTCTTCGAAAATGTGACTGAACACATTGACGAAGGAAGAGCAGTGGACGTGGTGTACATGGACTTCAGCAAGGCATTTGACAAGGTCCCACATGCAAGACTTCTTGAGAAGGTGAGAGGCCATGGGATCCAGGGGGCTTTGGCCTTGTGGATCCAGAACTGGCTTGCCTGCAGAAGGCAGAGGGTGGTTGTGGATGGCTCTTTTTCTGCATGGAGGTCGGTCACCAGCGGAGTGCCCCAGGGATCTGTTCTAGGACCCTTGCTGTTTGTCATTTTCATAAATGACCTGGATGAGGAAGTGGAGGGATGGGTGAGTAAGTTCGCCGATGACACGAAGGTCGGTGGTGTTGTGGATGGTCTGGAGGGATGTCAGAAGTTGCAGCATGACATCGACAGGATGCAAGACTGGGCGGAGACGTGGCAGATGGACTTCAACGCGGATAAATGTGTTGTGGTCCATTTTGGCAGATCCAACGGGATGAATGAGTACACTATCAAAGGTAGGAGTCTTAGCTGTGTGGAAGAGCAGAGGGGTCTTGGGGTCCGGGTCCATAAGACTCTCAAATCGGCCTCCCAGGTGGAGGATGTGGTTAAGAAAGCTTACGGTGTACTGGCCTTCATTCATCGAGGGATTGAGTTCAGGAGTCAGGAGGTAATGCTGCAGCTTTATAGGATCCTTGTCAGATCACACTTGGAGTACTGTGCGCAGTTCTGGTCGCCTCACTATAGGAAGGACGTGGAAGCTATTGAAAGGGTGCAGAGGAAATTTACAAGGATGTTGCCTGGATTGGGAGGCAGGCCTTATGAAGACAGGTTGAGGGAGCTGGGACTGTTCTCCCTGGAGAGACAAAGGTTGAGAGGCGACCTGATAGAGGTTTACAAGATGTTGAGAGGAATAGATAGGCTGGACTCTCAGAGACTATTTCCCAGGGCTGAAATTGTCGCGACGAGAGGGCACAGATTTAAGGTGCAGGGAAGCAAGTACAGAGGGGATGCTAGGGGAAAGTTTTTCACTCAGAGGGTGGTGAGTGAATGGAATCGTCTGCCGTCGGTGGTGGTCGAGGCGAACTCGCTGGGGTCTTTTAAAAGACTTCTGGATGAGTATATGGGATCCAATGGGATTGGGGGTTATAGATAGGTCTATGGCTGGGTAGGTTTTGATGTGTTCGGCACAACTTGTGGGCCGAACGGCCTGTTTGTGCTGTAGTGTTCTATGTTCTATAAACAAAAAGCAAACAATAATAATGTGTAACCCTTAACCAATGTTCCAATCAAAATCAATTCCATAGGCAAAAGACCCTTTCAACACTTTTAACACAGTGTAGACTAATGTTCATGTGATACTTGGTTGGAGAATTGAAAACTTTCAGTCTTGATACGCTCAGAACAGGTTGAAGTCAGAACTTCTCAGAACATCAGGAACGTGAGACAAACTAACAGCAGATTCTCTCTTTCAGGAAGGCAAAACATTGCTTTAAGATCTTGAGCAGAATTTCCAAATAAAACAGGTTGTTCAACTTGCTATTCCTGTTAAAATCCAACTGCAGCTCAGAACTAAAAATGAAGCCTTAAACCCACTGGGAAAAAAAACTGTCCAAAAACCCATCACCACCTTCCTCACAATGCAGGATCATAAAAGGAATCCCAGAGTAAACAAAAACAACCCAATTTAAACTACTTAAAAGTAGCAATAAAAAGGACTCATCGTAGTTAGCCCGACAACATGATGACATCAGCTTAAAACAGTAAGTTGAGAAACACTGACATTGAGAGCTGTAGAGATCATGATTTAAAAAGATATCTATTAAAAAGGTACACTAAAGTCATACCAGTTAATTAAACAGCAACAAGATTATATGTAAATTTAAGATTACACTAAGATCGAAAGACAGAATTGCAGAAAACAAACTCCTCACAAAGTGATTATAATGTAGAATTCTCTGCCACAAACATTATTGATAAATTCTATTTTGAAAAAGACAAATATTAAAAGCAATAATGACTGGGCAGAATGAGATCAGCTTACGTAGAATCATTGAATCCTACAGTGCAGAAGGAGGACATTCAGCCCATTGGCCAATCACAATTCCACCCAGACTCTATCCCCATAACCCCATGCATTTACTCCAGTTAGTCTCCCTGACACTAAGGGGCAATTTAGTATGGCTAATCCACTTAACACACACATACCTTTGGACTATGGGAGGAAACCAGAGCACCCGGAGGAAACCCATGCAGACATGGTGAGAAATTCCAAGCAGTCAATGACCCAAGCTACCCTAATACATTGTCACAGTACACAGCTCCAAGTCTCACTTTTAGAAACGGCACAATGGGCTGCAATTTTGAGAAGGCCAATGATATAATCTGCATTCAATGCCGAAGGCATGCACTAAGCTGACATCGAGGGATTGTATTGCCGTTAAGACAAAGCAGCCTGACCCATCACTGATCAAAAAGCACACTGGTTTTTCTGGAATCCCTTAGGAGACCAAAAATCCACTGTCTCTACAGTGACAACACAAGAAGTCCTCTGCTGAGCAGCAAGTCCGAACAGTATGAAGAGAAGGCACTTCGAACAAGCTGTTATTGTGGAATCAGGAAAACAAAAGACATAGCAACACTTTAGCAATAAGTGAGCAATAAAAACAATGGGAAATAGCAGCTGACAGGGTACAAGTAAAGTTCAAGTTTTTTGGATAGCAATCAAATGGGACAGAGGATCCAAACGTGCTGATTTTCTGTTACCACCCTGCTTGCTGCAGCTCCAATTTACTCCATCGGAGGCTGAAAACAAGAGCTGACTTTGCACCTTTGGTTGGAAATAAAGACTTGGCAGCAGTTTTCAGTCCTACAATGAGTGTCCCATATTACTGAGACTTTGGAATTCTGACATTAATATGTGTGTCGACAACGACGATGGTATTGCTGCAACTGCCTCAGTACTCAATGCCAACAACTGCCAGTTTCCAGATGCAATTTTACAACTCATCCGCTTCATCTTGGACCACAATGTCTTCACCTTCAACAATCAGCTTTTCATCCAGACACACGGAACAGCCATGGGGACCAAATTCGCACCTCAGTATGCCAACATCTTCATGCACAGGTTCGAACAAGACTTCTTCACCACACAAGATCTCCAACCAAGGTTATATCCTAGATACATTGATGACATCTTTTTCCTTTGGACTCATGGTGAACAATCATTGAAACAACTGTATGATGATATCAACAAGTTCCATCCCACCATCAGACTCACCATGGACTATTCTCCAGAATCAGTTGCATTCTTGGACACACGCATCTCCATCAAGGACGGTCACCTCAGCACCTCACTGTACCGCAAACTGACAGACAACCTCACAATGCTCCACTTCTCCAGCTTCCACCCTCGACACGTTAAAGAAGCCATTCCCTATGGACAAGCCCTCCGTATACACAGAATTTGCTCAGATGAGGAGGATCGTGACAGACACCTCCAGACGCTGAAGGATGCCCTCGTGAGAGGATATGGCACTCGACTCATCGATCGACAGTTCCGATGTGCCACAGCGATAAACCGCACTGACCTCCTCAGAAGACAAACACAGGACACGGTGGACAGAGTACCCTTTGTTGTCCAGTACGTCCCCGGAGCGGAGAAGCTATGACATCTTCTCCGGAGTCTTCAACATATCATTGATGACGATGAACATCTCGCTAGGGCCATCCCCACCCCCCACTTCTTGCTTTCAGACAACCGCACAACCTCAAACAGATCATTGTTCGCAGCAAACTACCCAACCTTCAGGAGAATAGTGACCACAATACCACACAACCCTGCCACAGCAACCTCTGCAAGACATGCCGGATCATAGACATGGACGACATCATCAAACGTGAGGATACCATTCACCAGGTACACGGTACATACTCTTGCAACTCGGCCAACGTTGTCTGCCTAATACGTTGCAAGAAAAGGATGTCCCGAAGCATGGTACATTGTGGAGACCATGCAGACACTACGACAGCGGATGAATGAGCATCGCTCAACAATCACCAGGCAAAACAGTTCCCTTCCTGTGGGTGAACACTTCAGCAGTCATGGGCATTCGGCCTCCGACCTGCAGGTAAATGTTCTTCAAGGGGACCTTCGTGACACACGACAGCGCAGAGTCGCTGAGCAGAGACTGATAGCCAAGTTCCGCACACATGAGGACGATCTTAATAGGGATCTTGGCTTCATGACACACTATCTGTAACCCCCGTAACTTGCCTGGGTTAGCAAAAAACCTCACTTACTGTGCTGTCTGGAGAAAATACACAATTCTCTAACCAATGCTCAGGATTCCCTTCACACACATTGTTAGCCACTTTAACACTTGAATAGCAGGTTAGATGTAAGGATTCGCATTCTAATCAGCAATCTCTGACTATCTGTGCTGATGTGTGCTATTGCAGAACAGAACACTGCATTTGCCTGACGAAGACACAGAGTGTTGAAAGCTCGCAGATTTACTATCAAATAAATCGGTTGGATTTAAAATTGGTGTTGCTAAATTCTTACCACCCCAGTCCAATGCCGGCATCTTTACATCATATCGACAACGATACAGGAGACTGACCACTGCCATAGAAAACTCCGTCTATACGGCTGGGATACCACAAAAACTTGTGGTTTGGGGCCACTAAAAACAAAAGCCAGCCAGCGGTAGATAGTGAAGAGGGGTGTTATAGTTTGCAGAGGGACTTGGACAAGTTGCAGAGCTGGGCCGAGAGGTGGCAAATGGAGTTTAATGTGGAAAAGTGTGAGGTAATGCACTATGGCAGGAATAATAAATGTGTAGAGTATAAGGCTAATGGTAAGATTCTTAGTAGTCTTGATAAACAGAGGGATCTTGGTGTGTATGTGCATAGATCCCTGAAAGTAGGCAGTCAAGTCGAGAAGGTTGTTAAGAAGGCATATGTAGTCTTAGCTTTTATTGGTAGGGGGATTGAATTTCGGAGCCACAACGTCATGTTGCAACTGTACAAAACTCTAGTGCGGCCGCACTTGGAGTATTGTGTGCAGTTCTGGTCCCCACATTATAAGAAAGATGTGGAGGCATTGGAGAGGGTACAGAGGAGGTTTACCAGGATGTTGCCTGGTATGGAGGGCAGGTCTTATGAAGAGAGGCTGAGGGATTTGAGGTTGTTTTCGTTAGAAAGGAGGCGGCTAAGAGGGGACCTTATCGAAACATATAAGATGATTAGAGGTTTAGATAGGGTGGACAGTGATAGCCTTTTTCCTAGGATGGAGAAAGCTAGCACGAGGGGACACAGCTTTAAATTAAGGGGTGATAGTTATAGGACGGATATCAGAGGTAGGTTCTTTACCCAAAGAGTGATTAGGGAGTGGAATGCCCTGCCTGCAGCAGTTGTAGATGCGCCAAGTTTGGTGGCGTTTAAGAGGTTAGTTGATAAGTATATGGAAGAGAAGGGAATGATTTAGTTTGGAGGGGCTTTGCTTTTTATATTGGTCGGCACAACATCAAAGGCCGAAGGGCCTGTTCTGTGCTGTAGTGTTCTATGTTCTATGTTCTAGGCCCTCCCCAATTTAATCCCTGTTCATCAACTGCAACCAGAAAGAGTGTACGTGGATATTCCACAAGACCAGGATTGAGCTTGGCTGCAACAGCAAGCCCTATAGTTGAACCACGTACAGGTGCCCACCATTTAGGTCTGCATACAAAGAATGGAGACCAAGCACAGGAGCATGGCCAGGATCCTGAAACATACACAGAACGTTGGGAAAATGGGACTTGATGCAAAGATATTGGCTGCAGAGTTTTGGATAAGTACAAGTTTGGATAGCATGAGATGAGAGACAGCCAGGAATAGAACATAGAAACATGGAACATTACAGCACAGGCCCTTCAGCCCTCAATGTTATGCCGAGCTATGTCCAATCCCAAGATCAAGCTATCCCAATCCTTATCATTCTAGTGTGCTCCATGTGCCTATCCAATAACCACTTGAAAGTTCCTAAAGTGTCCGATCCCACCATCACAGCAGACAGTGTATTCCACACCCCAACCACTCTCTGAATAAAGAATCTATCCCGATCACCCCACCTATATCTCCCACCACGAACCTTATAGTTATGATCTCCTAGTAACAGCTACATCCTCCCAGGATATCTAGGAAATATTCTCTGCACGTCCACTCTATAAATCCTTCTCATCATCTTATAAACCTCTATTAATTCACCCTCTATCCTTCTCTGCTCCAAATAGAAAAGCACTAGCTCCCTCAACCTTTCCTCATAAGACTACCCTCCAAACCAGGCAGCATCCTGGTAAATCTCCTCTGCACTCTCTCCTTATAATAGCGACGTGACCAGAACTGTACACAATATTCCAAATATGGTCTCACAACATACAGCTCAGTTGCAGCATAACCCCATGACTCAAACTCAAATCCCCATTAATAAACTCTAACACACTATAAGCCTTC
The DNA here is from genome assembly GCA_024679065.1 of Sphyrna mokarran. Taxonomy (NCBI): domain Eukaryota; kingdom Metazoa; phylum Chordata; class Chondrichthyes; order Carcharhiniformes; family Carcharhinidae; genus Sphyrna; species Sphyrna mokarran. The sequence goes on along the minus strand of JAGIQG010000021.1, from coordinate 50,625,027 downwards.
TTCACAGTTCTATCCACTTGAGTGGCAACCTTCAGAGGCCTGTGGATGTGAATCCCAAGATCTCTCTTTTCCTCCACATTCCTCAGAACCCTGCCATTGACCCTGTAATCCGCATTCCAGTTTGTCCTAGCAAAATGAATCACCTCATACTTATCAGGGTTAAATCCATCTGTCACTTTTCAGTCCAGCTCTGCATCCTTTCAATGTCTCTTTGCAGCCTGAATGGTTTGATGGTCAAGGTAATTGAGTGTGATTGAATGATCTTCACTTGCATGGATGACTGCAGCACCAACACCACTCTAAGAGCTTATCATCATCCGTAACACTGCAGCATCAGTTTCCCATCCACCATCTTAAATATTGATGGTGCATTGTAGCTGCTGTACATACTGTATACAAGATGCACTGTATAGCAATTCACCATACAAACAGCTTCAAGTCACACATAACCCCAACTATTCCCATTCCTTCATTGTTGTTGGGTCAAAATCCTGGAAGTCCATTCCAAACACTTTCATTAAACCAGGTGCAATGGTTCAGAGGTAGCAACTCAACTGCTAACTAATGATCACATCCCATGAAAAAAAGTGTCGTATGAAAGGTGAGGAAAGGTGGAAGTGCAGCAGGATGGTGAGCAAGTTATCGTAAGTACATTAGTCATAATTTTCCAAAAGTTGCTTAGACTTGGGGATTGTGCCATCGTACTTGAAAATTTCAAAGATTACTCCACTATTTAGGAAACAAAGGGGAAAATCCATTTAACTTTAGGCCTGCACAATATCATTTGTGGGAAACTTCCTGGGATCTATCATCAGGCATAGGGTGACTGAGCATTTGGACAAGTATAAACGGAGTGTCAATAAGAATTTGTGATAAGTAGAACATAGAACATTACAGCGCAGTACAGGCCCTTCGGCCCTCGATGTTGCACCGACCAGTGGACCCTCTAACCTAAACTATTCCAATATCATCCATGTGCCTATCCACCGACCATTTGAATGCCCCCAAAGTAGGCGAGTCCACAACTGCTGCAGGCAGGGCATTCCTCGCTCTCACCACCCTCTGTGTAAAGAACCTGCCTCTGACATCCGTCATATAACTACCACCTCTTAATTTAAAGTTATGTCCCCTCGTGTTGGTCATCACCATCCAAGGAAAAAGGCTCTCACTATCCACCCTATCCAATCCCTTGATCATCTTATACGCCTCAATTAGGTCACTGCGTAACCTTCTTCTCTCTAATGAAAATAACCTCAGGTCCCTCAGCCTTTCCACCATACTAGGCAACATCCTGGTAAACCTCCTCTGCATCCTTTCCAATGCTTCCACATCTTTTTTATAGTGCGGCGACCAGAACTGTAAGCAATACTCCAAGTGCGGCCGCACCAGAGTTTTGTACCATAACCTCACGGCTCCTAAATTCAATCCCTCTACCAATAAAAGCTAACACACCGTACGCCTTCTTAACAACTTTATCAACCTGGGTGCCAACTTTCAAAGAGCTATGAACTTGTACCCCAAGATCCCTCTGCTCGACAACGCTATTAAGGATCCTTCCATTAGCCCTATATTTCATATGCCTGTTATTCCTACCAAAGTGAATCACCTCACACTTATCCATATTGAATTCCATTTGCCACCTCACGGCCCAGCTCTGCAACCTATCTATGTCCCTCTGCAAACTGTAACATCCATCCTCGCTGTCTACAACTCCCCCCACTTTGGTATCGTCAGCAAATTTACTAATCCAACCCTCTACACCCTCATCTAGGTCATTTATAAAAATGACAAACAGCAGTGGCCCTAAAACAGATCCTTGAGGTACACCACTTGTAACTGCACTCCAGGTTGAATATTTCCCATCAACCACCACCCTCTGTCTTCTATCAGCTAGCCAATTCCTAATCCAAACTGCTAAATCACCTTCAATCCCATGCATCTGCACTTTCTGCAGTAGCCTACCATGGGGAACCTTATCAAACGCTTTGCTAAAATCCATATACACTACATCAACTGCCTTACCCTTATCTACCTCTTTGGTCACCTCCTCAAAAAACTCAATAAGATTTGTGAGGCACGACCTACCCTTCACAAAACCGTGCTGACTATCCCTAATCAATTTATTCCTCTCTAGATGCTTATAAATCCTATCCCTTATAATTCTTTCCAAGACCTTGCCCACAACAGAAGTCAGGCTCACTGGTCTATAATTTCCAGGATGGTCCCTACTCCCCTTTTTGAACAAAGGGACAACATTTGCCATCCTCCAGTCTTCCAGCACTATACCTGTAGCTAACGACGACATGAAGATCAAAGCCAAAGGCTCTGCATTCTCCTCTCTAGCCTCCCAGAGAATCCCAGAGAAGTAGGTCGTGCCTGACAAAATTAGTTGTTATTTTAAGGTCACTAATATGGTGGATTGGGAATTGTTGTCTAAAACAAAAAAAGGCATTTGACAAGATCCTGATTTGTGCGAGAAAGACAAATTGGAATATTTTGTCATTACTAAGTGATTATGAATTGTGGGGGGAAGAAAGGGGTTTACATATCCATGTACACAAGGCAATGAAAAACAATGCATAGATCTGAAAAGTAATCAAAAATCAAAAATGGAATGGTGATCTCAGGCACAGAGGAGGAAACAAAGCTTCAGTTGCACAGAATCTGGAATACTGTTTGATTTTAGACACTGCAGCTATTCCTTTGGAAAGGGTATGCAGCATAGGATCATGGAATGATAGCAGGTGAAAGGGGTTCAATAATGAAAGCAGGTTGTTTATGGTGATCTAACTGAAATGGTTAAAATACAAAAGGAATTTGAGAGGGTAAAGACAGAGATACTATTTACAGTGGTGGAGACATCTAGAACAAGTGATAAAACCATAAAACTGGAGCTCAGCCATTCAGCAGCAAAATCAGGAAGCAGTTTTTCCACAGAGCAAGAGAAATTTGGAACTCTGTCAAATGGCTATGGATGCTGGGGATCAAACGAAAGCTCCAGGTTGATTAATTTTGTTACACAAGATATCAAGGGATATGGAGAATGGGGTATGTTGGTGTTAGTGGTGTAAAAAAATAACAACTGAGGTATAGATTAGCCATGATCTAACTGAGTCACAGAACAGGCTATAGAGGATGAACACCTCCTGCTTCTGTATACACAAGTACTTTGCTCCAGCAATGGGAAAAAGATCCTCTTAAATCAGGTTGGCAATGTTGGAATTGAGCAGTGGGAGTTAACTGGCAGCACAGGCTGAAGCTGGAGACAAATACTTTGTCTATCAAAAGTATTTGTATAAGCAATTAATTACGGTGCTGCTCCCTCATTCTCTGAGCACAACAGAGAAGCAGTTACTCAATTGGTCTGTACAAGTGTGACTTTGCTACTGTTGTGCTTGCTGCAATGAAATACCCATTAATAGTTGGGCAAGTATCGCTGGGTTCAACCAATGCATTCCTATTTCTATAAGAGCAGGCTTTGTCCTTCGTTTAGGGGCTGAGCTACAGCAAACACAGCTCCTATATTCTCTGACCAAAGGCCAACAGCACCTCAAAGAGCTCACTCACAGAATACATCCTCAGTGTGAACATAGCTGCTTTTTCAGAGCAAGCAAAGTATGTATAAGTCATACGGCAGAAGAGAATGTGGCAGTTCGGTATAACGAGTCTGCGAGGCAAAGGTAAGTACACAGCTTATTTCATTAAGACATGCTGGAACTTTCTTAGAAACTGGAGGCTTTTGCAAAGAAACTTAACATTCATAGTAATATACCCAAAACATAAATATACCAGGAATGTAATTGCAAATTGAATTTAATTTTAGGATTCCCTACAAAAATGGAGAAGGAAACAGGGTGTAAAATACAAACAAACGGACAAACAAACAGACAGACAAACAAACAAACAGACAACAATCGGAAACCGGCAACGGAAGAGAACTATATAGCTGCACACTGCACTGAAATCCTTTACCAAACTGGGCTCTCTAAAATCATCAGGTTTCTGCTTTGCTTTATTCGTTGTCTGATGAGCACATTACTTCTCTGCCATATATGAATGAAATGAGAGCGGTGTTTCCTCTTGGGGCCCAATCTTTATAACAGGTCCTCCACCAGGAAAAGATTGAAAAGCATTACTGTAGACAAGGGCCAAGGGTCTAATAATTTCCATAAAGAGACAGATTAACCCTTTGAAAGCAGCAGGAATCTTTCTGCATTGCCAGGGTTTTCCTTGTGAATCCTCTGAATTAAAGTCTGCTCAGTAGATTTCTGCAGTTCTGTTTCATTAGGCAAGTGAAGCTAGTGTTGAGATTGGCAACTCAGTACTGTCAGCATTCAGAACAGTAGCAGAGATTAGCTTACAACGTGCAAGAGGTTGTGAACAATTTGGCTATCCTGAGTTTGTTAATTGGCGAAAGGATGAGTCTAAAGCTAGTTTTTGTTGCATCAGCTAAGTTTGTTTTCAAGACAGCTCAGCAGTGTCAGGTCCCACCGCCCCCCCCCGCTCCACTGTTCCAGCTGTATCCACTTACACTCTGCACAACGATTAAACCAGATTAACAAATTGAGGATAAATGTCCATTCACAGGTGAGCCACACTCAGTGGTCTTATTACCTTAATGTAATTGCTGATATATTCACAGATTCCCTTCTTTCTTAAAATTATAGCTTTTTCATTCCAAGCAAAAAGAAACAAAATCCATGATAGACCCTACATTCCCTTTACCATATCTATGTAAAATAATCACAAAGCAAAAGAAAAATTTTAAGTCATCCCTCCTTCAATAATTCTAGACATCTCTTTTTGTAAAAAACAGTCTGCTTATTAGTAATTTGTGTCAGCTCATTATATCTTCAAGATCTTCATTTTCTCTAACATTTCTTTTATGCTAGTTAGGTCTATTCTTAGCCTTTTCTCAGTGATACTTTTCATTCAGTAAACATTATCCCACAGAGATCAGTTATCAACATACCATTCCGTGGGCAAACTTTCCTCACATTGTCAGAAATATTATACTCAGGGGGTAGTGTTTGGGTAAGTAGACACCTGAATCTGTTGCTTTTACTAATGCTAGTGTTTCAAAATAAGGTGTTTCTTCACTATCCTTTTTATTTTCTTTGCTTCCCAAACCAACGAGCAACATAGAATGATCAATCTCATCAAGAATGACAAATCCTGCCGTGCTAGAATAGCATGTGAAGCATCGCTAAAAATGACCAACCAGTTCACCCAAAGCTGAAAACTTGTGTACATTTTTGCTTAATTTAGTTTCTTAAATGTCTTACTTGTTCTCAGAACTTAGAACAATTAAATATAAACAGAATCCCCACTGTGCAGAAGGCTTTTCCTTCTGTCCATCGAGTCTGCACTGACTCTCCAAAGAGCATCTTACCCAAGGCCACCTGCCCTATCCCCATAATCCCATGTATTTACCATGACCGGTCCACCTAACATGCATATCTTTGGACTGTGGAAGGAAACTGGAGTGCCCAGAGGAAATCCCACAAAGACATAGGGAAAAGATGCAAACGCCACATAATCAACCGAGGCTGGAATCAAACCCAAGTCCCTGGTGCAGTGGGGCAGTACTACTAACTACTGTTCTGCCTTCCTCAACCCTAGCATATTTCTTCATAATACTCAGTTCCACCATATCGTAACTAGCTTGAGTCTAGTCTGAGTGAACAACCAGTTCAACTGCCTAAACTTCTTGATTGGTTGTTTCTTCCTTAGATGCTTGGATCCTCTTTTTGTGAGTATCTGACCAGATTTATTATGTAACATTTTTTACGTAAGATGGTTGGTTCAACATCACTCCTGATCTGCCAGACTTTTTCCAGAACCTCAGCTTTAATGAAAGTCTTTCTGCTTGCAAGCAATGGGCAGCACAGTCACACAATGGTTAGCACTGCTGCATCATAGTGCTAGGGACTCTGGTTTGATTCTGGCTTTGGTTGACAGTCTGTGTGAAATTTACACGTTTTCCTCATGTCTACGTGGGTTTATCCTGTGTTCTCTGGTTTCCTCTCACAGACCAAAGAAATGTAGGTTGGGGATTAGCACAGGCTTATGGGGATGAGGGAATTGGACCAGACTAAGATGCTCTTTCGAAGAGTTGGTGCAGGTTTGATAGGCCAAATGTCCTCCTCCTGCATCTAGAGATTCTATGATTCAGTCAAGCAAAAAATGTATAGCTAATGCTAGTCACTTCCAGAGTAAGGGAGCATCCGAAAGAACCAAGGACAACTTTGGATTCCTGCCTTATACCGAGAGATACAGACTATACTCTCCAATTATTTGAGAAGAGCTCTTTACATTCACTGCCCATGCCATGCCATTTGCAACGTGGTTGATCAGCCAATATTTTATGCAAGATGTCACCCATCACTGCATGTATGCACACACACGCACACAATTACTGAATGGGCTCTCAGCTGCAGTGCTCTTAACTATGATATACAAATGTTCATACATCTCAAAATTGGTAATTCCCCACTATTATCTGTCACGAATTTCGTTGGCTTTCCTAATCCTTTTCCCACCTGTTTCTCCTTGGGTTTTATCAAAATGGTCCATTTGTGCTTCCCATGTACTAAAATTGATAAGGTAAATCTGGTCACCATATCTATAAAAGTATAGGAAAAATCCCATCTCTGTCCCATACTTTTAAGTCTACTGCTTCTGCATTGTGAAATTCCCTGGCTCACAACAGGACGTGGTGTCTTTCTGATACTTTATACAAATTTCACACCAAGCTGTGACTCGCTCAATAAGTTACATTCCTTATTATGCACTCCAGCATCTTGCAGTAAAGCTTTCAGTTTGTAGTGATGAATACGCAATCCGTCTATACAAATTCCAGATCATCATTTTTTTGTTCACCAAATTCTTACTCGTAAAAAGTTAACCAAACTTCTTGAATTCTTTGACAAGAAACTTCTGGCTTCTTTAACGTAATAATGTGGGATGCTGGCGTTGGACTGGGGTAAACACAGTAAGAAGTATCACAACACCAGGTTAAAGTCCAACAAGTTTATTTGATAGTAAGCCCAAAAGTTTGAGGTTTGCCCTTTCATCAGGTGAGACAGTAATAACCTATTCTGATAAAATGTAGATCTATAGCTTTCCTGAACAGATCGCTGTGTCATTCTTCTTGTGCAGCAGCATCTGTGCTTACATCATCCAAAACCTGCTTAACAATAAAGATATATCGCTAGAAACCATGCTTGCACTGATGAAAGATTGATTCCAGCTATCCTACAAGGGAGACTATCCTTTTGGAAGACAGTGTGTTATAATCTCCAAACCCAAAGCAAACAGAGTTTTCACACTCCTTAACCTTCCACTGATCTGCCTCATCAAGAGAGTCCAGGTAGCAGTTAAATCAGTCCCCCTCTCGCACAGTGAAAATGCAACTGCTGTTTAAAATGGCATAGCTGATTGAGTATTTTGAATACTAATTCATCACAGGACACAAACTCTCAGCAATCTGACAATTCCCCTCATCATTTTAAGCCTTCGGATTTTTTGTTTTGTGTTATTTTAAAAACTCAATTCTATTGCTGTGATAAATGTGATTCCAATTTCCCAGTAAGTCTCACAACACTGAGTTAAAGTCCAACCAATTTATTTGATAGTAAACTTACAAGCTATCAAATAAATTGTTTGAACTTTAACCTGGTGTTGTAAGACTTCTTACTGTGTTTACCCCAGTCCAATGCCGGCATCTCCACATCACAGCCATTCCCCACGTAGTTCTTGGGTTTAGGCATTTGAGTCACCATCTCAGACCTCACTTTTTGTCTCAACTTTCAAATCAATAAATGCACAACAATCTTCAGACTGCTTATGAATAAACGCATTGTTGTACTGGAATCTGTGTTTAATACTTGGGCAACATCGAAATACAGAGCCTCCTGTTTTCAATATGAAAGAAGACGGAAACACACTGTCTTATAGAATTTTTAGGGCAGCAGTCATTTAGTTTAAAGAGAGTCTTTACCTTGGAATTGAACTCCCAATGTTAAAAGTCTATCAACATGAGAAGTGTATGAATGATTGAATAATGTAAATTTGAATACTAACTCCTGGACGTCAAGTTTAAACTCTTCAGTCTCTTATACAATCTATCAAAATTGATAACATTCCTCCACGGACTGATTTTCTTAAATTTATCAAAGGCTGACCAGGCTTTACACAGGTCCAATAACTCATCCTTTTTGTAGGATTTAACCAAGAATGTTGTTATCCAAACCAAATCAACGTTTCATTTTGAAAGTATGTTAGTCCAATTTTACTTTTTTGCTGACAATGGCAAAGCCAAACCTTGCAACTCTAAGGGTAATGAAGTAACCCATATCCGTAGATTAACTTCTGTTTTCCATTGCTCATATGATTCTGCCTCTGAAAAAAAAATTGGTGGATAATCAAAGCCTGATTTTTTACATCTTCCTTCTGCTATCCTGGAATTGATTGTTGGCAATAGTATACTTCCCTTTCCTTCAGGAGATGGAGACAAAGACCTTCTTTTTCTGCAACTAGTTACCAAAGCCTAATATTCACCCCCGCTACAGTGTTAAGTACAATAATTACCTATGGTGAAATAATTAATCTGAAGCTCATTCCTCAGATGGGTTTATTTTCCAAGATGACTCAGGAGGGTGAGTGACCCCACACTGTTCCAGCTGCGTTCATTTACAGGTGAGCCAAAGGTGATCATGCTTTTAACACTGCAACTGGCTTAACAATGTTATTGCCAAACTATGCTATTGCTTAAAAATTGACAGGCACTCCAGACAATAGAACAATATAATGGAAGAATCTGTATTGTATCTTTTACTATCTCCAGGTACTCCAAAATTATTTAAAGTAATTAAGAGTTTCTGAAATATTGTCACTTCACGCAGGAAGCTAGACACAAGGTCCCACAAATGGTGATGCACTAATGACTTGATGGTTTGTTTTAGTGATTTTGGGATTAACACATAGAACACTACAGCACAAACAGGCCCTTCGGCCCACAAGTTGTGCCGAAGACATCAAAACCTACCCAGCCATAGACCCCCATATAACCCCCAATCCCATTGGATCCCATATACTCATCCAGAAGTCTTTTAAAAGACCCCAGCGAGTTCGCCTCGACCACCACCGACGGCAGCCGATTCCATTCACTCACCACCCTCTGAGTGAAAAACTTTCCCCTAGCATCCCCTCTGTACTTGCTTCCCTGCACCTTAAATCTGTGCCCTCTCGTCGCGACCATTTCAGCCCTGGGAAATAGTCTCTGAGAGTCCACCCTATCTATTCCTCTCAACATCTTGTAAACCTCTATCAGGTCGCCTCTCAACCTTCGTCTCTCCAGGGAGAACAGTCCCAGCTCCCTCAACCTGTCTTCATAAGGCATGCCTCCCAATCCAGGCAACATCCTTGTAAATCTCCTCTGCACCCTTTCAATACCTTCCACGTCCTTCCTATAGTGAGGCGACCAGAACTGCGCACAGTACTCCAAGTGTGGTCTGACAAGGGTCCTATAAAGCTGCAGCATTACCTCCTGACTCCTGAACTCAATCCCTCGATGAATGAAGGCCAGTACACCGTAAGCTTTCTTAACCACATCCTCCACCTGGGAGGCCGATTTGAGAGTCTTATGGACCCGGACCCCAAGATCCCTCTGCTCTTCCACACAGCTAAGACTCCTACCTTTGATAGTGTACTCATTCATCCCGTTGGATCTGCCAAAATGGACCACAACACATTTATCCACGTTGAAGTCCATCTGCCACTTCTCCGCCCAGTCTTGCATCCTGTCGATGTCATGCTGCAACTTCTGACACCCCTCCAGACCATCCACAACACCACCGACCTTCGTGTCATCAGCGAACTTACTCACCCATCCCTCCACTTCCTCATCCAGGTCATTTATGAAAATGACAAACAGCAAGGGTCCTAGAACAGATCCCTGGGGCACTCCACTGGTGACCGACATCCATGCAGAAAAAGAGCCATCCACAACCACCCTCTGCCTTCTGCAGGCAAGCCAGTTCTGGATCCACAAGGCCAAAGCCCCTGGGATCCCATGCCCTCTCACCTTCTCAAGAAGTCTTGCATGGGGGACCTTGTCAAATGCCTTGCTGAAGTCCATGTACACCACGTCCACTGCTCTTCCTTCGTCAATGTGTTCAGTCACATTTTTGAAGAACTCAATTAAGCTCGTAAGGCACGACCTGCCTTTTACAAAACCATGCTGACTATTTCTAATCAACCTAAACTTCTCCAAATGCTCGTAAATCTTGTCCCTCAGAAGCCTCTCCATCAGCTTACCAACCACTGAGGTCAGACTCACTGGTCGGTAATTTCCAGGACTATCCCTGTTCCCTTTCTTGAAAATAGGGACCACATCCGCAATCCTCCAATCCTCCGGAACCTCTCCCATCTCCATCGACGACGCAAAGATCATCGCCAGGGGCTCTGCAATGACATCCCTCACCTCCCACAATAACCTGGGGTACATCCCATCTGGTCCCGGAGACTTGTCTATCTTGATAGCATTTAAAAGTTCTAACACATCCGCTTCCTTAATATCTACATACTCAATCTTTTCAGTCTGCCGCAAACTTGTAGTGCATCCTCCCAGATCACTTTCCACCGTGAATACTGAGGCAAAGTACTCATTAAGCACCTCTGCCATTTCTTCCGGTTCCATACAGACTTTTCCCCCTTCACCTTTTATAGGTCCTATCCCTTCTCTTCTCATCCTTTTACTTTTCACATATTTGTAGAAGGCCTTGGGATTCTCCTTAATCCTACCAGCCAAGGCCTTCTCATGACCCCTTCTGGCTCTCCTAATTTCCTTTTTAAGCTCTCTTCTATAAGCCTTATACTTCTCTAGATCCCCAACATCTCCTAGCTCTTTGAACCTTTTATACACCTTTCTTTTCTTCCTGACTATGTTCACCACAGCCTTCGTGCACCACGGTTCCCACGTCCTACCAAAACCTCCTTGTCTCACCGGAACGTTGTCGTGCAAAGCTCCAGACAAGCATTCCTTGAATATCTGCCACCTTCCTTCTGGTGCTTTTCCCCAAGAACACCTCCTTCCAGTTTATTTGCCCCAACATCTGCCTGATGTCTTCATATTTCCCCAAATTCCAGACAAACACCTTCCTAGCCTGACCTACAGGAAGACATTGACAGGAATACATACAGGAAGACACCTACATTGATCTGTACACTAGGGGCTAACTCCCCTGCTCTTCTTTGAGCACCTCTACATCTTTTGAGTAGCACCATGGGACCTTTCACATCCATGAGACAGTGGACTGGGCCTCAGCTTAACATCTCTCAAAAAAGCCATTAATGTTGCAGCACTCCGAGTGCTGTACTGAAGTGTCAGGCTGGATTGAGTATTCAGATCTGGGAAGCAATCTTCTAACTGAGAAGCAAGAGTTTCATTCACTGTAACACAGCTGACACCAAGTTCAGAGTAAAACAGCAGGAAAGAGTAAATGCTGAAAAACACACAAGTTCTAAAAACTCTCCAATGAAAATATTAGCCATTTTTGGATTCTGTCAGACTTCATTATACTTACCATTATACTTTTCATTGCCTCTGGGAATGAAAAGTCCAGAATCTTTAACTGGTCTAAACCTTTTTTAAAACTGGGCGGAGAAGTGGCAGATGGATTTCAACGCAGATAAACGTGTTGTGGTCCATTTTGGCAGATCCAACGGGATGAATGAGTACACTATCAAAGGTAGGAGTCTTAGCTGTGTGGAAGAGCAGAGGGATCTTGGGGTCCGGGTCCATAAGACTCTCAAATCAGCCTCCCAGGTGGAGGACGTGGTTAAGAAAGCTTACGGTGTACTGGCCTTCATTCATCGAGGGATTGAGTTCAGGAGTCAGGAGGTAATGCTGCAGCTTTATAGGACCCTTGTCAGACCACACTTGGAGTACTGTGCGCAGTTCTGGTCGCCTCACTATAGGAAGGACGTGGAAGCTATTGAAAGGGTGCAGAGGAGATTTACAAGGATGTTGCCTGGATTGGGAGGCATGCCTTATGAAGACAGGTTGAGGGAGCTGGGACTGTTCTCCCTGGAGAGACGAAGGTTGAGAGGCGACCTGATAGAGGTTTACAAGATGTTGAGAGGAATAGATAGGGTGGACTCTCAGAGATTTCCCAGGGCTGAAATGGTCGCGACAAGAGGGCACAGATTTAAGGTGCAGGGAAGCAAGTACAGAGGGGATGCTAGGGGAAAGTTTTTCACTCAGAGGGTGGTGAGTGAATGGAATCGGCTGCCGTCGGTGGTGGTCGAGGCGAACTCGCTGGGGTCTTTTAAAAGACTTCTGGATGAGTATATGGGATCCAATGGGATTGGGGGTTATAGATAGGTCTATGGCTGGGTAGGTTTTGATGTGTTTGGCACAACACAGGGCCTGTTTGTGCTGTAGTGTTCTATGTTCTTAAACCTTTTTTCAGACTCCTTTCCTGTCTAACAACCAGATATGTCTTAATCTTGAAACGTAAAACTGTTCTCTTTTACAGACAATTATCCAGTGACCATTAAACATTTGCTGTGCAGTCGAATTGCTCTTCCATTTGTTTCTGCAGCTCTGTCAGAATGCATGTCAGGCTTGAGGAGTTGAAGACTGTAATCAACAAACTGATCGTCAAAGTTCAAGAACTCCAGCAGTCTGACATCGTCACATATATCTCTTTTCTGATCATCCTGATATTTATCTGTAAGTACTGCATATCAGAGTTGGGTGGAAATAATTACAGATTTGCTTAATGCATTCCTCAGGCTTGATATAGATCATTGATGAGGCACAAGGAATTATTGAATCTTTCTGTACTAAAGAACTAACATTAATCATTTGAGATGATTCATCCAAGCAGCATAATCCTGAATCACTGAGCCAAAGCACATTAACAGTTTCTCTGGACCACTTCAGAAAGCAATGCTCTCCTACGACAGACATGTGTGGTCTTATTGACCACCTGAAACAAATGCTTGGTATTGAACATCCCAGAATTGGCTAAAGGTACAAATGTACTTGTTCAATCAGATCATGTCCAAGGCATAATGCCAACTGGTAATATTTAAACATAATTGTATTTCTTAATTTTTGGACTCCGTAAAGTTGGAAGAACAGCCTAACAAGACGCAATTTGCTCCTGTTGGTTGTCATCTGTACTACTTTAAAAAGTTGCCAAACAAGATTCTCTCAAAGTTTCCTGATCTCTCTGATTCAGACTACGCTGGGTAGTATGCATATCCAGTAATTGCTGAGATTGAAGAACTCACTATCACATGAAGTAGTTGAGACAGATAGGTGTTTTAGGGGGAAATTAGATAAACACAAGCAGAATAAAGAAATAGAAGAACAGAGTTACAGATTGACTTGAAGTAAGGCTGCAGATGTTCTCACAGCATTAACTCCAGCATTGACCTATTTAGCCTAAATGGTTCTGCACTATAAATTTTATCGATAGTTACTACTGGGTAATTCTGTGAATTCTGCAAAAGTGACAGTGTTCTATCTTATTCCCAGGTACTTTTCTCCTGCTGTTTTTCTCTCCTGTTATTTACTGCTTCTGTTCCTGCATTTGCGGCAAAAAAGGTGGCCGAGTGAATCCTAAATCCCACCCCTAACAGCAAGAATCCCCGATGGATATTACAACACAAAAGCAGCTGACGATGGTGCACACTGGAAGAAAAGCTATGCTGTTTATTTTTGCCCTGTGTCACCTTGTCGGAGCAGAAACTTCAAATCACAATTAAGATGGAACAAAACATCTAGTCAAAGATCAATGCAGTCAACCCCATTATGATAGTTTTGCTGGTCAATTGGTTGGATATCAAAAAACATCCCAAAAATCCTATACAAAATTAACATAAAACATTAGCCAACGCTCTAAACTTGTTCATCAAAATACATAATGTCAGAAGCTTTTGAAATCTTCACTTTCATCTTATGTAAACTCCTCATCAAATAGCGCAGCTCCTAGCAAATGCACCAAGTGGCAAAATACTGGAGGTTTGTCCAGCAATGCCAACGACAATGCATGACATACACTAGGAGACCCCAGCAACTTCCATCTGAGCAACAAGCACAATAACCATCTTCCAACCTAACAAACTCCACAAATCATCCTGGCCTCATTCAGACTGGTTGTAATTCAGCTCAAACACTGTAACATGGCCATATACAACACAATCAGCAAAGACACCAACTAATCTTCTGTGATACTGAAGAGGGGTTATTTCAGCCTGGCAGTATACTCCAATTACTGCAGTTACCCATATAGCGCCCATGCAATTGGATATTATAATCTGGTTAGGTCACCACAGGAGCAATTCCTGACCACTGTCTCCAGTCACAGTATATTCCTGCTACAATCAGGGTACAATCACATCAGCTTTCACAGCACTGCTCTTAAATGCCATTTGGCATACGTGATACTCATGCTAAATGCTATGCTCTTTGGACAGCATCAGATCATTGCTCCTGTTCAATCTATCACTTTTCCTCGAACTCTCAAACAGGGCACTCCGTTGGATTGCTACACATTCTTTATTATGATTTATATTTTACAATTCAAGGTGTTTAATAAATTGTTGCAAACAAAGGAATGTAACTGATCTGTTCACAACACCAATCTAATCAAGTAATCAGAGCCCCTCATATTTTACCAAACTAACTGACCAGTACAGATTGATAAAAAGCACTGACTGCAACACCTTGTCCCCCTCTAGATATGGATTGGTGGGATGTGGTGTTACAATGAGGAATATCAATAAACTATTGATAAACAACTGCTGAATAAAGGGCATTGCTGAGACAGAACACTAATCTTACAGAAAAGTCATAAACTCCTGCACACAAAGATTTTGACACACATTCTTGTGGAACGTAACACAGCTGTCACAAGTGGCACATTTTAACAAATTCTCAGCGGTATTATCACTGGAATGATTAATTCAGAAACTCACCTAATGTTCTGGGAACCCGGATTTGAATCCTGCCATAGAGCTGTTTGAATTTAAATTCAATAAAAATGATTCGGCATTAAGAATCTACTGATGACTTTGAAACCACGTTGATTGTCGGAAAAACCATTTTTGTTCATAATGTCACTTAGGGAAGGAAATCTGCCATCCTTATCTGGTCTGACCTACATGTGATTCCAAAGCCACAGCAATGTGCTCGACTCTCAACTGTCCTCCAAGGCCAATTAGGAATGGGCAATAAATGTTGGCAAGCCAGCGACACCCATGTCCCATGAATTACTTTTAAAAAATATGAATTGAGAGATCAGTCGTAACTCCTCAGTAGACCAGAGGTGAAGCCTGGATCTAGGCACCACATTGATCTTTTACTACTGGACCATAGGAAGCAGAAATATTTAATACTGTTAATGTCTAACATGACTTTATGTACTTCACTAATTACAGAAATGGATTGTCTTTATTTTATAATCCACCATATTTCTGGATTCCTGAGAACCAAATCCAATTAACTGTCTTTTGAATATAGTTATATTGTGACATTAGACTCATTCCCTTACTTCACAGCTTCATCACCCTTCAGATGTACAAGCTGCACCCATAATAATTTTTTTCCTAACTCTTTCATTTTTAAGCCTGGAAACTCAGAATTTGAGCAATTTTGTTAATTGCCATCATAATCTTGAAAAATTAGGTCACTTTAAAGTGTCTGAAAGAAAATAAGCCCTATTTCTTTTCATAATCCTCTAATTAAGAAGAGAGGAGATACGCAAGAGTGGTGCAAATAATGCTGTTCCTCTGAAGGGGGAAGTCCTCCACAGCCAGCTGCGAGCCTTTAGCATCTGTAAAACCAGGAACCTGGCAGATCATTAAACCACAGTTAGCTAGTCTTTGCCACATGTGTATAGCCTTTGTAGCAGAAAGCTGTAGCAGCTGCCAACAACTTCGGAACTCCAAAAAAGGTTACCTAGGATTGCAACAGGATCTTGATAAATTGGGCCAGTGGGTTGACAAATGGCAGATGGAGTTTAATTTAGATGAATGCGAGGTGAAGCATTGTGGTTGATCAAACCAGGGCACGACTCAGTTAATGGCAGAGCATTGGGGAGAGTTACAGAACAAAGAGATCTAGGGTACACGTTCATAGCTCCTTGAAAATGGAGTCATAGGTGGACAGAGTGGTGAAGAAGGCATTCAGCAAGCTTAGTTTCATTAGTCAGAACATTGAATACAAAAGGTGGAACGTCTTGTTGGAGTTGTACAAAACATTGGTAAGGACAAACTTGTACAGTTCTGGTCAGCCTATTGTAGAAAGGATATTATTAAACTAGAAAAAGTGCAGCAAAGATTTATTAGGAAGCCACTGAGACTTGATGTTTTGAGTTACAAGGGGAAGCTGGATAGACTGGGACTTTTTTTCTCTGGAGCATAGAAAGAGCATTGAGGGATGATCTTAGAGAGGTATATAAAATAACAAAGGGGCATAGATCAGCTTGAAACTATAAGTTTAAAGTGAAGGGGAAAGGGTGGTGAGTATCTGGAACAAGCTGCCAACGGTAGCAGTAGAGGCAGGTACAATTTTGTCTTTGAAAAAGTGTTTAGATGGTTAAATTGGGAAGATGGGTATAGAGAGATATGGACTAAACACGATTCAGACTAGCTTAGGAGGTTAAAAAAAGGCTGGCATGTTCCAATGCCATAAATCTCTATGAGTAACTTGAACTTTTCCTCATAACCTACGGTACAGTACAAACGCCCTGTTGTGTAATTTAGCTTTACTCTTTTTTTCATGTCGCATAAAAATTAAATCAATATTCAAAAGAAATTTAACAATTTCAAATTTAACAAATTTGACAATTAAGTAAAAACAGCAAGTTCTTAAATAGAAATAGAAATACTCAGATAAAACAGAACCTGTAATGATAAAAGAATAGTACAAATATATCTAAACCTATGTGTATATATCAATGTCAGATTCTTTCTTAATGAAATAATAAAAATAGTATTGAATAATTCTAATATAACTAAATGAACAAATTCCCCCTGCTGGATTGTAACGTATTATATTTCAGACATTGGGCTGGACTAAGATAGCTGAGAGAGGAACTTCAGTAAGTCTTTTGTATCTTCCCTTCGGCACAGTCCCCGTATATAACGTTTACATCCAGTATCAATTTCTGCTGAATTACTGGGCAGCTGGACAATAATATTTACAGAAACCCTGGAATTAAAAAAAAGCTTCAATTCAATGCAACATGGCACCCTTTAGTGATGAAAGGAGAAAATAGCTGGTCAACTATTTACATCATGAGGCGCTAAACTATTCTGAATAATCTTTATCAATTACTAACACATAATATAACCATGAGCTAAAAATATAACTTCCTGACTGGCCCAGGAACTGGGCAACTCCATCCCAAACCAAAAGCAGAATCAGAGAGGTTAGGGCTGACTTGAGGTTTGCTTTGCTGATGAAAACGTGAAAACGCCAGATCATCAAAATCACTGTATTGTGAGAAACAAGATATCATCATAGAACAGTTACAGAATGGAAGGAGGCCACTCGATGTATCACATACCTACAAGAACAGCTCAGTGAGCCCACACATTGCCTTGACATTAAGTGCGGAAATCATATTCTGGGTCAAACTTCAAGGTGAGTTAGAGAGATCATTACTGGATGGTGAACTCAAAGGTGAATAAGCTTGGAAAGTATGCATAACGGCTATTAGGAGTCTGGTCAGGTGTACAGACTCAATTCCAAACAGTGGGGAAAATCTTTCTTACTAACCCTCAATTATCAGGCCAGTTGATAGAGAGAACAAGATTCAGAGCCCAGTGATAGGAAAATCAGCTATTTAAATCTGTTCCGAGTGCTACTAAGACATGGTATATATTCAATTTCAAAATCCTAAGAATTCGGATTCCAACCATACACAATATGAAGGGACAGATGCAGATTTGGTCATGGTGGATTGTGGGTTGGGAATGTAAAATGTTTGGTGGAATGGCAAACTGATAAAATTTAAAAAAAAGATTCTGCAGAAAGCTATAGTTTCCCCTGGCTGTCAAACTCAGCTTCAAGCCATACAACTGTCTATGTCCTTTGCCAGTTTCAGTACAGCCACTGAAAAGGGCTGTTGAAGCATTTAGTCAACTATGGGAGACTTAGGCTGATCAACTGGAAATCCAATTAAAATTAAAACACATAGCATTATCTTACCACTCCAACTTATTCTCCACTATCACGTCAACTATTTACCCCCACCAAATGAAGAACTCAAAACTGTGAAATTGACTTTCTTCCACAATCAGCAGACTCTCTCATGCCAGCCGAGGATCCAAGGATCATGAAACAACCAGTGGCCAATGTACCCATATCTTCTCCCTGACTCTTTCCAACTAGTTAGGTGCACTGACCTGAACATGCATTAGAGTGTGGCGATTAGGGAAATTTCACAGTAACTTCATTGCAGTGTTAATGGAAGCTTCATTTGGGACTGGGGTAAACACAGTAAGAAGTCTCACAACACCAGGTTAAAGTCCAAAAAGTTTATTTGTTAGCAAAAGTCCCTCAAGGGAGGTTACATAGAACATAGAACATTACAGCACAGAACAGGCCCTTCAGCCTTCGATGTTGCGCCGACCAATTAGGAAAAAGCAATGACCCTCCAAACTAAACCATTCCCTTTTCGTCCATAAACTTATGTACTAATCTCTTAAATGCCACCAAACATGGCGCATCTACAACTGCAGCAGGCAGGGCATTCCATACCCTTACCACCCTCTGGGTAAAGAACCTACCTCTGACATCCGTCCTATAACTACCACCCCTTAATTTAAAGCTATGTCCCCTCGTGCTAGCTTTCTCCATCCTAGGAAAAAGGCTATCACTGTCCACCCTATCTAAACCTCTAATCATCTTATATGTTTCAATAAGGTCTCCTCTTAGCCGCCTTCTTTCTAACAAAAAAACCTCAAATCCCTCAGCCTCTCTTCATAAGACCTGCTTTCCATACCAGGCAACATCCTGGTAAACCTCCTCTGTACCCTCTCCAATGCCTCCACATCTTTCTTATAATGCGGGGACCAGAACTGCACACAATACTCCAAGTGCGGCCGCACTAGAGTTTTGTACAGTTGCAACATGACGTTGCGGCTCCGAAATTCAATCCCCCTACCAATAAAAGCTAAGACTCCATATGCCTTCTTAACAACCTTATCGACTTGATTGCCAACTTTCAGGGATCTATTCACATATACACCAAGATCCCTCTGTTCATCAACACTATTAAGAGTCCTACCATTAGCCCTATACTCTACACATTTGTTATTCCTGCCAAAGTGAATTACCTCACACTTTTCCACATTAAACTCCATTTGCCACCTCTCGGCCCAGCTCTGCAACTTGTTCAAGTCTCTCTGCAAACTATAACACCCCTCTTCACTATCTACCACTCCTCCGACTTTGGTGTCATCCGCAAATTTACTAATCCATCCTTCAATACCCTCATCCAGATCATTTATAAAAATTACAAACAGCAGGGGCCCCAAAACAGATCCCTGAGGTACACCACTTCTAACCGAACTCCACGATGAATAATTTCCATCAACCACCACCCTCTGTCTTCTATCAGCTAGCCAATTCCTAATCCAATTAGCTAAATCACCCTCAATCCCATACATCTGCATTTTCTGCAGAAGCCTTCCATGGGCACCTTATCGAACGCCTTACTAAAGTCCATATATACCACATCAACTGCCTTACCCCCATCCACTTCTTTGGTCACTTTTTCAAAAACCTCAATAAGGTTAGTAAGGCAATAAGGCAAAAACTCAATAAGGTTAGTTGAGAAGGTCAAGGCAAATGGGATACAAGGACAGGTAGCTAGATGGATAAGTAACTGGCTTGGTAATAGGAGACAGAGAGTAATAGTGGAAGGGTGTTTCTCTAGCTGGAGATAAGTCACTAGTGGTGTGCCGCAGGGCTTGGTACTGGGACCTCTTCTATTTGTAATATATATAAATGACTTGGAAGAGGGAGTAAGTGGAGTGATCAGCAAGTTTGCAGACGATACAAAGATGGCTGGACTTGCGGATAGTGAGGAGCATTGTCAGGTGATGCAGCAGGACATAGATAGGCTCGTAGCTTGGGCAGGCAGATGGAATTCAATCCTGATAAATTGAATTTGGATTAGTAAATTTGCAGATGACACTAAAGTCGGTGGAGTGGTAGATAGTGAAGAGGGGTGTTATAGTTTGCAGAGGGACTTGGACAAGTTGCAGAGCTGGGCCGAGAGGTGGCAAATGGAGTTTAATGTGGAAAAGTTTGAGGTAATGCACTATGGCAGGAATAATAAATGTGTAGAGTATAGGGCAAATGGTAGGATCTTAGTAGTCTAGATGAACAGAGGGATTTGGTGTGTATGTGCATAGATCCCTGAAAGTAGGCAGTCAGGCGAGAAGGTTGTTAGGAAGGCATATGGAGTCTTGGCTTATTGGTAGAGGGATTGAATTCGGAGCCGCACTTCATGTTGCAACTGTACAAAAACTCTCGTGCAGCCGCACTTGGGATATTGTGTGCAGTTCTGGTTCCCAACATTATAAGAAAGATGTGGAGGCATTGGAGAGGGTACAGAGGAGGTTTACCAGGATGTTGCCTGGTATGGAGGGCAGGTCTTATGAAGAGAGGCTGAGGGATTTGAGGTTGTTTTCGTTAGAAAGGAGGAGGCTAAGAGGGGACCTGATCGAAAACATATAAGATGATTAGAGGTTTAGATAGGGTGGACAGTGATAGCCTTTTTCCTAGGATGGAGAAAGCTAGCACGAGGGGACACAGCTTTAAATTAAGGGGTGATAGTTATAGGACGGATATCAGAGAGGTTCTTTACCCAAAGGGTGGTTCGGGAGTGGAATGCCCTGCCTGCAGCAGTTGTAGATGCGCCAAGTTTGGTGGCGTTTAAGAGGTTAGTTGATAAGTATATGGAAGAGAAGGGAATGGTTTAGTTTGGAGGGGCATTGCTTTTTATATTGGTCGGCGCAACATCGAAGGCCGAAGGGCCTGTTCTGTGCTGTAATGTTCTATGTTCTAAATGTGAGGTGATGCATTTCGGAAGAAAGAATGTAGGGGGGAGGTAATATGATAAAGAGTAGACCTATTAAGAGTATAGAAACGCAGAGGGACCTGAGGGTGCAGGTGAACAAGTCTCTGAAAGTGGCAGAACAAGTGCAGAAGGTTGTGAAGAAAGCATATAGTATGCTAGCCTTTATAGGAAGAGGTATAGAGTACAAGAGCTGGCCTTTAATGTTGCAGTTGTATAAAACGTTGGTTAGACCTCATTTGGAATACTGTGTCCAGTTCTGGTCGCCTTACTACCAGAAGTTCGTGGAGACTCTGGAGAAAGTGCAGAGGAGGTTTACCAGGATGCTGCCTGGCACAGAAGGTCTGAGTTATGAGGAGAGATTAGGCAAATTGGGACTGTTTTCCTTGGAAAGACGTAGACTTAGAGGAGATCTAATAGAGGTGTACAAGATTATGAGGGGTATAGATAGAGTAAACAGGGTTAAGCTTTTTCCTAGGATGGACTCAAATAGCACGAGGGGTCACGGGCTTAGGGTGAGGGGGGTAAGGTATAATTTGGATGCTAGAGGGAGTTTTTTCACACAGAGGGTGGTGGGGGTATGGAATGCGCTGCCAAGTAAAGTGGTGGAGGCAGGTACTCTGGAGTTATTTAAGAAATACTTAGATGGGCACATGAACAGAATGGGAATGGAGGGGTATAGAAAACTGATTTAAAATAGGGATCATGAGCCTTGGGAGTCCCTGGGAAGTGTGTAAATAGATGATGATATTGATGTACTTGTTTTTATTCTACAGGTGCTTTGGTCCACCTTGTTGTCTAACGAGGGGCATACACGCAATGGGTCGTGAGAGGGCTGCTCTCGGTTTTTTTTTGAGAGTATCCTAGTGCTTCACGTCGTTACTGTACGCTTGACCTGGACCATTTAATGGGCAACACGACAGCTCAGTGACTATCGCTGTACTGTGCAGATACATGGATTTGGGCCTGTGTCCGTGGGAGTTTGCGCATTCTCCCTGTGCTTGCGTGGGTTTTCTCTGGGTGCTCCAGTTTCCTTCCACATCCCAAAGATGTGCTCTTAGGCTAATTGGCAAAACAAATTCTCCCTAAATTGTCTCAAATTTGGTTTTTCATCCATAGATCTATAAACATGGACAGGGATCACGGGTAGAGGTGGGAACATCGGGGTGGTGGCACAGGGCTCATTGGGCCAAAGGGCCTGTTTCCTGTGCTGTTTTGTTCTTTGTACAAGATTTTGATAGTCAGAAACTTCTTCCCAGGAGGGAGAGAGTCAATTACTAGGGGGCACAGGTTTAAGGTGCAATGGGAGTTTGGTTTTTTTTTAAACACGGGCTTGAGGGGGGGGGGGGGGGGGGGGGAGGGGGGGGAGGTGGGGGTGGTTTGGTTGGCAGCGGGCTGGAAGATGTCTGGTATTCACTGCTGGGAGAAGGTAGCAGAAGCAGATACAATGGGGTATCTGGACAAAAACATGAATAAGATGGGAATGAAGGGATATGATCCCCAAAAGGATAGCAGATTTTACTTCAGTTGGACAACATGGTTAGTGCAGGGTTGGAGGGCCGAAAAGCCTATCCCTGTGCTGTAATTTTGTTTTACATAACATCATTTCCCAGAAGCTGACATTAGGATTAAGTATCATGCCGATGTTAATCATCTCCACCCATGTTTGCATCACCTGATAATAAAAAATTACAAAAGAAACTGGCCTGAGCTGGGCATGGCTGAGGAATATTACACTTTTCCGGTGCAACGTCAGCAGGTTAATATTTAACCCTAACAAAGTGAAAGTGGCACAGGTGAAAGCACAAATTAGAGATTTAGTTTCAGTGAATGAGGGGTAACCAACTGAGGAGCAGCAACCCTTCACTGTGAAACAGCTCCAGGTAAGGTCTGGCTATTCTGTACAAAGATATTCCTCGCACAGTTGTTTATAACCCAGAGGCAGAGAGACATCTGCTCAAGCGAGGGCACGCAGAAGGTCACTTTGACTTTCAGTTTGTATCAAAACAAATTATGATAAAGATGGTGAAGGTTTCCTCACCAAGATGAGCTTCCCCTTGGTGTGGGCAAGGTGAGAGCTGCTGGTCTTACCCAGAAACAGCAGTTCAATGATTAATCTACTTTTGTCTGCTGATCTCAATTCAAAGGATTTAATCCACACAATCTCTCTCTGCGTAAACATACAAGAGCAACAAGCCACACCGACACGGTCACCCGGAGGACTCTGACACAGTCACTATGATGTGATTGTGGCAGTGTGATTATCAGACCTTGAAAACATTGGTTAAAAAAATTCCACCTCTGGTGTCCTGTCCTCCCAGCCAGCAATTCATGAATACCTTGTGCTTGGAGCACAGAGAAAGTCAATGAATTTTAGTCCCTAGTCAGCCTGTCACTATTCATTCCCCACACACTGCCAGCTCCACATCCACTGGCATCTCTCTGTCCTGCTTCAAGCCAGGTCTGTCCTCCACAACCTGAAATTCCAGTATTTTTCTCGCTCTCTATCCTACAGCATGGTGATGGAGCAATCGTCATCCCAAGACTCAGGAATGGTGCAGGAAGTCAAGAGTTGGCTGCTGAGTAATGATTGGGGCCTTGGAGGTCTTGTGGTCATCGCTACATTTGTTGTCATGTTCCTGATTCTTGTCTCATTTGCCATCACTTACGGATTCTGTTCAAGGCCAAGGTCAGCAGCCAGGTCCAAATAAGAAAGGACTGGCAACAACCAGATCAGCATCCGTGACCCACAGCAATGCAACAGTAAAAATCCAACAGAGGCAACAGGAACCCCAACAATCTTGGCCTCAGCAATGAAAATCCTAAACACCTAAAGAGCCCTGGGAAAGCATTGTTGGGACATTGCACGGAAGAACTAGTTAAACAGTTAATCGAATCAAGTGCAACATCAAGGAGACAACTCCATTCAGGCACTAATCTCCTGCATTGCATTGAAGGGACTTACAGAAACCCGAGCCACAGAATTTGCATTTAGCAAATATGCCTAAAAAAAGGGCAGCTTTCTGCAAATATATTTATCTGCCCATTGCATAGCATTCAATTGTAATCTGGGTGTGATATTGTGAAGATGATTGTACATAAATACAAGACCATTAATTTAAAAATCACAATGAATTGTACACGTGTCTAAAATCTCATTTGCACAAATCTGGCACCTCTTTGAACAAGGGTATAACATCTGACATTCTCCAGTGCTCTGGCACTACCTGACTCTAAGGAAGATTAGAAAATTTTTGACGGCGTCTCCACCAAATCCACTTGCTCTTTCTTCAGTATTTTTGGATGTATCTCACTGATCTCATGAATTTCAAGTATAGACAGCCTTAACACATTCTCCTTGACACATTAAACCTTCCCAGTGTCTCATATACCCAATTAATATTACCTGAAATGCATTTCCTACTGGTTAATAGCTACTGATGTACATAAAATACTAATACTTACTGATAATCATTCTGTAGTTATGAACCAACATATGTTAATTGCTGTGTAAATCAAATCCTAAAGGGAAACTTTGCCCATATATCACAACCTTTTTTTTATTTAAACCACAAATTCAGTAACACCTCTCAATTTTAAGCATTAAATTAAAATATTTATTCACCAAAAAAAACCTAAGTATTTGCTTCTTGGCATATGTCCCACTTGGTTAAGCATATAGGTAAACACTCTCCAGGCAACATTTCCCTACAGATGTCGAACTACAAAATTCCAGTAACATTAGCTCAAAGCAAACCCGGAATTGCTGCAGGAAAGGTATGTCACCGGACTCCTCAACCTCTGCCCTACTCTGTTGTGGGAATTCTAGAAATTTCAAAAAAACAAATTCTGCTTTTAGAACATAGAACATTACAGCACAGAACAGGCCCTTCGGCCTTCGATGTTGCGCCGACCAATATAAAAAGCAATGCCCCTCCAAACTAAACCATTCCCTTCTCTTCCATATACTTATCAACTAACCTCTTAAACGCCACCAAACTTGGCGCATCTACAACTGCTGCAGGCAGGGCATTCCACTCCCGAACCACCCTTTGGGTAAAGAACCTACCTCTGATATCCGTCCTATAACTATCACCCCTTAATTTAAAGCTGTGTCCCCTCGTGCTAGCTTTCTCCATCCTAGGAAAAAGGCTATCACTGTATCACTTTTGAGAAAACAGACATTTTTCTGGCTTGGCTGGAATGGTTATTTCAATCCTTGTACCTTTACAGCTCTTTACTCTAGGAAAGCTCACAAAGCCACCACCCAACACAGCCCAACATCCCAGCTTAAATATCCTTTCCCTCTCTCATCTTCAATTGCATTGTCCTGAGCACTTCTTTGAACCAAATGTACCCAAAATCTAAACATCTTTTACGTTCGCCCTGTTGAACCCCATCCTCTCGGCCTTTTTAGGTTAATTAAAATTCAATAACCTTTCCTTCTTGATTTATGATCTTTTCAAAATTGTAAAATATTTTTACTTACTTCCATTTGAATTTTAACTGAAAATCCAGTCTCACTTATCTCTGAATGCAAATTTCTACCCATTGCTTGTTTACTTGAGAAAATTTAAATTGACCATAACAATTTCAACATCAACATACCAGATAATCAGTCCCTAGCATAGCTGAATTATTTTAACACTGGCTCCACAAGCCTGCTTCACAGAATAACATAATAGGCCCAAAAGATATTTAAAGTAATATCTATATCACGCTACTGATTAATATTTACTGATTTACACTGATATAAACTCAATACTAATGAATATTTTTTGATATTTGCTCTGTTTAATATTTACAAATATACACTCTGTACCGATCAATATTTACTGGTATGCTCTGTACTGATTAAAATTTCTTGCTTTACACCCTCTATTGTTCAATCCTTACGGGTATAAACTGTGTTGATTATTAGCTGATATACACTGTCCTCTCCAATATTTCTCTGCAGTGAAAACTGAGCCATATATGAAAATCAACTATACCCTTTGTGAAATTCGAACCTCTAAGCAGTGGGGCCATGTGGCAAACCGAAAATTCCTGTGCAGATCTTGTACAAGTTGGCCAGCCCCTTTGAATTACTCCACATCCACAGCTAGGCATTTAAAAAGTGCCTCGATGTAAAAAAGATTGTCTGCAACTCACACTTGGTAATCAATATTTGCATTTGAAATATCCATCCCATCTGATTAGTTTCCAGCCTCTAACTTCGATCTCTGCTATCCTGTCTACAAGTCACTCAAAGTACTCAATTAGGCTCCAACCTGTTAAGGGAAAATGTTCAGAAAACACAAAACATGGAAACACTTACCCTGGCTGCTCACAGAAGGAAACCAGAGTCTCAAACCCCACCAGGGCAGATTTATCAGAGCTTTTTACAGATCCTCTCTTGCTCTGCGAAAGGTACAAGAAAACAATTATCCTAAGACACACAAGAAAACAAGCAGCACTAAAGGGACAGCCATACGACCACCAGAGTTAGGCACAAGCAGTGAGCCAGAGGCAAGTCAGGACAAGTGCCCCAGTGGGAACAGGCAGAAAAGGCCATTAGCATCAAAGGGTAATGAAATGAGCAGAAACATGAAAGATGGATTGGAAAGCCAAGATGGGACGAATGAGCTGATAATGACCAGATGAAACACGAAGGATACACGAAAATACATATGGGAAAACTAACAAAGAACAAAGAACAGTACAGCACAGAACAGGCCCTTCAGCCCTCCAAGCTGCACCACTCACACGCCCAACTAGACCATTCATTGTATCCCTCTATTCTCAATCTGTTCATGAGGCTAAGTCTTAAACGATCCCAGTGTGTCTGTCTCAACCACCTTGCTTGGCAGCACATTCCCACCTCTCACCACCCTGTGTAAAATACATCCCTGCCATCTGTATCGAACCTTGCCTCCTTAACCTTGAACTTGTGACCCCTTTTGTTCGTCACCTCCGACTTGGGAAAAAGCTTCCCACTGTTCACTGTATCTACGTGCTTCACAATTTTGTACACCTCTATTAGGTCACCCCTCATCCTCCATCTTTCCAGGGAGAACCACCCCAGTTTGCCCAATCTCTCCTCACAGCTTAAGACCCTCCATACCAGGCAACATCCTGGTAAATCTTTTCTATAGCCTCTCCAAAGCCTCCACGTCCTTCTGCTAGTGCAGAACCAAATGCCATATTCCAAATGTGGCCTAACTAATGTTCTAATATAGTTGCAACATCACATGCCAATTTTTATACTCTATGTCCCATCCAATAAAGGCAAGCATGTCATATGCCTTCTTCACCACCCTCTCCACCTGTGCTACCACCTTTAGGGATCTGTGGACTTACACCCCCAGCTCCCTCTCAGAGGCTTATACAATCTCTATACTAATTATTTACTGATACACATAAATCACCCACCTCAGTTGGCTTCTAGTCCATAGCTCATTCCCAGGTATATGTTATTACACGTATAAACCAGTCAAACCAGCAGTTCATTTCTTGCTTGTTACTGACTACAAGATTGCTACAAAATCACAGAATGCCTACAGTGCAGGAGATCATTCGGCCCATCGAGTCTGAACTGGTCACAATTCTACCCAGGCACTATCTCCATAACCCCACATATTTACTCTGCAAATTCCTCTGACGTTAAGGAGCAATTTAGTATTGCCAATCCACCTGATCTGTACATCTTTGGAATGTGGCAAGAAACTGGACCAACCATGCAAACATGGGAAAATATATAAACTCCATTCAGTCTCCTGAAGCTGCAATCGAACCCAAATCCCTGGTGCAGTGAGGCAGCAGTGCTAACCACTGTGCCACCATGCTGCCCACAGGTTACAAAAGGAGGGCACAAAGGAAAGAAAGCTTGAGGGGATCTAGAGTAAGTAAAGAAGATGAGAGTCAGCAAAATAAGCATCAGTCTGAAAGGTCAACACTTCTGTGGAAAACTCTGGCAACACTGTACCTGCTTCTCAGAGATCTCTTTCTTGATCAGGAAACTGATGCTCTCTCGATCTAACCTGGAGTAGTAGATACGGCAAAATGATGGCTTTCCATCTCTCCCTGCTCGGCCAGATTCCTGATAATAAGCAGCCATTGATTTTGCAAGATTCCAATGGGCAACAAATCTGCAGAAATTCAAAATGGTTAAAAACCAGCAACACTAAGTGCACACAGACAGTCCAAATGTAGAACTTTACCTTTTTTTTCGTGTGTGTGTGTGTGAGGACTGATGCTGAAAAGCTGATACACATACACAACAACCCCTTCCCCCTCCACCTCCCCAATACCAACCCCCACCACATCCCTCTCAACCCCCTGTATCTCCATCTCCTCTTCATTCCCCCACGCTGCAAACATCTGTCCCCTCTCTTCTCACCTGCCTGCATTTCTCCATGCTTGCAAACTCCACCCATTGTGTGCCCACCCATAAACACACATGCACGCGTCTCCCCCATATACTGGTCTCCCAAGACCATAAGATATAGGAGCAGAAGTAGACCATTCGGCCCATCAAGGCTGCTCTGCCTTCAACGAGATCATGATGGTTCAGATGTAATCCTCAACTCCAATTTTCTGCCTGAACCCCATAACCCTCGATTCCCTGACTGATTAAAAATCTATCTCAGCCCCTGAACATACTTAATGACCTAGACCCACAGTAAAGAATTCCACAGATTCACTACCCTCCAAGAGGGAAAATTCCTCATCTGCCTGAAATAGGTGACCCCTTATTCTGAGATTATGCCCTCTGGTCCTTGACTGTCCCACACAGGGGGGGCAAACTCTTAGTATCTACCCCGTCAAGCCCTCTGAGAATCCTTTAAGTCTCAATAAGGTTACCTCTTACTCTTTTAAACTTGAATGAATACAAGCCCAACATAGTCAACCTCACCTTTTAAAAGAAAATCCCTCCATGCCCAGGATCAACCTAGTTAATCTTCACTGGACTGCCACTAATGCCAACATCTCTTTCCTTAGATAAAGGGACCAAAGCTGTTCACAGTATTCCAAGTTGATCTTGTGCCTTGCAGAGTTTTAGCCAAACTTTTCAATTTTAATACTTAATTCTCTTTAAAATAAAGGCCAACATTCCACTTGCCCTTCCTATTACCTGCTGAACTTGCACGCTAGTGTTGTTGGTAAAATAATACCTCTGAAACTGTTAGTGAGTCAAAGTACAATGGTTTTATTACAAAACTTTTGGGAGAAGCCGGTTCCCAAAGCGGTCTGCCAGACTTCTCCCCAAACACAAGTGAGTGTGGATTTATACAGTACAGTTCCTGGTCCCAGTCACGATTGCAGTTCCTTCCTTCAGGTAACTTGTGTGGTCGTGGCCATCTCAGCATGATTCCTCCTTTCAAACAGCTGTTATCACGCTTTAGCATTTGCAGCCGTTTAACTATGTTTAGTTAGCACACAAACTTGTACAAACAGATAAGGTTTGCAATGCTCTTGCACAAATTCCCAGTACAAAATTCATTAACCCATTAGGTAGAGGGGAACCAGTGGATGTGGTGTTTTTCGATTGCCTCACAAAAGATTGATACAGTAGGTTAGGGTACAGGGAGTTGGGGTTGGGTATTAGCAGAGGGTAGGTATTAATGGGTGCTATTCTGATTGGCAGCTGGTGACTAGTGGAGTGCCCCAGGGTTCGGTGCTGGGGCCTCAACTATTTACCATTTACACAGACAATCTGGAGGAAGGGCTGAGTGCAGGTGACAAAATTTGCTGATGACACAAAGATGAGCGGAAAAGCAAATTGCATGGAAGGTGTGGAAAGCCTGCAGAGGGATCTGGATAGGTTGAGTGAGTGGGCGAGGAGCTGGCAGATGGAGTATAATGTTAGCAAGTATGAGGTTATCCACTTTGATAGGAATAATGGTAGGAAGGATTACTATTTAAATGGAGAAAAGCTGCAGCGTGCGACGGTGCAGAGGGACCTGGGGGTCCTTGTGCATGAATCGCAAAAACCCAGTCTGCAGTGCAGCAAGTGATTAAGGCGGCAAATGCAATGTTGGCCTTTATAGCGAGGGGGATAGAATATAAAAGTAGGGAGGTTCTGTTGCAGCTGTATAGGGTACTGGTGAGGCCGCAGCTGGAGTACTGTGTGCAGTTTTGGTCGCCGCATTCGAGGAAGGATATATTGGCGGGGGGCGGGGCCGGGGGGGAAGAAGGTTTGCTGGGCTGATAGAGATGAGGGCATTGGATTATGAGAAGAGACTGAATAGACTAAGTTAATACTCTTTGGAGTTTAGAAGGCTGAGAGGGGATCTTATAGAGACGTATAAGATAATGAAGGGGATGGACAAGGTAGAAGTTGAGAGACTCTTCCCGCTTAGCAAAGATAGCAGGACTAGAGGGCACAGCCTCAAGATCAGAGTTGCGAAGGAGTTTCTTCATGCAAAGGGTGGTGAATCTTTGGAATTCTCTGCCTGATGAGGTGGTGGAGGCTTCCTCGCTGAATACGTTCAAGTCAAGAGTGGATAGGTTTTTAATTGACAAGGGAATTAAGGGTTATGGGGAGAAAGCGGGAAAGTGGAACTGAATCACTACAGATCAGTCATGGCGGGGCAGGCTCGAGGGGTTGATGGCCTACTTCTGCTCCTATTTATGTTCTTATATTCTTTCCCTTCTTCAGTCTCCCCTGTTGGTCAGGGCCGTGTCCAAGCATGGCCCCATGACCCAAATATTACCAGCATACGGGCCTACCCCTTTGTCAGGAGGTCAGTCCTTCTGCCTGTACACTTGCACTCAGCATAATCTAGGCTGTTACTTTTTACAACATTCAATAATACTATACAAAAAACAAGCAATAACAATTAATACAATCAAACCACACATTAAGTATGATCCCCACAATCCGAACCATTGCCCCAGCCATCTGGAGGCTTATAATTATGATATTGGCTCCTTTCATCTTGTAGTGTCTTCACTACTCATTTGATGTGATCCGCCGAGTAAATTAAATTTCCCAAAATCATCTGGGATATACGTGCAGCATTCGGATCCAATCATGTTTCTCCCTGGGAGGCTAACACATAATCCAGTGCTAACTGGTTCTGTAAAGCAACAAGCTCAGCTGATCCCTCAAATGACTGGCTCGAGGAGATGAGCACAGTCTCTAGTTTCATTTGTAAGTCTCTCCAAGGTAGAGGCCATACATATAAGTTCCTGAGTTGCCTTTGCCGTCCCATAAGGCGGTAGGCCATCATGAAGAACCGTAATGTCTCACTAATGGCTCGCTTAGCCTTAAGCAGTTGTACCTGACTGGTCCCATAAGTCATACAGTGTATTGGTAAATATAGGACACCACATATACTAAATAACACAATATTGCCTAATCCCACGGAAGCCACAGGTAGGTATTGCTTCCACAGACAAAATAGGTACCATTATATGCAGTAATACTGCTCATATAAGCCAAAGAGAGGTTGATTGAGACATCAGCTGTGGGGCAATGGATTGTTATCTGTTGCACCAAAGTCTGGGTGCCGTTGATGACATTAACATGCTGAGTACAATAGGCCAACAGGTAAGGTTCCGTTTCTTACCAAGCAGATAGATTCCCTTTGCTGGTTTTTCACAACCAAGTGAGGAGGAGAATCTATTATAGCCAGGCTGGTAATGGTTATTAAAGGCTGATAGAGTGCATCCTCCACCTAATCCCAAACCAGCATCGCTGTCACTGACATTGAAAGTAGTTTGCATAGTGGTGACTGATGGGATTTTAAACGTCACTTCCCTTGCCCCATCCTGGGTTCCACTCTATTCAAAATCCATTCTACCATTTCCAGAGTTGACAAAGAGATAGGGAATAAAGGACTTCTCCCCTCGCCTCCATGTGTGCGAATGTGTGAGCAGACCCAACACTTGCTCAAATTTGACTGTAATGCACACAGGTGAGACATATATACGAAAGCGTTCAGGTGATGGGGTCCAATTTTAACAGATTGGTGCAATGACCGCTTGGACCAGCTAAATCTCATGTTCACATACCACCCCCCCCCCGAGCCCTCTGCTATTGCCAGACACAGGTCCGTCCCAGTTCCTCAGCTAGACATCAGAAATTCCAATTATACCAAGTTACATTGCATGGGAGACCCCAATCACCTTGCCCCTCCAACACAGTTCACAACATACTGAGATTAAGGAATCCCGAGCAGCGGTCCCTATGGGTTACCTCCCAGAGTCGGAAAGATACAATAGACAGTGTTACAGAGATGCTTGTAACGGTCTATCTCCAAGTCTATACAATCCCACTTGTACTTTTCCTTTGTAACTGACAGGCCGAGGGTCATGAGAAGCAACAAGAGAATTATCCTATCATTCAATTATAATCTGCGCGACCGTGATACAATGAACCAAAGGCTATATTGCCCGTACGCAACTTCCCATGCATCCATTTAGCTTGCTTGGAGATCAGTCATCTCAATTGAGTATATTGCATATTTTTCCAACTGATGCCAGTATATTTCCGGCCACCCCTGCCTTGCATATCTACACAGGCACAAGTATCGCCACTGATTATAACCTCATAGGGGCCAATCCATTTGGGGCTTTCCAGATAACGTCTTCACCATAACCTTGCTGCCCGCTGGGGGTACTTCAGGGGTCTGTTCTAGCTCATTTTGCTCATCCTTTGCTATTGTTTCTCGTATATCCTTCAGTTGGGCACTTAGTTCGAAAACATATTTAATCCTGTCCCGTAACAGGCCTATGTCTGTCCTACTGGTAATAATGGACTTGGGCAGTTGCATAGCCCTTCCAGTCATTAGCTCATATATTGTCAGCCCAGTGGTTTGATTCGTAGTGGCTAAGTTTCATGAATATGGTGGGCAATGTCTCAGTCCATCCTCCTCCTGCACCCCCCCAACTCCTGCATGGCCTTTGCCAGGGCACGCTTAAGTGTTCCATTCATATGCTCTACCATTCCCGAACTTTGAGGGTGGTAGGGTGTGTGAAATTTCTATTTCCATCAGTTGACAAATGGTTTTTAACTATCCTCCCCGTAAAGTGTGTGTCTTGATCGGAATGTACTTGTAACACTACCCCCCCCCCCCCACCCTGGTTGTTTTCATTAGATATGTCAAGAATAGAAGATTGGTTAGGGCAAGATTAGGGCCAGTCAGAGACAGCAGTGGGAAGTTGTGCGTGGAGCCTGAAGAGATTGGAGAGGTACTGAACAAATATTTCTCTTCGGTATTCACGCAGGGAGATGTAAATGTAGTTGTGGAGAACACTGAGGTACAGGGTTGCAAACTGGAAAGTATTGAAGTAGATAAGGAGGATGTGCTAGATATTCTTGAGGGTTTGAAGTTAGATAAGTCCCCTGGGCCAGACGGGATTTACCCTAGGATTCTCTGGGAGGCGAGAGAGGCGATTGCAGAGCCTCTGGCTCTGATCTTCAGGTCGTCGTTGGTTACAGGTATAGTGCCGGAAGACTGGAGGATAGCGAATGTGGTCCCATTGTTCAAGAAGGGGAATAGAGACTTTCCAGGGAATTATAGACTGGTGAGTCTTACTTCTGTTGTGGGCAAAGTATTGGAGAGAATTATTAGGGATAGGATTTATAGTTATTTAGAGAGAAATGAATTGATTGGGGATAGTCAGCATGGTTTTGTGAAGGGTAGGTCGTGCCTTACTAACCTCATTGAGTTTTTTGAAAAAGTGACCAAAGAGGTGGATGGGGGTAAGGCGGTTGATGTGGTATATATGGACTTTAGTAAGGCGTTCGATAAGGTGGCCCATGGAAGGCTTCTGCAGAAAATGCAGATGTATGGGATTGAGGGTGATTTAGCTAACTGGATTAGGAATTGGCTAGCTGATAGAAGACAGAGGGTGGTGGTTGATGGAAGATATTCATCGTGGAGTTCGGTTACAAGTGGTGTACCTCAGGGATCTGTTTTGGGGCCCCTGCTGTTTGTAATTTTTACAAATGATCTGGATGAGGGTATTGAAGGATGGATTAGTAAATTTGCAGATGACACTAAAGTCGGTGGAGTGGTAGATAGTGAAGAGGGGTGTTATAGTTTGCAGAGAGACTTGGACAAGTTGCAGAGCTGGGCCGAGAGGTGGCAAATGGAGTTTAATGTGGAAAAGTGTGAGGTAATTCACTTTGGCAGGAATAACAAATGTGTAGAGTGTAGGGCTAATGGTAGGACTCTTAATAGTGTTGATGAACAGAGGAATCTTGGTGTATATGTGAATAGATCCCTGAAAGTTGGCAATCAAGTCGATAAGGTTGTTAAGAAGGCATATGGAGTCTTAGCTTTTATTGGTAGGGGGATTGAATTTCGGAGCCGCAACGTCATGTTGCAACTGTACAAAACTCTAGTGCGGCCGCACTTGGAGTATTGTGTGCAGTTCTGGTCCCCACATTATAAGAAAGATGTGGAGGCATTGGAGAGGGTACAGAGGAGGTTTACCAGGATGTTGCCTGGTATGGAGGGCAGGTCTTATGAAGAGAGGCTGAGGGATTTGAGGTTGTTTTCGTTAGAAAGGAGGCGGCTAAGAGGGGACCTTATCGAAACATATAAGATGATTAGAGGTTTAGATAGGGTGGACAGTGATAGCCTTTTTCCGAGGGTGGAGAAAACTAGCACGAGGGGATGTAGCTTTAAATTAAGGGGTGGTGGTTATAGGACGGATGTCAGAGGTAGGTTCTTTACCCAGATGGTGGTAAGGGTATGGAATGCCCTGCCTGCTGCAGTTGTAGATGCACCAAGTTTGGTGGCATTTAAGAGGTTAGTAGATAAGTTTATGGATGAAAAGGGAATGGTTTAGGTTTTGGTCGGCAAAACATTGAAGGCCGAAGGGCCTGTTCTGCGCTGTAATGTTGTATGTAACTTCCTCAGCTAATATTCTCACCACCATATCGGCTGAAGAGTTTTTAGTCAGGAATACCTCTAACCATCTAGTGAATTGATCGATTATCACCAAGCAGTGGGTTCTCCCGCGTGACTGAGGAAAAGGTCCTGAAAGTCAAACTATAAACATTCCAGGGACTGTTGGGGCGAGGCTGATGCCTGATCCTGATTTTTACAGGCCTCCGTGGATTACACACCAATGACAATACTGTGCACCATCATCTCCCCTTCCTTTCCACCACCACTCCTTCCCTATCCTGGTTGTCATGGCATCTCTTCCCTCACATGACAGTCCATGATGTAACTGCTGGATACATTCCGGTGCTAGAAGTTTATCATTCAATCTCCATACACCCTTTCCATCAGGTGTAGCTCCTTGAGCTTTCTACCTCACACACACTTCTTCAGGTATATCAGTATGTAGCTGTGAGATGTCTGCCAGGAGTTCACCGTAAGCGACACGGTTTGCACTTCTCCTGTTTCTAAAGCCGATTGCGCTGCTTTGTTGGCTGCCTAGTTTCCCTTAAAAATATACCATTCCAGGCTCTGCTTATCTGGTTCCTTTTGGTGAGCCTTTACCTTCAATACTACACTTCCAATAGGAGCTTGCTAGCATCCAATCAAGCTTTGGATTATCTATCCATGCTTGACTGGAGTGCCTCCCATTATAAAAAAATCCCCTTCTTCCCCAAACAGTCAGGCACAATTCCAAATATTTATCAATTGCCATCGTAAATGTTGACCCTTCTCCCCATCGTCTCAGTAAAAGTCTGGATCAAGGCTACTAGTTCTGCCACTTGCACTGACATACCTCCCTCTATTCTTCCCACTTGGACCACGAGCTAGTCTGAGTTTACTACCGCCTATCCTGTTCACGATAACCCATCCACAAACAGGGTCTCCTCTGATGCTTCAAAGAGCACATTCTTTATTCTATTTTCCACTTTCTCTTGTAGTTGGGGGGGGGGGGGGGGGGGGAGGAGGCGGGGAGAGAGAGAGATTAAGCCTTCCACTTCGCCCTTCTCACATCGTAATCTTCCTGTGGTTGACATTCCCACCATGTGCAAGACTATATTTTAAGGGCTCGGTGACTTTTACCGCCCATGCTGCACAATCCAGCAGGCTATACACTGGTGGAGTCCAATTACTACAAAGCCTTTGGCTGTAAAATAATATCCCACCAGCCGCTGTTTACCCATGGATTTGGGTTATTACTACGGAACAGAATCTTCCTTCATCGTTATAATAGGTCTGAAAATCCTTACTAGTGTCTGGTAATCCAAATCTTAGGGCCAACATTAATCCTACTTTCAGTTTACAAGATGCCTCTTCCTGTTATGGCTCCCACTCTACAGTTTCTCCCATCTTCTCCCCTCTCTCTCGGAATGAAGTTGTGACTGTAATTGAACATTCTCAAAACCTTCTCACTCACTCCTCGGACAGTACTGGCCTTGCATCGCCATTTATTGCATCACCACTTTCCTGTCTACAGGCATTTCCTTGCTCCCTTTGAATATTAAGTGTCCCAAATATAATGCCTGTAGTTAACCTATTTGGGCCTTTTTTGGGTTTGCCTTTAACCCTCAATCTTCTAAATGCTTCAAGACCAAATATAACGCCATCTGATGTTCCGCTTTAGTTTCAGAGGCTATCAAGGTATCATTAACGTACTGTAAACTGTGCTTCCTCTCAGGAGTTCCACTTGTTCCAATACCTTGCGCATTACTTGGCGAAATATGGCGGGGCTGTTATAGAATCCCTGAGGGAGTCTGGTCCACATGTACTGCTTATCACCTATTGTGAAGGCAAAATTTATCCTGTGAATTAAAATCCAAGGAGGATGGACCAAAACCCATTGGCAATGTCTAATACTGTAAAATTCTCATGGGATGGTGATAATCTGTTTCGGATGTTGAAGGGGCTGCTCATGATGGGATGTAGTTTAGGAGTTACTTTATTTAAAGCTGTGTAATCAATGGTTAGTATCTCTAACTCCCACCCAGTTTGGACAGCAGCCAAGGTGGGGAGTTAGTGGTACTGGTGTTCTCCTACAAATCCTTCACAATTTCCTCAAACGCCTTCTTGGCTTTGGGCTTATTCGATATTGTTAGTGAGATTTATAGCCCAGACCTTCCACTATTATGGGGTCAATTTTAATTAGCTCAGTATCTAGTTTTGTTTTTGCCTATATCCCTGAGACAGAGACACATATGGCATCAAATCCACTGTCCTCTAATCGCCAGTCACGTCCTGTCGTAGATGCAGCACGGACAATTCCTGAATAATTTGCAAAGGTTCCGACTTTTTCCTTTTTTCCAGTCAGGACAGAGCCAAATCAATTCGCCCTCTCCATAATGTAATAAAACTTCGTTTTCCTTCAGTAAACCATTCCCCATAATTATTCCTTCATTGTTCTTACACACAAAATTGCATGGGTATATACACAAGTTATTTAATTCTACCCACAGTGGTTTCACTTAGATGGACAGAAAACCCCAGCCTGTTAATTCCTCTCACATAAATCATTTTATCAGTTCTGGGTAGGGATAGGTCCATGATGGACATGGAGACTCCCGTGTCCACTAGCATCTTACATTGTCTGCCCCCGATTAGTGCAGACATGTAAATCCTACTTTCATAGAACAATACAGCACAAACAGGCCCTTCGGCCCACGGGTTGCGCCGATCACATCTACCAATCCACAAATCTATCTATAACCCCCTATCCTATTCTTTTCCATATACTCATCCAGAAGTCTCTTAAAAGACCCCAGTGAGCTTGCCTCAACAACCTCCGACGGCAGTCAGTTCCATTCACTCACCACCCTCAGTGAAAAACCTACCCCTGACATCTCCTTTGTATTTGCTTCCCTGCACCTTAAATCTACGTCCCCTCGTAGTGACCATTTCAGCTCGGGGAAATAGTCTCTGAGAGTCCACCCTATCTATCCCTCTCACCATTTTATAAACCTCTATCAGGTCGCCTCTCAACCTACGTTTCTCCAGTGAGAAGAGTCCCAGCTCCCTCAACCTATCTTCATAAGGCCTGCCTCCCAATCCAGGCAGCATCCTTGTAAATCTCCTCTGAACTCTCTCAATAGCCTCTACATCCTTCCTATAATGAGGTGACCAGAACTGCGCACAATACTCCAACTGGGGTCTGACAAGAGTCTTATAGAGCTGCATCATTACCTCCTGACTCCTAAACTCTATTCCTCAATTAATGAAGGCCAGTACACCGTACGCCTTCTTGACCACTTCCTCCACCTGTGAGGCCGATTTAAGAGTCCTATGGACCCGGACCCCGAGATCCTTCTGCTCTACAACACAGCTAAGACTCCTACCCCTTATATTGTACTCCTTCATCCCATTATTCCTGCCAAAATGGACCACTACACATTTATCCGCGTTGAAGTCCATCTGCCACTTCTCCACCCAGTCTTGCATCCTGTCTATGTCCTGCTGCAACTTTTGGCATCCCTCCAGACCATCCACAACACCACCGATCTTTGTATTGTCGGCGAACTTGCTAACCCATCCCTCCACTTCCTCATCCAGGTCATTTATGAAAATGACAAACAGCAGGGGTCCCAGAACAGATCCCTGGGGCACTCCACTGGTACCGACCTCCATGCAGAACAAGACCCATCCACAACCACTCTCTGCCTTCTGCCGGCAAGCCAGTTCTGGATCCACGAGGCCAAAGCCCCTTGGATCCCATGCCCTCTCACCTTCTCCAGAAGCCTTGCATGGGGGACCTTATCAAACGCCTTGCTAAAGTCCATGTACACTCCTTATTACCCATACCCAAGGGAGCTGCCGACCATCAGTTAGCCTCCTCCGACGCAGTGGGAGAGGCTGGGTTAGGTCAACCATGTTTGCTCCAACAAGTGGCTTATGTATGTCCACTCATGTTGCAAAACTGGAATGTAAGCATTTTCCTCTTACCATCACCCCCTTCCCCCCCAACCCCCGCTCCCCCTTCGGGGCCCTACATCCCCAGCAAAATGTCCTGGCTTCCCACAATTATGATAAGTCCCTTTAGTCTTAACTAATGGGATCAAGCCTATTAAAGCTCCTGCTTTATTCTTGCTTTTCATCTGGTCTGTCCTTAATTCCAGCTCATTCCATTAATTCATCATAATCCCATGAACTGATAACTCCCATTTTAAAATGTTTTCTGATGAGCTGGTGACAGCCCATCTTTAAATGTCTGGTTGAACGCTCTACTTGTACAGGCGGCTTTGAGCATCCGAGTATTCCTGGTAGACCTTAAAAAGTTGCTCACCATATTGAGACCCCTCCACTCTTCTGTTATTTAGTATTTATAATTTCAGAACTGTTGGTTGGCCACATTAGCCAGAACATGCTGAATTTCTGTCTTAAACCGATTGAATAGTTCCTGTCATGCCTTCACTTCTGCTATCGAACGCGACTGTGTGTGTCCACCTTCCTCCCCAGTAATCAAACCGAGGCCAGTTGGTGGTGTCCTGTTGGTCTGCTCCATCACCCATCAATAAATGTGTAGAGTATAGGGCTAATGGTAGGATTCTTAGTAGTCTTGATGAACAGAGGGATCTTGGTGTATTTGTGCATAGATCCCTGAAAGTAGGCAGTCAAGTGAGAAGGTTGTTAAGAAGGCATATAGAGTCTTAGCTTTTATTGGTAGGGGGATTGAATTTCGGAGCCGCAACGTCATGTTGCAACTGTACAAAACTCTAGTGCGGCCGCACGGAGTATTGTGTGCAGTTCTGGTCCCCACATTATAAGAAAGATGTGGAGACATTGGAGAGGGTACAGAGGAGGTTTACCAGGATGTTGCCTGGTATGGAGGGCATGTCTTATGAGGAGAGGCTGAGGGATTTGAGGTTGTTTTCGTTAGAAAGGAGGAGGCTAAGAGGGGACCTGATCAAAACATATAAGATGATAGAGGTTTAGATAGGGTGGACAGTGATAGCCTTTTTCCTAGGATGGAGAAAGCTAGCACGAGGGGACACAGCTTTAAATTAAGGGGTGATAGTTATAGGACGGATATCAGAGGTAGGTTCTTTACCCAAAGGGTGGTTCGGGAGTGGAATGCCCTGCCTGCAGCAGTTGTAGATGCGCCAAGTTTGGTGGCGTTTAAGAGGTTAGTTGATAAGTATATGGAAGAGAAGGGAATGGTTTAGTTTGGAGGGGCATTGCTTTTTATATTGGTCGGCACAACATCGCGGGCCAAAGGGCCTGTTCTGTGCTGTAATGTTCTACGTTCTATCAGTCTCCGTTTGTCCTGCAGGCAGGCAGTTCGTATCAACTGATGTACATCACATAAGTGTGACTGACGGCCAACCCAGATTGCGTCCAACTCCGACCAAGATTTGGTATTCGCACTCTGGGGCTGAAGTTTCCCCAGCAAAATCTGGTGTCTTTCCCCTGGGGTGAAGGTCTTAAATTGGGCAGCAGAGGCATTTATAGTACCTCCCCAAACTACAGGGGGTAGGTTATGAACCTCCTCCTCATCAGGATCAAAATCTCCACCAGCGCTGTGGGCTTTATTATCTGGCTACCGAGATACGGGGGCAGAGATTCCCAAGAATGGTCCTCTAATAATCCTCTTCTTTTCCCCAATTCTCTAACATATAATTCCAACATCTTAATTCTTTCCTCATCATCGACCTTTTTTTTTAAAACTAGAGGCAGATCTGCTTAATCAATCCGGCTAGTTGGTGCACCAACAAAAACTCTGCTTTTCTTGGTCTTGTCTTTCTTTTCTTTCTCCAACCACTTACGCTGTTGATCCAGAGGGTGGGACGGGTCCCAGTCTCTTTTTGTCATCTGTTTCAGTCATGTACTGGTTTATCAGGGATCGCAGGGGGAGTCCCTACTGTCCTCGTGATTCTGCCATATTATCGATAAGTTTATACTCACCACCCTTCTCGCTCTCCCACTCTCAGGTCGCTCTTGTCAGTCCGGTGATACCTATCAGGGTTGATCAGATCCCTCCATAGCACCACTTGTTATTTAGACAGCTTTTCTTTACCCTCCGGCAATCACTCAAACAGTTTCTCTCTCATTCACTTCTGAGCATCACATCCGAGGCTCTTTCTCAGTCTTTACATCCACTTCAAATTCCTGACCTTCGCGTGGGGGGCTATCGTCCCCCATGCCTCCTTGTCTACATACGTTCAGTTCAGACATCTTCCACTTCCACATTCTCTCATTATAGACAATTGTCCACTGTAGTTTGACCCACTCGGTTAGGCTCGGTGTTCTATTCCGGTGCCCTGGTTGTGGCTATTCAACTGGGCCCATAAACAGAATCCTGTTCGTGACACACCAATCTGCTGTTGGTAAAAATAATACCTCTGAGACTGTTAGTGAGCAAAGTACAATGGCTTTATTACAAAAGCTTTTGTGAGAAGCCGGTTCCCAAAGCAGTCTGCCAGACTTCTCCCCAAATACAAGTGAGTGTGGGTGTTTATAAAGTATAGTTCCTGGTCCCAGTCACGACACAGTTCCCGGCTCCAGTCACGATTGCAGTTCGTTCCTTCCGGTAACTTGTGTGGTCTCGGCCGTCTCAGCATGATTCCTCCTTTCAAAAGCTCTTTGGGATGACTGAAGACTATGTGCATGAAACTTTTATTGATGGTGATTCACTAATAGGACGACACTGACTTAAGGTTCAGCATCTGCAGCTGTTTACCTATGTTTAGTTAGCACACAAGCCTGCACAAACAGATAAGGTTTGCAATGCTCTTGCAAAAATTCCAGCTACAAAATTCACCCTTTTCTTTCTTTAGCTTTTTGTGATTTGTGCACGAGGACCCCAAATCCCTCTCTGCTGCAGCTTTATGCATTTTATCACAAAATGCAGAACAAATTTAAACCTTCACATAACAGACCTTGACCACATACTGGGTATTCATCAATAGCTCACCTCCGCTCCCTTAGGATAGCAGAAACTAATTCCTACAGGGTGAAAAAAGTTACAAAAGCAAAAG
This sequence comes from Sphyrna mokarran, assembly GCA_024679065.1. Taxonomy (NCBI): domain Eukaryota; kingdom Metazoa; phylum Chordata; class Chondrichthyes; order Carcharhiniformes; family Carcharhinidae; genus Sphyrna; species Sphyrna mokarran. The sequence continues at coordinate 50,583,069 of JAGIQG010000021.1, read as the reverse complement.
GGTGCTCTTCTCACCAAACCTGCATACTCTGTCCAAAGTAGCACTCCCCCCTCACATATTCACCCTTCTAGAACATAGAACACTACAGCACAAACAGGCCCTTCGGCCCACAAGTTGTGCCGAACACATCAAAACCTACCCAGCCATAGACCTATCTATAAACCCCAATCCCATTGGATCCCATATACTCATCCAGAAGTCTTTTAAAAGACCCCAGCGAGTTCGCCTCGACCACCACCGACGGGAGCCGATTCCATTCACTCACCACCCTCTGAGTGAAAAACTTTCCCCTAGCATCCCCTCTGTACTTGCTTCCCTGCACCTTAAATCTGTGCCCTCTCGTCGCGACCATTTCAGCCCTGGGAAATAGTCTCTGAGAGTCCACCCTATCTATTCCTCTCAACATCTTGTAAACCTCTACAGGTCGCCTCTCAACCTTCATCTCTCCAGGGAGAACAGTCCCAGCTCCCTCAACCTGTCTTCATAAGGCATGCCTCCCAATCCAGGCAAAATCCTTGTAAATCTCCTCTGCACCCTTTCAATAGCTTCCACGTCCTTCCTATAGTGAGGCGACCAGAACTGCGCACAGTACTCCAAGTGTGGTCTGACACGGGTCCTATAAAGCTGCAGCATTACCTCCTGACTCCTGAACTCAATCCCTCGATGAATGAAGGCCAGTACACCGTAAGCTTTCTTAACCACATCCTCCACCTGGGAGGCGGATTTGAGAGTCTTATGGACCCGGACCCCAAGATCCCTCTGCTCTTCCACACAGCTAAGACTCCTACCTTCGATAGTGTACTCATTCATCCCGTTGGATCTGCCAAAATGGACCACAACACATTTATCCACGTTGAAGTCCATCTGCCACTTCTCCGCCCAGTCTTGCATCCTGTCGATGTCATGCTGCAACTTCTGACATCCCTCCAGACCATCCACAACACCACAGACCTTCGTGTCATCGGCGAACTTACTCACCCATCCCTCCACTTCCTCATCCAGGTCATTTATGAAAATGACAAACAGCAAGTGTCCTAGAACAGATCCCTGGGGCACTCCACTGGTGACTGACCTCCATGCAGAAAAAGAGCCATCCACAACCACCCTCTGCCTTCTGCAGGCAAGCCAGTTCTGGATCCACAAGGCCAAAGCCCTTTGGATCCCATGGCCTCTCACCTTCTCAAGAAGTCTTGCATGGGGGACCTTGTCAAATGCCTTGCTGAAGTCCATGTACACCACGTCCACTGCTCTTCCTTCGTCAATGTGTTCAGTCACATTTTCGAAGAACTCAATTAAGCTCGTAAGGCACGACCTTTTTACAAAATCTTCTCTCAGATTCCGAGGACCTCCCCATTCCCAATACCCACTGCCTCTACCTCCACCTTTTTGATTCCTCAGACCTGAGATTTGGAACCCCTGACCAAGAAGTATTAAGGCAGCAGATGAAAGTAAACATTAGAAGCTGAAAGTACATTACAACAGTGATGACACTTCAAAATACTTCATTGGCTGTAAAGCTCTTTGGGATGACTGAAGACGGTATGCACAAAGGCAACTTGTTTTAATGGTGGTTCACTAACAATAGGACACTGATTTAAGATTTAGACAGCATTGAGGACATGTTATTTTGTGCAGCAAGCTGTAATAATCTGGAACGTGTCACTTGAAAGAATGATGAAAGCAGATTCAATAATACCTTTCAAATAGGTATGGATATAAATTTGAAAAGGGAAAGCTTGGGGATAAACTGTGCAATGAATTAATGAGACACTACTTGTAAAAGGCTCGTACAATCATAATGAGCCAAACACTTATTTTCTGTGCTAAACGATTCTACAACCACTCAATAGGAATCAGTCTGTAATCAGCACAACAGTGCTTGCAACTGGCAACCAGCATTTTAACTTTGCATTTGGATAGGCTGCTGAGAATCAGTTAACCAAAGCAGTTGCTAAAGGGTCGACAATACTAGCAGTCAGGAAACAGCTGCTGCTGCTGTTCGAGTTGTGCAATTCTGGCACTCATTCCCCAGGGACCAAACTGTGTATATTTCACAGCACACAAAACAAAATCTTACCTCACAAACTGAATCTGTCATACGACACACACACAAAATCTAATAATCTTTTGCAAACTAATCATTCCCCATGGAGAGCTATTAACTCTCCATGGGCTAGCACGAGGGGACACAGCTTTAAATTAAGGGGTATGAGTTATAGGACGGATATCAGAGGTAGGTTCTTTACTCAAAGAGTGATTAGGGAGTGGAATGCCCTGCCTGCAGCTGTTGTAGATGCGACAAGTTTGGTGGCGTTTAAGAGGTTAATTGATAAGTATATGGAAGAGAAGGGAATGGTTTAGTTTGGAGGGGCATTGCTTTTTATTGTGGTCGGCACAACATCGAAGGCCGAAGGGCCTGTTCTGTGCTGTAATGTTCTATGTTCTATAACTCTCGCGAGAGGGCTGCTCTTGGATTTTTTTTGAGAATATCCTAGTGCTTCACATCGTTAGTGTACCCTTGACCTGGACCATTTGATGGGCAACATGACAGCTCGGTGACTATCGCTGTGCTGTGCAGTGCAGATACATGGATTTGGGCCTGTGTCTGTGGGAGTTTGCGCATTCTCCCCGTGCTTGCATGGGTTTTCTCCGGGTGCTCCGGTTTCCTCCCACATCCCAAAGATGTGCTCTTAGGCTAATTGGCAAAACAAATTCTCTCTAAATTGTCTCAAATTTGGTTTTTAATCCATATATCTATAAACATATGCAGGGATCACGTGTAGAGGTGGGAACATCAGGGTGGCAACACAGGCTCATTGGGCCAAAGGGCCTGTTTCCCGTGCTGTTTTTTTTTGTTCTTTGTTCTAATTGATAATTTCAAATATTCCTCACCCCACCCAAACATTCAGGATATAGCACATTTACAATCCCAATACAGGAACAAGAACTCTCCTCCAGGAACGTCTCTGACAGACAAATTACCTTCCCCCACCCCATATTATTGGCACTCACCTGACGTTAGCCTTGTCCACACCCATCCCAAAGCTGATGGTTGCCACGATCACAGGCACCTTGCCCTCCATCCACTCCTCCTGCACCACAGTGCGTTCTGAATTCTTCAACCCTGTAGATATACACAAGTGTCAGCTTCCAGAACATTGTCATCTCCATCTTCACTCATCTCCATAGATTGGTGGATCAACCTTCTATACTGGAATGCACACCATAAAGGTTTCACTATATGGAACCAGAACCATGCAGTACAAAAGGAGGACATTCTGTCCATCTTGCCTGGGTCAGTTTTTTCCGCAGAGATATTTAATGAGTCCTCCTCTCCTTTTTCCCTTTCGTCCTGCAAATTTTTTTTTATCCAATTCCGTTTCGAATGTTAGACTTGAATTTATTTCTATCACCTTTTCTGGCAGCTCATTCCAAATCATGATTTTTCAAGAACCATCATTCATGGCTAACTTAAGAGTTAAGGATGTCTTAAATTCAAAGAGAAAACTCAATGCTGCGAGGATTAGGAGTTTGCCAAAGGACTGGGAGAATTTTAGAAACCAGCAAGGGACAGCTTAAAAATAATAGAGGGATGAAGCAAATCTGAGGGTAAACTAACAAGTAGCAGCAAAATAGCCAGGAAAAACAAGTATATAAAAAAGGAAGAGAGTAGGTAAAGTAAATGTTGCTGTCGATGATAAGTTTGGGAAACTAATAATGGAAAATACAGAAATGGCAAAAACTTTGGACACATATTTCGCATTTGCCTTCAAGACCAGACATTAAAAATATCTCAATAATGGAAAATCAAGGAGGGTGAATTTAAATAATCATCACCACAGAAAAAACACTAAACAAATTTATGTGATTAAAGGTTAATAAGTCCCATATGCTTGACGATCTGCATCTGGGAGTCTTAAAAGTAGCTAGGATAACAGATGCACTGGTTATAATAAAAATTCTCTAATTATGAAAAGTGTGGATTGGAAAACTGCAAATGAAACACTTAATGATAAAAGACAAGTAAGAAAGCAAGTTATGTGGAGGACACAGTCTACATAAGTTGAGTGAGTGGGAAAAACTTTGAAGTTTGACTATAATATGAGAAAATGTGAGCGAACCCACTTTGATAGCAATAGAGAAGTCGAATGCTGTTTAAATAGGGAGAGATTAGAGGGATCAGGGTGTCCTCAAACATGAAATATAAAACATTAGCAGGCAGATACAGCAGGTAATTAGGAAGATAAGTGGGTTGTTGGCTTTTAATGAAAGGGGGATGGAGTATGACGACAAGAAGTCTTACTTAGTTAATTGCAATGATACATACCCTTGTGAATTACAGGTAAGGATAAGGCTCTAATGCAATTTTGTCTTAGATTTTCAATCACAACAATTAGACTCCAACCTCTGGTGTAGAAGTCCTCTGTCAGGAGAGTCCCCAAACTGAGGCCTCCAATTTTCCACGAAAGCTCCAAATCATACCAACTAACCAAGCATACCAACTAACATGCCACAAAAATCGGTTGAAGATGTAAAGATTTGAGAAAAAGCAATAGCCTCAAAATAAAAACAAAAATCAAACTGGCCAATCAAAAACTACCCCATCTGAGCACTAGTTTTGATAGGCTGACTAGTCAGCCTACCAGCAGTGCTCAGAGATGCTGGGCTCTGATCGGCCGATCTGATTTTTTCCCCCCCATGTTGCTGGGCATTAAAGGAATTGATCAAGTGGTAGAGAAGCTTATATGGCAAAAAGACAATGGCTGGCAAGTGGTATTTGAGAAGCATAGCAGTGGTGACAGAGGAAGCAAGTATTCTTACTCAGCAAGAGGAACTGTTACATTTTGATAGTGTTAACCACGTTCTGAGAACATAAGAATAAATTCTGGCAAGAACTAAATGCTATGTGAGGTGGGCCTTGGGAGGGGATTCAGAGAGGAGCATGCACAACCCACCTAACTGCCAACCTAGTTTCATATACTTGGGGTTCCCCGATGTTCTTGGGAGGTCAGTAGGGTCCATGACTGGAAAACGTTGGTGAATCCTGCTCCAGGTGAATCAGGACATTGTCGAAGATTAGGAATAGAAGCATAGTGATGATATCACTGGACTAATAACAGAGCCAAACTAACAACCTGGAGACAGGTGTTCAAATCCCACAGCTGCAACAGGAAAATTTAAATCCAATTAAATAAATCTAGAATTAAAAACTGGATGCAGTAATAGTGATCATGAAGCTACCAGATTTTTATAAATTAAAAACCCAAATGGTTAACTAATGTCTTTCATGAAAAGGAATCTGCTGTCCCTAACCGATCTCACTTGTACGTACCTCCAGATTAGTTGATAGATTGATAGCTGCTCTCTCACCACTTCCTGAAGAACAAGTAGGGATGGACAACTAATTCCAGCCATACCGTTAACACCCAGCGAATAAAAGGGAAAATGAAAGCAACTCCCACTTCATTGCCAAATGTTCAATTAAAGCACTGCAGCATGAATGGGGCACATACGAATTAAATAAGGAGCATGGACAGGGTGTGGGACCACCATAACCGTGACATATAGTGCAAACTTTTTTTTTTTACATGAAATGAGGACTAATTACAGAGAAACCACAAACTGAGTGCGAGGGAGACAAAAATGTTGCCATAAGGGCACTCTAAGCTGAGGGTTGATGTATGCTGCTGAATTGTGTCAAGAGCTTTGCTCTGTATTAACCCATGCTACACCAGAGTGGAGCAATTGTACTCTATAGTCTCTATACTGTACTCTATAACAGCCCCTGCTGTTTGTAATTTTTATAAGTGATCTGGATGAGGGTATTGAAGGATGGATTAGTAAATTTGCAGATGACACCAAAGTCGGTGGAGTGGTAGATAGTGAAGAGGGGTGTTATAGTTTGCAGAGAGACTTGGACAAGTTGCAGAGCTGGGCCGAGAGGTGGCAAATGGAGTTTAATGTGGAAAAGTGTGAGGTAGTTCACTTTGGCAGGAATAACAAATGTGTAGAGTATAGGGCTAATGGTAGGACTCTTAATAGTGTTGAAGAACAGAGGGATCTTGGTGTATATGTGCATAGATCCCTGAAAGTTGGCAATCAAGTCGATAAGGTTGTTAAGAAGGCATATGGAGTCTTAGCTTTTATTGGTAGGGGGATTGAATTTCGGAGCCGCAACGTCATGTTGCAACTGTACAAAACTCTAGTGCGGCCGCACTTGGAGTATTGTGTGCAGTTCTGGTCCCCACATTATAAGAAAGATGTGGAGGCATTGGAGAGGGTACAGAGGAGGTTTACCAGGATGTTGCCTGGTATGGAGGGCAGGTCTTATGAAGAGAGGCTGAGGGATTTGAGGTTGTTTTCGTTAGAAAGAAGGCGGCTAAGAGGAGACCTTATTGAAACATATAAGATGATTAGAGGTTTAGATAGGGTGGACAGTGATAGCCTTTTTCCTAGGAGGAGAAAGCTAGCACGAGGGGACACAGCTTTAAATTAAGGGGTGATAGTTATAGGACGGATATCAGAGGTAGGTTCTTTACCCAGAGGGTGGTTAGGGAGTGGAATGCCCTGCCTGCGGCAGTTGTAGATGTGCCAAGTTTGGTGGCGTTTAAGAGTTTAATTGACAAGTATATGGAAGAGAAGGGGATGGTTTAGTTTGGAGGGGCATTGGTTTTTATATTGGTCGGCACAACATCGAAGGCCGAAGGGCCTGTTCTGTGCTGTATTGTTCTATGTTCTATACCTCAACCTGTATTTATATAGCACCTTTAACATGTCATTTGGTGACATTACTGAGTTATCAAAAAGGGTGGTGATGGAGGCAGATACAATAGGGGCATTTAAAGGGCTTTTAGATAAGCATATCAATATGCCAAAAACATAGGGATATGGACCAAGAGTAGGCAGAAGGGATTAGTTTAATTTGACATCATGTTCGGCACATCATGGACTGAAGAGCCTGTTGCTGTGCTGAACATTTGCTATTTAAGGAAATAGCAAGGCAAATGACCAAATGCTCAAAGAGTTTGTTTTGGTTTTGTCTAGAAAAGTTGAGAGATTTGGGGAAGTCCAGAACTCAAAGCTTTGGCAGTCAACAGAATGGTTACCGATGACTAAAATCAGGGATGTTCAAGAGTTGGATGAATGCAGAGATCCTGGAGCACTGCAGAGCCATGGGAGATTACAGGGATTGGATGTGCAAAGGGGAAATGAAACAAAATATTTTAAAAGTTAAGCCACAGCCTAACCAGGAGTCAATGCAGGGTCAGCAAGACATGATGGGTGATTAGGACATGGCAGCAGAACTCTGGGTAACTTCAAGTTTACCAAGAGTAGAATGTGTTGGAATAATTGTGTCTCAAGGTAAAGGATTTCAGTACCAGATGAACTGAGACAGGGGATGGGTCAGATGACATTACAGAAGAACCAGGAGGTCTTAGTAATGACAGGATAAGCAATTGGAAGCTCATCTAGCAATCACACCAAGTTTACAAACAGTCTGGTTCAACCTCAGTTATCAGGGAGGGCCGAATTGGTGCCAAGGAAGAGAATTTTGGTGGCAAAGTCAACAGCTTTGGGTTGTCCCAGTATTTAGTTGGAGAACATCTCTGTTCGTCTAATACTCAGGACAAGCAGTCTGACAACTCAAGCAGAGGGAAATCGAGGTGGTAGTGAAGTAGAGCTTAGTGTTGTCAGCAAACCTGTAGAAATGACATTTGCAGATGTTACCAAGATGCAGCATGCAGATAAGAAATGGGACAGGGCTGAGGACAGATCCTCGAAGGACACCAGAGATAACAATTCTGGAGCAGGAAGAGAAGCCATTGCAAGTTAGCTGCAGAGCTATTGGAGGAAAATGGTGTATCAATCATGTGACACACTGGAGGCAGAGCAAGCAGTATAAAGTGTGACAGCTGTGTCCTGAAGTGTTGGATGGGATTCTTACATTAACCTAGAGAGAAATCTTCTGAGTATTGTAAAATTCAATAACTTCTGACCATCTGAATTTTGTGCATCAGAATTGTTCACTAAGCTTCCAATCGAAATGATTTTAAATAGAACACCAGATATTAATAATACAACCATCTACTTTTCAGTGTCGACATTATTAAAATGTCATGTCAATTAATATGCTGCGACTCTGGGAATGAATCCTTCACTTGATCATTAACCAGTTCGTAACAACGATAAATTAATCTCACAATCACAGCAGGTAGAAATGCAATCAATATTCAAGATAACTGCTGGTACTCAATCCTTACTGCTTTCAGCTGTGCTCCTTACCTGCATGATAAGCCTTGGCTTCCACTCCCCTGTGTGTCAGTTCCTCTGCCACCATTTGACATGAGTCCCTAGTCCGACAGTAAACTATGCCACAGCCATCAAACCGCTGCAAGGGAAGAATTACATGAACAGAACAATTTACTGTCACTCAACTGCTCTATTAAGACTTACATAGAAACACAGTAACATTGGAACAGAAACAGACCATTCAGCCCTTACTTTAACATTATCTCTTGCTATTTTCACCTTCCCCTCTCGAATTTGACGTAATCTGCCTTAGCAAAAGGCTCAGCTTCAGTCCAGCTCCTTATGCTTCTACCTTAAAGAATTTTGTTTCAGCTTGATTTGTCAAAAGCCCTCTCCCTATCTACAATTCTGTCCCTGCAACCCCTCCCTCAATCTTTTCATTTCTCTGATCCCCTCATCTGCCACCTTCTGAACTCTCTGAAGTCTATTCTCTCAGATCCAATGCCAATATTATCAAACTTGTTGGCAAGGGTGGCACTGCTGCTGTTTGGAATACCAAGCTCTCCTCGCAGAGGCTGAATGCCATGTTTCCTCCCGTCTATTAGATAGTGAAGAGGGGTGTTATAGTTTGCAGAGGGACTTAGACAAGTTGCAGAGCTGGGCCGAGAGGTGGCAAATGGAGTTTAATGTGGAAAAGTGTGAGGTAATGCAATATGGCAGAAATAATAAATGTGTAGAGTATAGGGCAAATGGTAGGATTCTTAGTAGTCTAGATGAACAGAGAGATCTTGGTGTGTATGTGCATAGATCCCTGAAAGTAGGCAGTCAGGTCGAGAATGTTGTTAGGAAGGCATATGGAGTCTTGGCTTTTATTGGTAGAGGGATTGAATTTCGGAGCCGCAACGTCATGTTGCAACTGTACAAAACTATAGTGCGGCCGCACTTGGAGTATTGTGTGCAGTTCTGGTCCCCACATTATAAGAAAGATGTGGAGGCATTGGAGAGGGTACAGAGGAGGTTTACCAGGATGTTGCCTGGTATGGAGGGCAGTCTTATGAAGAGAGGCTGAGGGATTTGAGGTTGTTTTCGTGAGAAAGGAGGCGGCTAAGAGGGGATCTTATCGAAGCATATAAGATGATTAGAGGTTCAGATAGTGTGGACAGTGATAGCCTTTTTCCTAGGATGGAGAAAGCTAGCACGAGGGGACACAGCTTTAAATTAAGGGGGGATAGTTATAGGACGGATATCAGAGGTAGGTTCTTTACCCAAAGGGTGGGTCGGGAGTGGAATGCCCTGCCTGCAGCAGTTGTAGATGCGCCAAGTTTGGTGGCGTTTAAGAGGTTGGTTGATAAGTATATGGAAGAGAAGGGAATGGTTTAGTTTGGAGGGGCATTGCTTTTTATATTGGTCGGCGCAACATCGAAGGCCGAAGGGCCTGTTCTACGTTCTACGTTATGTTTCCATGGATGAGAACACCAGTGAACATCAAGACACTATCCGGGACTGTCGCTATCTCACTTCCTGTATACATCTATGCTCCACAGCCTCCAAACCTGAACTCTACCCTTTTCCCAAGATCCACAAACAGGTCTGCCTTGGTGCACCTACTGTTTCACCTGCTCCTGTCTCATTGAATAGATTTCTTCTTCTCTCAACTCTATTTTCACTTTCTACTTCAATTTTGGAGAAGTTGGGACTGTTTTCCTTGGCAAGATAATTGGCAAAATGAGTAAAAACATGAGAAAATTTTTCACACAAGTGGTTCTGATCTGAAATTTTTCAAAAGAGAATTGGATTATTGTTTGAAAAAAATTAGAGTTACAGGGAAATTTTAATGCTGCAGCAGTACAAGACCACAGTCAAACCCCACTTGGAGTACTGTGCTCAGTTCTGATCGTCTCATTACAGGAAGGATTTGAAAGTCATAGAAAGATGCAAAGGAGACTTACAAGGATGTTGCCTGGATTAGGTGGTGTGCCTTATGAGGCTAGGTTGAGAGAGCTCAGTCTTTTCTCCCTGGAGAGACGAAGGATGAGAGGTGACCTGATAGAGGTGTATAAGATGTTGAAAGGTATTGACCGATTCTCAGATGCTTTTTCTCAGGGCTGAAATGGTTGCCACAAGAGGACACAGGTTTAGGGTGCTGGGGAGTAGGTACAGAGGAGATGTCGGGGTAAGTTTTTCACTCAGAGTGGTGGGTGAAATCAGCTGCCGGCGGTAGTGGTAGAGGTGGATTCAATAGGGTCATTTAAGAGACTTTTGGATAACTACATGGGACTTAGTAAGATAGAGGGTTAAGGTTATAGATAAGATATAGGGGTATGTTCGGCACAACTTGTGGGCTGAAGGGCCTGTTTGTGCTGTAGTGTTTTATGTTCTAAATGGAAAGGAGTGGCACTGAATGAATTGCTCCTCCAAAGGACCAGTACAAGGCAAATCAAATGGCTTCCTTCTGAATTATAACCATTCTATAATTTGTCCTGTCTCTTCCCAACTATATTAGTGAATCTTTTGATGCCCTCCATCATCTTAACAGTTTCAATTTCCTGACCACAGATGTTCAATTTCTCCATACCTACAACCTCACCAGGACTGTCCCAGGGCTCTGCGTTTCTACCTCAAATGGAGGAGACCAAACTAACTTTCATTCACCAAAACTCTCTTTTGCATGGATGAACCTGTTTTTCATAAAATAGCTTCTCCTTCAACTCCACTCACTTCCTCTAAACAAAAGGTGTGGCTCTGGCTATCTTCACAGACTCTTGCAATGCCTGACATTTAGAAGGAAAAACGAGGAATATTCCTTGTTCCAGTCTTACTTGCACCATCTCCCTCACCTTGTTATCTGATAAAAATCAAACTATAGCATCCCTACATGGTCATTCAGCCCATCAAGTTGTAGTGACTCCCCAAAAGAATATCATATTAATTTAGCTACATTTCCTCATACTATTTTCTACAAGAATTTCATTCCCATCTGCCATTTTCTCCATATCTGTTGCTGTTTAAATAATGTAGCCTTCAATAATAGAGCTTCAGTTATGTGATTTTCTACCAATTACACACAGACAGAGCTCCCCTCTTCCCAACTTCTCTCCCTTCTCAAAATCACAATGTGGTTCTCCTTGTCCTCACCTTCCACCCCACCAGCCTCTATATTTAACAAATCATCCTCTTCATTTGCCAGTACCAATGTGAAGCCTCCAAATACATCTTCGCCTCCTCTTTTAGGATTCTAAGGAAATCTTCATAACATCCTGGCCCACTCCTCACACTTCTCCCCTTCCCACTGCACCTATCCATGCAGTGGAGATGCTGGCGTTGGACTGGAGTAAACACAGTAAGAAGTCTCACAACACCAGGTTAAAGTCCAACTTTATTTGATAGTAAACGCATAAGCTTTCAAAGTTTGCCCCTTTGTCAGGCAAGTGGAGAGTGCTGGTCTCTGACAGAGCATATAATAGCACACACAGTTTACAGAATACTGATTAGAATGTCAGTCCTTACAGCTAACCTACTATTCAAGTCTTAAAGATGCATCTTTAGAACCAAAACTCTCCACTCACCTGACGAAGGAGCAAACCTGAAAAGCTTGTGGGTTTACTATGAAATAAACCTTGTGGACTTTAACCTGGTGTTGCGAAACTTCTTACTGTGCCTATCCATGCAAGCAAACGAGATGCATGAAAATGTTTTCTCCTTTTTACCATCACCCAAATATTCCTTCCATATAAAATCACAATTTGTGTATTCCTTTCAATTTTCTGCTCACCCAAATGGTCTTCACCATGGAAAGACCATTTAGGGAATGTTCCCATTCAGTTCATTAACATGACCTGGGCCGTCACTCATCATTTTTATTCTCCAACTTGCTTTTTTTTATTCATTACTGGAACATGGTGTCACTGGCTGGCCAGCATTATTGCCCATCCCTAGTTGCCTCCTTGGAGGGCAGTTGAGAGTCAACCAAACTGCTGCGGCTCTGGAGTCAAATGTAGGCCAGATCAGATAAGGATGGCAGATTGCCTTCCCTGAAAGGACATTAGTGGCTGAGTGGTATTATGGGTTTTTCTGACAATTGATAATGGTTTCATGGTCATCAGTAGATTCTTAATTCCAGATATTTTGTATTGAATTCAAATTCCACCATCTATCATGGCACAATTTGAACCCTGGACCCAAGAACATTAGCTGAGTTTTTTGGATTAATAGTCTAACGATCATACCACTAGCCACTGCCTCTTGTTCTGATCTTTCTGGGATTGCCACCACTCTCCTTGATCCTGCACACCCAACTCTTCAGTCTTTTATTCTCTTCTTCCCATCCTTCTCATTTCTCACTTAAAACTTACTAGACTTCTAACTGTTCCCAATTCTGATGAATAGTCACAGACCTAAAACATTAACTCAATTTCTCTCCAAAGATGCTGCCAGGCCTGCTCAGTATTTCCAACATTTGTCTTTTCTTCAGAAGTTTTGGGGGCCAGAACAAAAAAAGTCAATGATAAATTCAAAGGTAGAAGAGATTAAATGACAAAAAGGATAATGGTTCAAGGTAAAAGGAGATGGTATCAGGGCAAATGAAGAAGTCATCTACAACTTTCTGGATTCAACAATTTTGGATAACTACTATTCATCTCTTTGGACAGCAGTTGCTGAGAACAATTTTGTTTTTTCTCATTCACAACCCAGACATCTTGAGTTTCTTTACTTGTAACTGCTATACAAGTGAACTTCAACATATGCTGCTTAATCTCAGATGTGAAGGATAGTTGTTTGGCTGGGAAAAAGGGGAAAGGTGCCTGTGAAACGACACATTAAGCAAGAATCAGCACATTAAAGAATGAAAAAAATGAGGGCTCCTACAAACCCCTGCTGAGTCCTTCTGTCCCAGAGCCTTTTCACAGAACGCCTTCAGATTGGTGTAAGGTTCATTCAGAATCTCTTTAAAAAGAATATCATAGAACAGATTAGCTCTGAAGCAAGGGCTCTTGAAGACTGAGATAGGCTCCTTCAGCTGAAGGACAGTCACAATGTCGTCCTGTACTTGCTTAGGGGCTGTAGCAGTCAGAGCCACGCAAGGGATACTGGAAGCCTTGGCACGTAACAATCCCAGTTTGAGGTAATCGGGTCGAAAGTCATGCCCCCACTGTGACACACAATGTGCCTCATCGATGACCAGGTATGACAGCAGATGTCGGGCCAGGAGAGAGTCGATGATAGGGTGCATGGTGTTAGAAGCTGCCATCTCAGGGGTGATGTAGAGCAGTTTGATGCTGGGCTTTTTACAGTTCAAGTCAGATAAGACAGCTTTCCGTTCCTGAAGGGATAGTTTGGAATTAAGTGAACACGCTCGGATCTTCAGTAAACGCATGTGCTCAATCTGGTCCTAAGGAAGGAAGAGATATTAAACCACATCATTGACATGTTAAACAAAATAGAGCCACTAGGGTGCTCCCAGACATTAAACATTACACCCTGCAGGATAATTCGCTATCTAGATACTGTGCTATTGATATATTTTATGTTTCTGTAGAACGTTAAACATTCAACTTTTTTCTACAGGTAACCAGTATGCCTGGAGAGAATACAGCCAGAATTGGAAAAGATAATTACTCACATTAGCCATGTAATTTTTACTTGTGAGCACTAATGGACTCTTGCTTATAAATTCGGACTTCCCTAGGGATTTTAGTTTTAAGAGAATGGAAAATGGATTTAAGTGTATTGTGTTATGTAATAATATGGTTAACGAGAGGAGCGAAGTATGTAGCAAAGTGAGAAACAGCTTTCTGTTCAGTTTCAGGCATGGTACATTGGCCAGACCATGCAGATGCTACAACAGATGAATGAATACTATCGAAAATCACCAGGCAAGAGCGTGTTTCCTTCCTGTTGGGGGAACACTTCAGCAGTAGAGAGAGTGTTCAGCCTCTGATTTTCCAGTAAGCATTCTCCAAGGTGGTCTTCACGACACACAATGCAGAATCACTGAGCAGAGATGATAGCCAAGTTCCGCACACGAGGGCAGTCTCAACCGGGATCTTGGATTCATGTCATTATTTGTAACCCCCACGACTTGCAAAATCTCACTCACTGTCCTTTCTGGAGACAATACACATCTCTTTAACCTATGCTTAACCCTCTCTCCACTCACACTATCTGTATCTTTAAGACTCGATTATCTTGTAAATTGAGTTTATGCCTTTATATGCCATTTGTGAACAGAATTCTCATTACCTGACAAAGGAGCAGCACTCCACAAGCTAGTGTCTTTTGCTATCAGATAAACCTGTTGGACTTTAACCTGATGTTGTGTGACTTCTTACTGCAGAAACTGTAACTAAGTTCTGCACACAAGACTGGCTTCAACCGGGATCTTGGGTTTATATCATATTATCTGTAACCCCCATGACTTTCTTGAGCTTGGAAAATCTCCAACTGCCCTGGCTTGAGACAATTCACACCTCTTTAACCTGTGCTTAATCCTCTCTCTACTCGCCTTGTCTGCATCTGTAAAGACTTGATTATAAAGACTTGCATTCCAACCGATATCTTGTAATTGAGTTGGTGCCTATATATGCCCCGTTTGTGAATACAACTCTTCACTCATCCAGTGAGGGGACAGTGCTCTGAAAGCTCGTACTACCAAATAAACCTGTTGCCTTTTAATCTGGTGTTGAGAATTCTTACTGTTCAGTTTCTGGCTGAGGCTGTTTAAAGTTAGAAGTCTGCAAGCTGCTCTGAAAATCAAAACCTCTCTGAAAGCTCCTAGGCTCTTAACCTAAGTCTGAGAGGCTATTTGCTTATTTGGGACAGAAAATTAATTAGAGTGATTTCCTTTCATTCTTAACTATTGGTAATTGTTAAAATTAAAAATGAGTTATAGAGATGATTTTGATAAAAGTTCTCTAATTTATCAATGGAATTGCTCCTGGGGTGAAGCATCCTGTACTCACATTTATGCCAAAAATAGAAAACTTGTTGACAGAGTCTGGCTTAGGATTCTGATCTGGGATCCTGACAATACATTAAAACACATTATACTCTGCAGGATAATTCTTCTCCCCCACAACCAAACCATAGACATTGAACATACCCTGCAGGGTAATCCTGTAGACAATAAATACCGTACCCACTTGTAAAGACCTTTGACCCAGAAGAATGCACTAGGGAAAATTTGAGATTTCTTTACAATGTCTGTGAAGCTGTAACTGTTTTAAAGACATTCTGATAAGGATTGTTTAAGAATTTGTATCAATTGTAATTTCCTTGCATTGTTAGTAGTAGACCTGATCTGGTGACCCTTGACCTGGAAGCAATAGTAACACAAAAGGACATCAGGTATGAAAGCCCTGTGTTAACAAATCAGGGCCGCAGGCATGAGAAAGAGCTATACGCAGAGGAGGTGGAGGGCAAAGACAGGTGCAGACACAAAGACAAACCAGATAAAGACAGAGACACAAAGAACTTTTTTGAGAAGAAACAAATCACTGAGGAAGAGGACAATTTCTGTTTGTCAGAAAGAGAGACAGGAACTCTAGGATATAATCTGCAAACTGGCATGGAAAGCTGTGTAAACAGTTTGGACATGCTAAACAGGTGGACGTTTACCAGAAGTGGCCAAACTGTAAAATAGGCTGTTGTTAGCTGGTCTGTTGAAAAGGAGCTCTGGAAAATTACATTATCAGGCACAGCACAGTGCTATAACTGCTGTCTTGCAGCACCAGGGACTGGATTCACTTCCACTGTGTGGAACATGCAGTTCTTTGTGTCTGCATGGGTTTGCTCTGGGTGCTTCAGGTTAGGGGGAAATTAGCCATGGAAAATACACAGGTTACGAGGATAGGGTGAGAATGTCAATCCAGCCTGAATTTCAGGACAGCCAAGTCTGACCAAGAAGAGCTGCCAAGCTTTTACATTTAACACAAATCAAAACTAATGCAGATTAAACATGAATTTACAAGCAGCAAGTATGTCAAATAAAGGTAAATTTGACTTTCAGTAGTTGATACACAAAAATCTTAACAAGCTTCTATATCCTTCCCTGCTGTCCACAGTTCCACAATATTCTGCTTTTTATTCACACAGGGTGATTAACTTGGGCAAAATGAAATCAGGTACATTTTGTCAGTGGGTAGTGGTGCTGAAGTAGGTGGGGAGTAATGGCTAAAACCTGACAGGTGGGATTTACTCCAAAACCCAGCAGTGTAGATATCATGGGTGCTTGATAATCATCCAGTCAGACTCCCTGACCTTCTCCCAATTGTGAGCGTGCATTAAACACTGCGTAGCCTGCAGGTACCATTCTCAGGCTTCAAACAGTACATTTTTAAATCTACAGTGGGTCAACAATAATGCAATCAGTTTGGGATTTCTGGGAAGGGGAGAACATGTCAGGCTTGTGTCAGATTAATACGGTTCACACTGAACTGGACCTCATCCCGTAGTGGTACAAGGTGAAAAACACAGAGTCCTAAACTCACCTGAATAAGGGCAATCAATGGAGAGATCACGATGGTGACACCCTCGGCAAGTACAGCTGGTAACTGGTAACACAGAGATTTCCCTGCTCCTGTTGGCATGCAGATAAAGACATCCTTGTCGCCTGCAAAGAGAACAGAAGCATGTTCATCCTCAGCACAGCTACAGGCCTGGGAAGCTGAGGGTAGAGTCAAAGATGAGGAAAGAAAATCAGGGATGTCCAGGACTCTAGTACAAGAGGTATGTATACTAAAATTAATTGAAATTACAGACGGCTGAGCCAGTGGAGAAAATTGAAGATTAGGATGAGAACATTAAAATCAAAGTGTTATCCGATAGGTGGGCAACATAGGCCCCTATCCACTGGGGTAATGAGCACACAGGATTTGGTACAAGTTAAACTACGGGAAGCAGAATTTTGGAATGAACTCAAAAGTTTAGGGAGGATTCAAGACTGTCATCCACGAGACCACTTAGTTTGGCAAGTCTGGAGGTGAAAAAAAAGCATATCCCAATTTTAACTGTGGAAGTGAGTGGGTTTGGATGAGTTAAAATTTTGTTCCATATTCTACCAACACCTGCCATGTTTCATCACTCCTGTATTTCAGTATTTACAACACGACATCAAATCTCCCCTATAGCCCAATTCCTGGAGCAGGAACATAGGAATAGTCCATTCAGGCCCTCAAGCCTGTTCTACGATTCAATTAGACCCTGGTTGATCATCTGTCCCAATGGCACTTTTCTGACTATCCCCCTATCTTATAGTATCACCAGTATCCAGAAATCTATCAATCTCTGTTTTGAATGTGTCCAATGATTGAGCCTCCACAGCCTCCCATAGTAGAAAGGATTCCAAAAATTCACCACCCTCAGAGTGAACAAATTCCTCATCTAAGATCCTACTATGAGACTGTGTCCTTTGGTTCTGGACTCATTGGTACATTGGAAAGACCATGGAGATGCTACGACAACAGATGAATGAACACCACTTAACAACTACCAGGCAGGAGTGTCAAGTCGGGGAACACTTCAGCAGTCACGAGCTTCCAGTCTCTGATCTTCAGGTAAATGTTCTCCAAGGTGGCCTTCATGACACACGACAACGCAGAGTCACTCAGCAGAAACTGATAGCCAAGTTTCATACACATGAAGTTGGCCTCAACTGGGATCTTGGCTTTATGTCACAATATCTGTAACCCCCACTAGGCTTGCCTAGCCTTACAAAATCTCACCAACTCTTCTGGCTGGAGACAATACACATCTCTTTAACACTCCACTCGCATTGTCTGTTCTTTTAAGACTTGATTATTTATAAAGATTGGCATTCCAACCATTATCTTGTAAATTCGATTTGTATCTGTATATGACCAGTTTGTGAACACAACTCCTCACTTGCCTGAAAGACCCTGAGACTCTGAAGGCTTGTGCTACCAAATAAACCTGTTAGACTTTAACATGGTTTGAGAGATTTCTTACTACTCTAGACTCGTTAGCCCGGGAAAATATTCTACCCACATCTCTACGACTTTAGAAAATACCAGCCCAGTTTCCTCAATTTCTCCGAGACAATCCTGCCAACCTAGAGATTAGTCTAGTGAACTTCGTGCACTCTGTCCATGGCAAGTGTATCCTTCTTTTGAATGAGGAGACCAAAACTATACAAAATACTTCAGGTGGAGTCTCATTAAAAAGGTGCTCTACAATTTCAGTACACCTGGACTCAAATCCTCTTGCAATAAAAACCAGCATACCATTTGCCTTCCGAATTGCTTACTGCACCTGCATACTAGCTTTTAATGAATCAAAGAAGAATACCAGGTCCTTTGGACTTCAACACTTCCCAACATATCACTATTTAACAAATAACCCGACTTTATTTTTTTTCCCCTCTAACAAAGTGGATAATTTCACAGATTACATTCCACCTATCATGTTCTTGCCCATCCACTTAGCCTGTTCAAACTGCCTTGATGCTTCTTTGTATCCTCCTTAAAACTAGGTAGAAATATGGCTGTATCAGCAAATTTGGAAATATGTTTGATCTCCACATCCAAATCATTTCTATAAATTGTGAACAGCTGTGGCTGCAGCACTGGTTCTTACTGTAGCCTACGAGTAGCAGCCTGCCATCCTGAGAATGACCCATTTATTCCCACTGTTTTTGATTTGATTTATTATTGTCACATTTATTAAGTGAAAAGTATTGTTTCTTGCACCCTACAAGATGAAACATACCATTCATTGAGAAGGAAAACGAGAGAATGCAAAATGTAATGTTAAACCCTAGCTGTGACTATATCAACTTAATGCAAGATAAGTCGATTCAAAAGTCTGATAGCAGCCAGGAAGAAGCCACCCTTGAGTCAGTTAGTACAGTAGTCAGTTAGATACAAGACTTTTGTATCTTTTTCCCGAAAGAAGGTGGGAGAGAGAATGCACTGGGTGCATGGGGACCTTAATTATGCTGGCTGCTTTGCCAAGGCAGTAGGAAGTGTAATCAGAAGTAATGGATAGGAGGCTGGTTTGCATGATGGATTGGGCTACATTCATGCAATTCCTTTGTCTTGGGCAGAGCAGGAGCCATACCAAGCTATAATATACTACAGAAAGCATTCTTTCTGCTTGTATCTGTAAATGTTGGTGAGTCAGAGCTGACATGCCAAACTTCCTTAATCTTTTGACAAGGAGGTTGCATGGGTGGGCTTTCTTAACTATAATGTCAGCATGGGGGAGACCAGGACAGGTTGTAGATGATCTAGACACTCAAAAAACGAAGCTCTCGACCCTTTCTACTTCATCCACATTGACGTAGACAGGGGCACGTTCTCCTTTGTGCTTCCTGAAGTCAATGACAATCTCCTTCATTTTGTTGACATTGAGGAGATTATTGTTAACGCATTAGTTCACCAGATTCTCTCTTATTCCTGTACTCTGTCTCGTCATTGTTTGAGATCCAACCCGCTACAGTGGCGTCATCAGCAAACGTGAAAATCGAATTGATGGGGAATTTAGTCGCACAGTCAAAGGTATATAAGGAGTATAGTAGGAGGCTGAAAACACAGCTTTGTGGGGCACTGGTGTTGAGGGTGATCATGAAGGAGGTGCTACTTATCCTTACTGATTGTGGTCTGAGTTAAGAAGTTCAGGATCCAGAGAGGGAGGTGCCTAGGTCCAGGAGTTTGGAGATGAGTTTCATGGGAATAATAGTATTGAAGGAGAGCTGTAGTCAATAAATAGGAATCTGACATAGGTATTTTCGTTTGTTAACTACTTCACAATCCATATTATTCCCAATCCCATGTACTTGAATTTTGTTTAATGTCCCCTATGGACCTTTACTGAAAATCCAAATACAACACACCCACTCCTAGCTATAATGCTATATTCCGCATTGTCTTTTCCTTCTCGATGAACAGTATGCTGTGTAGTGTGCAATAAACGGTACGTGACAATAATAAATCCAATCCAATGGTTCTCTTTTATTTATGCTACAGG
Source organism: Sphyrna mokarran (assembly GCA_024679065.1). Classification (NCBI taxonomy): domain Eukaryota; kingdom Metazoa; phylum Chordata; class Chondrichthyes; order Carcharhiniformes; family Carcharhinidae; genus Sphyrna; species Sphyrna mokarran. The sequence continues at coordinate 50,562,837 of JAGIQG010000021.1, read as the reverse complement.
CAACATTCTCACAAAACTCCAATAGGTTTTTTTTAAAAAACATGATTTCGCTTTCATAAATCCCTACTGAGTCTACACAATCATTATTTTCCAAGTTTTTAATTATCTTTGCGTTCTGTGCAAAAGTCAAGGCTGCCACTCCAATATAGTATTGAAGGAGAATGTTAAGACATTAAACCAAGGCCCCATCTGCCTTCTCAGGTGAATGTAAAAAAAAATTCCATGGTCCTATTTGGAAGAGGACCAGGCACTCATCCCCAATGCCTTGGTTAGTACCTCTCAATCACAATTAGATTATTTGTTCACATAAAATTGCTGTTTGTGGGAACTAGTTATATGCAAATTAATTGCCATTTTTTCTACAAGTAGAATCCTAATACTGAAGAAAGAGGATATTCGGACCATTAAGTCTGCACTGACTGAGCCCTATTCCCATAACCCCACACATTTACCATGGCTAATCCACTTAACATGCACATCTTTAGACTGTGGGTGGAAGCACCTAGAGGAACAAAAAAATTACAGCACTGGAACAGGCCCTTCAACCCTCCAAGCCTGCACTGACCACGCTGCCTGACTGAACTAAAACCTGTACCCTTTCGGGTTCTGTAACCCCCCCCCCCCCCCCATTCCCATTCTATTCACATATTTGCCAAGTCATCCTTTAAAAGTCAGTACCATCTCCACTTCTACTATCCCCTCCAGCAACGAGGTCCAAACACGCATTACTCTAAAATATTTGCTTCGTACATCTCCTTTAAAAACTTTGCCCCTTGCACTTTAAACCTGTGCTCCCTGGAAAATACTCTTCCACCCTGGGAAAAAGCTTCTGGCTATCCATTCTGTCCATGTCCCTCAATCTTGTAGGCTTCTAGTAGGTTACCCCTCAACCTGCGTCATTCCATGGAAAACAAACCAAGTTTCTCCAACCTCTCCTCATGGCTAATACCCTCCATATCACACAACATCTTGGTATATCTTTTCTGTACCCTCTCCAAAGCCTCCACATCTTTCTAGTGTAGCAACCAGAATTGAACATTATAGAGTCTTAGTTATGCTGCATTAGAATATAAAGCTACAACATGACTTGCCAATCTTTAAACTCAACCGGCTGATGAAGACCAGCAGAGCATATGCCTTCTGACTACCTTCTCCACCTGCATTGCCACTTTCAGTGACCTGTGTATCCGTACACCTAGATCCCTTTGCCTATCAAAGCAAGTCCACACGGACACAGGGAGAACATGCAAACTCCATACAAAGTCACTCAAGGCTGGAAGTGAACCTGGGTCCCTGGCACTTGAGGCAGCAATGTTAACCACTATGCCACCATGCCAGCCCTACTGATTATGTTTCAAAAGCACCTCAGTGGCTGTCAATTGCTTTGAAATATCAGGTGATATGAGAAACGGTATAAAAGTACTTTCATAGAAATCACAGAAACCTTACAGTGCAGAAAGATGCCATTGAGCCCATCAAGTCTGCACCAACCACAATCCTACCTTGGCCCCACCCCATAATCACTATATATTTACTCATTAATCCCTCTAACCTACGCATCTCAGGACACTAAGGGGCAATTTTAGCATGGCCAATCAACATAACCCACACATCTTTAGACTGGTGCCTCAAGTCAACCTTCCTTCACGCCTTGGGGCTTATATGCTCACTTTATTTATGTACGCTGCAGAAACATGTAGATTGCACCACATAGCATTCTTAAATCTCTTCTTTCTGCTTTTCTGTGCTAGTTTTACCTTTTTGCAGCCTTCACCACTGGCTTACAACAATGCAAAAAAGAGGGCCAAACGTGTTAATTCCCCCCCCCCCCCCCACCCACCCCGAGTCTCCCCTGCATCACTACGTAGCCTCTCCATCAACAAGTCCTTAGATGAGCCTCCTCATGGTAACACACAAAAGCCTCTCCTGCCTCAGCCTGAGGTTAAAACGTCAGAGGAGGTTTGGCCCTCATGCAGTGAGAGGCCCACCAGCATGTAGAAATTTCCTGACACCACAAACCAAAGTCCCAGCTAACAGCATATTGCTGCACAGCCTTGCTGACATTTCAGGAAAGTTAAAAGCAAATGGAATAAAACGGACAAAAAAATCTGGGGCAGAGGCCAAAGGGAGACTGATGACTAAATCTATCATTCTTCCAGCAACTCTGGCAACTAAGCCACTGCTAAATGGGATGCTTCACATTCTCGGGTGGCACAATGGTGTTGTGGGGCTAACCAAGGACATGTTCTGTTCTTGAATTCTGGCTTGAATCACTATCTCTGCAGAGTCTGCATGTTCTCTGTCTGTGTGGGTTTCCACTGGGTGCTCTGATTTCTTCCCAGTCCAAAAGACGTGCTGGTTAGGAGCACTGACCATGTTAAATTATCCCTCAGTGTACCCAAATAAATGCCAGAATATGGTGGTCAGGGGATTTTCACACTAACTTCAGTGTTAATATAAGCCTACTTGTGACGCTTTGTATTTAACCAGGGACGTCAAGAAGGGGACGCTAACATTTGGGGAGTCCAAGGCCTCCATACATTTTGCCCAGGTTCGAGCCCTAGACACTGTTTGATGACAGAACTCCCCACAAAAGATTCAAAACGTGTTCCCTCCATCCACACCTCAACTCAAACAGGGCCACTTAACCTTATCAACATCTGCGTTCCAATGCTGTTTCCTATAATAAGGCCATGATGTGGAATTGCTAGCATTGGACTGGGGCAGACACAATAAATAGTCTCAACACCAGGTTAAAATCATAGGTTTATTTGGAGGCATGAGCTTACAGAGCACTGCCCTTTCATCAGATGTTCCTATCAGAAAATCTTGAGCTTCTGGGAGTAATTCAACACCAGAATGGGTGCAGATTGTGAGGCACTCCCCTCCTGCCTTACACATCATAAACTAGGAGAGATTAATAAGGACACTGTACTTGAGATTTGTTATAACAAGTTTTGTATAAACAGCCTTTTCAGAACAAATCAAGGAACCCTGGAGAAATCCAAGGGTGTAGAATCACCAGATGTGACTCATTTCAACAACATTCTGAACACGAACAGCTACCACAGCACCGATTGTGATATAGATCACTCAGTGTGCATCACTGCAAGGTGTGAATCACAGTGCAGGAGGAGGTCATTTGGCCTTTGAACCTGCACCAACAATAATCCCATCCAAATCCTATCCCTGTAACCCTACATACTTACCCTGCTAGCCCTCTGACACGAAGGGACAATTTAGCATGGCCAGATTAACCACCGTGCCATTGATAGTTTGCCAATGAACGGAGTTTCTTCATTTATGGCAGAAATGTTGTCCTCATATCATTAGCCATGCTGCCTCCCAAATAAAAAAAAAAATCGACAGTTGTTCGATTTGATCGACAAGCAATCCACACGGTATGGAAGTGAAATGGAAAATATATCCAAACACCCCTATAAATTCACAATCCTCAAGATATGGAAAGAAAAAGTTAAAAAGCTTTGAGCCTAAAATCATTGTGATGGAACTGATCACTGAATCCAAGTACCTACTCTCATTAATTACGAGAGATTTGAGTGAGAAGACTTTACACTAGGCAGGAGAAAAGGCTGAATAGTTTCCATCTCTGATGTCTGAGACAGGAAAAGGTCACCAATTTCGAGGTACTGCCATGTGCAAATTCCAGTGTACACTCAGCTTTTAAAACTGAGTGTTCAGCCAGTGATGTTATTTGAAAGGCTCATGCTGACAAAGACAAAATTCTGCCATGAATGAATGAAACTTCATTCATATCCAAATATCTCCTGTTTTTATCCCCACCACAAGAATACTTGAGAGAGATACGTCAGAAGACACTGAGAACTGGGAGACAGTCATTGGCAGCCTAACTTCTCCAGACTGGCTGGAGAGGCATTGCAAGAGTTGAAAAGAAATGAAAACTCAGCTAGCTGAGTTGAGGGCCCAGGGAAAAAAAAAAAAAAAGAGGCCTGTGAATTGTACACTACCTCAGCCCAGTCTCCCCTTGAAGGATAAGCAGCAGAGACCATCATCACGCTAGAGTGGGGATCCTGAGCTACACCAATCTTGTTTTACATTTATGCTTTAGTCAAATCAATCATTATCTTTTGATTTGTCATGTGTTAGCATTCAGTGAAAAGTATGTTTCTTGCACATTATACAGACAGAGCTTACTGCTCATACTGAAGGGAGTACAAATGTCATAACTAGGGTGTAGAGAGAGATCAACTTAATGAAAGCAAGTCCATTCAAAAGTCTGACAGCAACAGGGAAGTTGTTCTTGAGTCAGTTAGCACATGACCTCATACTTTTGTATCTTTTTCCCCAATGGAACGGAAAATGTTCAGAGTGCGTGGAGTCCTTAATTACGCTGGCTGCTTTGCCAAGGCAGCGGGAAGCGTAGACAGTCAATGGATCGGATGCTGGTTTGTGTGATGGACTGGGCTACATTCACGACCTTTAGTAGTCACTTGCAGTCTTGGGAAGAGCAGGAGCCATACCAAACTGTGACACAACCAGAAAGTCTCTCACAAGGCTGCCTTACATTATAGATGGCACCACACAAGGCACACGCAGAAAGTTCCCCCATGAGGAGTTTGAGCCACATTACACAGCATCCAGTTCAAAACACTACGAAGCTAAGTACTATACAGGGGGAGACAGCAGTACGGCTGTAGGTTACAGCTAAAGGAATCACCCTGCAGCTGCTGAACAGAGCAGTATACGAGAGTTTGAGAGCATCAGCTTATACAGGTAAACAACCAGCGAGTGTAGCACAATCTGTAACCCAGTCCTGTAAACTAGGCACTAGAAGGCAAGGAGTTTCAAAAAAGTTGAAATTCAGACCTGAAGCAATCAAAACAAATACACAAAGGAAGGTATTGCAGAATTTATTAAATAGATTTTAAACACACAAATATGTCGATAGGGGATTTTCACAGTAACTTCATCACAGTGCAACGTAAGCCTACTTGTGATTCTAAACCTAAACTTTCAACTAATAATTTCAGATTTACATTCCTGGCAAATGCATAAGTCTGTAAGTCAACAACATTCTTGTAATAATCGTGGACTGTTTCAGGAATCAATAACAAGCGTGGAAACTTAATGTGTAGTCTTAAAATGGGGTCATCTATTGTAAATAACTAAAATTGCAAGTTTAGTGGAACTTTCAATGAGTGGACATTATTGCCAAAGAAGACACTTAGATTGAACAGATTCTGCTAACACCGATTGACTGAACAGACTGACTGTCGTTCAAAACAAAAATTAAATACGTGAGGTGTCAAAAGATGCATTAAAAAGTTCTGTCAGAAAATTGTTTGCTTTTATTAGTCTCATCTGCTGTAACTGAGTAAAAAACATGAGCAGGAATAGCAGACAGAGTCTGCTTTACTGTCCAAGATTATGGTTGGATTTTCTACCTCAGCTCCACTTTAGCACCCAATTCTCATTTCCCTCAATATCTAGCAATCATAACCTGGAATACGTTCAAGACACCTTCTACAGATTTCTGGAAGAATTTCAACATTTAACTTGTATCCTCAGTTCTTGGACTGGTCAAGTTTGAATGCTCATCGTAGCCCAGTACTATTCACTGTTGAATAAAAAAGGCACATTTATGAGCTGAATCAAAGCTACACTGCAAGTTTTGTGTAATTTCCACAGAGACTGAAAATCCTCCAGTTGTGAGCTCATCGATCGACAGTTCTGACTCACCACAGCAAAAAACCACACCAACCTCCTCAGAGGACAAACATGGGACATGGCGGACAGAGTACCTTCATTGTCCAGTACTTCCCCAGAGAAGAGAAGCTAGACACCTTCTCCGGTGTCTTCAACATATGATTGATGAAGACGAACATCACCATCCCCACACCCCCACTTCTTGCCTTCAAACAACCGCCAACCTCAAACAGACCATTGTTCGCAGCAAACTACCCAGCCTTCAGGAGAACAGTGACCACAACATCACACAACCCTGCCACAGCAACCTCTGCAAAACATACTAGATCATCGACATGGATGACATCATCATACATGATAATACCATCCACCAGGTACACAATACATATTCTTGCAACTCGGCCAACGTTGTCTACCTAATACACTGCAGGAAAGGATGCCCTGAAGTGTCGTGCATTGGGTAGACCATGCAGATGCTACAACAACAGATGAATAAACATAAACATCGCTCAGCAGGCAAAACTGTTCCCTTCTGTTGGTGAACACTTTAGTGGTCACTGGCATTCGGTCTCTGATCTTCAGGTAAGCGTTCTCCAAGGCACAACAGCACAGAGTTGCTGAGCAGAGACTGATAGCCAAGTTCTGCACACGAGGACTGTCTCAACCAGGATCTGAGGTTCATGTTGCACTGTAACCACCCCCCCCTCCCCGACTTGCTTGGGCTTGTAAAATCTCACTTACTGTACTATCTGGAGACAATTGAACCTGTTGAAAGGGTGCAGAGGAGATTTACAAGGATGTTGCCTGGATTGGGAGGCATGCCTTATGAAGACAGGTTGAGGGAGCTGGGACTGTTCTCCCTGAGGAGACGAAGGTTGAGAGGTGACCTGATAGAGGTTTACAAGATGTTGAGAGGATTAGATAGGGTGGACTCTCAGAGGTTATTTCCCAGGGCTGAAATGGTCACGACGAGAGGGCACAGATTTAAAGGTGCAGGGAAGCAAGTACCGAGGGGATGCTAGGGGAAAGTTTTTCACTCAGAGGGTGGTGAGTGAATGGAATCGGCTGCCATTGGTGGTGGTCGAGGCGAACTCGCTGGGGTTTTTTAAGACTTCTGGATGAGTATATGGGATCCAATGGAATTGGGGGTTATAGATAGGTCTATGGCTGAGTAGGTTTTGATGTGTTCGGCACAACTTGTGGGCCGAAGGGCCTGTTTGTGCTGTAGTGTTCTATGTTCTATGTTCAATTCGCATCTCTTTAACCTATGCTTAATGCTATCTCCATTCACATTGTCTGCATCTTTAAGATTTGAATAGCAGGTTAGCTGTAAAGACTTGCATTCTGATCAGTATTCTGTAAACTGTGTCTTTATAAGCTCTTCTCTGATCAGAACCTTCCATACACCTGACAAAGGAACACTGTTTCCTAAAACTTGTGGGATTACTATCAAATCAACTAGTTGAACTTTAACCTGGTGTTGAGACTTCTTACTGTGTTTACCCCAGTCCAACGCTGGCATCTCCACACGGCTCTGTATTGGGAGCTCTGCTGTTTGTGATGTACATATATATAATATATATAAATTTAGAAGGTGTAATCACAAACAGCAAATGACACAAAGATGGCTGTGCTTGCGGATAGCCATTGTTGGCGAATACAGCAGGATATAGTTAGGCTGAAAAATTGGGCTCAGAAATAGCAAGTGGAATTTAATTCAGATAAATGCAAAGTGAAGCATTTTGGCAGAACTAATGTAGGGAGGAGCTATACAATAAATGGCAGAACCATCAAGAGTATAGATGCACAGAGGGATCTCTGTGTGCAAGTCCACAGATCCTTGAGGGTGGCATTACAGGTGGAGGTGGTGGTGAAGGCGGCATATGACATGCTTACCTTTTAGGTCAGGGCACAGAGTATAAAAATTAGCAACTGATGTTACAGCTGTATAGAACATAGAACATTACAGCACAGAACAGGCCCTTCGATGTTGCGCCGACCAATATAAAAAGCAATGCCCCTCCAAATTAAACCATTCTCTTCTCTTCCATATACTTATCAACTAACCTCTTAAACGCCACCAAACTTGGCGCATCTACAACTGCTGCAGGCAGGGCATTCCACTCCCGAACCACCCTTTGGGTAAAGAACCTACCTCTGATATCCGTCCTATAACTATCACCCCTTAATTTAAAGCTGTGGCCCCTCGTGCTAGCTTTCTCCATCCTAGGAAAAAGGCTATCACTGTCCACCCTATCTAAACCTCTAATCATCTTATATGTTTCAATAAGGTCTCCTCTTAGCCGCCTTCTTTCTAACAAAAACAACCTCAAATCCCTCAGCCTCTCTTCATAAGACCTGCCCTCCATACCAGGCAACATCCTGGTAAACCTCCTCTGTACCCTCTCCAATGCCTCCACATCTTTCTTATAATGCGGGGACCAGAACTGCACACAATACTCCAAGTGCGGCCGCACTAGAGTTTTGTACAGTTGCAACATGACGTTGCGGCTCCGAAATTCAATCCCCCTACCAATAAAAGCTAAGACTCCATATGCCTTCTTAACAACCTTCTCGACTTGACTGCCTACTTTCAGGGATCTATGCACATACACACCAAGATCCCTCTGTTCATCTAGACTACTAAGAATCCTACCATTAGCCCTATACTCTACACATTTATTATTTCTGCCATAGTGCATTACCTCACACTTTTCCACATTAAACTCCATTTGCCACCTCTCGGCCCAGCTCTGCAACTTGTCCAAGTCTCTCTGCAAACTATAACACCCCTCTTCACTATCTACCACTCCACCGACTTTAGTGTCATCCGCAAATTTACTAATCCATCCTTCAATACCCTCATCCAGATCATTTATAAAAATTACAAACAGCAGGGGCCCCAAAACAGATCCCTGAGGTACACCACTTGTCACCAAATATAGAATGTTGGTTAGGCCACATTTGGAATACTGAGTCCAGTTCTGGTCGCCACACTGACAGAAGGACATGGAGGCTTTGGAGAGAGTGCAGAAAAGGTTTACCAGGATGTTGCCTGGTACGGAAGGTCTTAGCTATGAGTAAACTGGGATATTCTCCCTGGCAAGATGGAGAATGAGGGGGAGACCTAATAGAGGTGTATAAAATTATGAAGGGCATAGATAGGGTGAAGAGTGGGAAGCTTTTCTATAGTTGGGGTATCAGGGCTGAGTCACTGGTCAGACAGCCCATGCTGTCCATAGCCTTGGGTTTCCCCATTTCAACAAAAATCACATTGAACTGAATTAAAATCTGAATTCATAGCCATCAGCTTTAACAAATGGTCATCCAGAACTCGAAATATTAGTTCTATCTTTCTCCACAGATGTTATCAAACCTGAGATTTTAAAGGATAAAGAACAGTACAGCACAGGAAACAGGCCCTTTGGCCCTCCAAGCCTGCACCACTCATTGGTCCAACGAGAACATTCGTTTGTATCCCTCCAATCCCAGTCTGCTCATGTGACTATCCAGTTAAGTCTTAAATGATCCCAGTGTGTCCGCCTCCAAACAAAAACCTCAAATCCCTCAGCCTCTCCTCATAAGACCTGCCCTCCATACCAGGCAACATCCTGGTAAAAGATGTAAACACATGCCATTCATAGGGAATGAAAAAGAGAATGCAGAATGTAGTATTACAGTTATAGCTAGGATGCAGAGAAAGATCAACTTAGAGTAACATAAGTCCATCCAAAAGTCTAATGACAAGTTAGTTGATACACGACCTCAGACTTTTGAATCTTTTCCCAACTGAAGGTGGGAGAAGAGAGAATGTCCAGGATGTGTGAGGTCCTTAATTATGCCTCTTATAACAAAGGATAGCATTCCATTAGCCTTCTAGATTACTTGTGTACCTGCAAACTAATTATTTATCGCTCATACACTGAAACACCCAGATCCCTCTGTACCTCGAAATCTGCAGTTGTTGTTTAAAATACTTTTTTATACTTCCTGCCAAAGTGAACATTTTCCCACATTGTACTCCATCTGCCAATTTTTTGCCCACTATCTAATCCATCCGCAAATTCCTTCCGCCTCTTCACAACATACTTTCCTACTTTTTTGTTGTTTACAAAATTTTATTACATGCCTTTGATCCCCTTTTCAAATTCTTTGATGCAAAAAAAACTGAGACTCACAACCCCTGACAACTCAACTGACAACACAAACCCCTGCAGAACTCCACTTGTCACATCCTGCCAATCAGGAAAAGACACACTTATGCATACTATATTTCTTATTAGACAGCCAATCTTCTACACATGGTGATGTTATCCCTATGGTACAAGATTTTATTTTCCATAATAATCTTTCGTGTGGCACCTTATCAAACACCTTCTGGAAATCCAAGTACAGCACGTCTATAGGTTTCCTTTTCTGCACAGATTACTCATTCAAAAACAAAGCTATTTAAATATGATTTTCCTTTGACAAAAACCAAATTTCCCATGAGTTTCTCCAAGTGCTTAGCTATAAACTCAATTCTACCCCCATGGCAGATATCAAGCTAATGGGCCTCTTGTTCCCCATTTTCTATCTTTTTTTTCCCCTATCATACAGTGATAGACCTGTACTCATTAGTACCACATCCTAATATTTTATGATGGAAGATCTGGGTCCAACAGTATTGTACTTCAATACTTCTATTTAGTTTACTAGTGTCACAAGTAGGCTTACATTAACACTACAATGAAGGTGTGGGAAAACCCCCTAGTCACTACACTTCAAAGCCTGCGCAGATACACTGAAGGAGAATTTTGCATGGCCAATGCACCTAACCAGCATGTCTTTCAGACTGTGGGAGGAAACCCATGCAGACATGGGGAAAACATGCAGACTCTGCACAGACAGTGATTCAAGCCAGCGATCGAACCCAGTTCCCGATACTGAAGTAGCAGTGCTAACCACTGTGCCACCATGCCAAGTACAGTGACAACACATACCCACCAATACTGTATCCAAATTTAGTGACATATTTATACCCACCATCATTTACTCCGTGTGTTACACAGCCTCAGTTGTCTACCCGTCAGCGTATCCCACATTTATATAGAGACAGACCTATACCATTATCAGTACTGCATCCTAATTTTATACTGTGACATCTGGCCCCTTGAACCTGCTGTCATTCAATAAGATCATGGCTAATATTTCCATGGTCTCAGCTCCACTTATCCACCCACTCACCATAACCCTTAATTCATTTATTATTCAAACATTTGTCTAAAACATTTATTATTCTTCAAACATTTATTTTAAAAACAATGAATTAGCCTTAAGCGCTTCACTGGGAGGAAATTCCACAAATTCACAACCCTTTGTGAAGAAGTTCCTTCTCAACTCAGTCCTAAATCTGCACCCCCTTATTTTGAGGCAATGCCTCTCAGTTCTAGTTTTACCCACCATGGAAACAATTTCCCTGCTTCTACCTTATCTATTCCCTTCATAATTTAATACGTTTCTAATAGATTTCCCCCTCATTCTTCTGAATTCCAATGGGTACAGTCCCAGTCTACTCCGTTTCTCCTCATAAGCCAACCTTTTCAACTTCAGAATCAAACTAGTGAATCTCGTCTGCAGTCCCCTTCAAGGCCAGTCTATCCTTTCTCAAGTAATACCTTTCTATAACCATCAATGCAGTATCCCAATAGTTTAGTGACAAACCTGTACCCACCCCCCCTTCTCCCCTCCACAATGTTGACACTATAATTAAGAAAGCCCACCAACGCCTTTACTTTCTCAGAAGACTAAAGGGAATTTGCATCAACTACAACTCTCACCAACTTTTACAGGTGCACCATGGAAAGCAACCTTTCTGGTTGTATCACAACTTGGTACAGCTCCTGCTCTGACCAAGAAAGAAATTACAAAAGATCATGAATGTAGCACAACCCATCATTCAAACCAGCCTCCCATCCGTTGACTCTGTCTACACACTTCTCCCTACCTCGGGAAGTGCACCCCACCTCATTACGAACCTCACACATTCTCTCTACCACCTTCTTCCATTGGGAAAAAAATATGCAAGGTGATGCACCAACTGACTCAAGAACAGCTTCTCCCCTGCTGCTGTCAGGCTTCTGAATGGATAATAAAAAAAATCCAGTAAACAATCAAATCATTAGTATCAACACTGAGGGAGTTCCAGCCCCAGCACTGTCCCTGCCTCCTCACAGATACCCCCAGTACTTACAGCTCAGACCTACCCCTATCCCCAATCCCTGTACTGGGTTGGTTGGTGAAGGTCCCAACTTGTGGGCAGGGGAAGGGAGCAGTGCCTCCATTCCAGTGGACCTCACCTCTCAGCACGGCGCTCACCGCACTTTCCTGCCGCTGTGAGCGGAATGACTGGAAGCCGAAGAGCTGTGTGAGTGTGGAGCGGAGCCGCTCCCCCGGGCCGGCGGCCATGACAGCTCGCAAGCGGACGGGAGGCGCGCTGCTGACGTCAAAACCTGGTGACGCTCATTTTATGCGTCTGCTGGGGAGGGGAACGCGCACGCGCAGTGCCTGCCCGTGATGCAATCAGAGTGCGTCCCAACATGGCCGCCAAGCGCAATGTTCTCTTCACCCTCACTGCTTATGCCGGGGACTCGGACTCGGAAACCGACACCGAGACAGGTTAGACTCGGGGATTCAGTACTACTCTCACTCGGGAGAGGGGGGGCATCAATAACTTTACATCAGAATAACCCGAACCAGGCTGCGGCCTGATAGTCCAATGGAGGTACAGCTCTGTCACTGTATAACATTGGGGTACAGTACTGGTGGGGACGGGTCTGTCTCTGTATAACACTGGGATACAGTACTGGTGGGGACGGGTCTGTCACTGTATAACACTGGGGTACAGTACTGGTGGGGACGGGTCTGTCACTGTATAACACTGGGGTACAGTACTGGTGGGGACGGGTCTGTCACTGTATAACACTGGGGTACAGTACTGGTGGGGACGGGTCTGTCACTGTATAACACTGGGGTACAGTACTGGTGGGGACGGGTCTGTCACTGTATAACACTGGGGTACAGTACTGGTGGGGACGGGTCTGTCACTGTATAACACTGGGGTACAGTACTGGTGGGGACGGGTCTGTCACTGTATAACACTGGGGTACAGTACTGGTGGGGACGGGTCTGTCACTGTATAACACTGGGGTACAGTACTGGTGGGGACGGGTCTGTCGCTGTATAACACTGGGGTACAGTACTGGTGGGGACGGGTCTGTCACTGTATAACACTGGGGTACAGTACTGGTGGGGACGGGTCTGTCACTGTATAACACTGGGGTACAGTACTGGTGGGGACGGGTCTGTCGCTGTATAACACTGGGGTACAGTACTGGTGGGGACGGGTCTGTCACTGTATAACACTGGGGTACAGTACTGGTGGGGACGGGTCTGTCACTGTATAACACTGGGGTACAGTACTGGTGGGGACGGGTCTGTCACTGTATAACACTGGGGTACAGTACTGGTGGGGACGGGTCTGTCACTGTATAACACTGGGGTACAGTACTGGTGGGGACGGGTCTGTCACTGTATAACACTGGGGTACAGTACTGGTGGGGACGGGTCTGTCGCTGTATAACACTGGGGTACAGTACTGGTGGGGACGGGTCTGTCACTGTATAACACTGGGGTACAGTACTGGTGGGGACGGGTCTGTCGCTGTATAACACTGGGGTACAGTACTGGTGGGGACGGGTCTGTCACTGTATAACACTGGGGTACAGTACTGGTGGGGACGGGTCTGTCACTGTATAACACTGGGGTACAGTACTGGTGGGGACGGGTCTGTCACTGTATAACACTGGGGTACAGTACTGGTGGGGACGGGTCTGTCACTGTATAACACTGGGGTACAGGTCTGTCACTGTATAACACTGGGGTACAGTACTGGTGGGGACGGGTCTGTCACTGTATAACACTGGGGTACAGTACTGGTGGGGACGGGTCTGTCACTGTATAACACTGGGGTACAGTACTGGTGGGGACGGGTCTGTCACTGTATAACACTGGGGTACAGTACTGGTGGGGACGGGTCTGTCACTGTATAACACTGGGGTACAGTACTGGTGGGGACGGGTCTGTCGCTGTATAACACTGGGGTACAGTACTGGTGGGGAGGTCTGTCACTGTATAACACTGGGTACAGTACTGTGGGGACGGGTCGACTGTATAACACTGGGTACAGTACTGGTGGGGACGGGTCTGTCACTGTATAACACTGGGGTACAGTACTGGTGGGACGGGTCTGTCACTGTATAACACTGGGGTACAGTACTGGTGGGGACGGGTCTGTCACTGTATAACACTGGGGTACAGTACTGGTGGGGACGGGTCTGTCACTGTATAACACTGGGGTACAGTACTGGTGGGGACGGGTCTGTCACTGTATAACACTGGGGTACAGTACTGGTGGGGACGGGTCTGTCGCTGTATAACACTGGGGTACAGTACTGGTGGGGACGGGTCTGTCACTGTATAACACTGGGGTACAGTACTGGTGGGGACGGGTCTGTCACTGTATAACACTGGGGTACAGTACTGGTGGGGACGGGTCTGTCACTGTATAACACTGGGGTACAGTACTGGTGGGGACGGGTCTGTCACTGTATAACACTGGGGTACAGTACTGGTGGGGACGGGTCTGTCACTGTATAACACTGGGGTACAGTACTGGTGGGGACGGGTCTGTCACTGTATAACACTGGGGTACAGTACTGGTGGGGACGGGTCTGTCGCTGTATAACACTGGGGTACAGTACTGGTGGGGACGGGTCTGTCACTGTATAACACTGGGGTACAGTACTGGTGGGGACGGGTCTGTCACTGTATAACACTGGGGTACAGTACTGGTGGACGGGTCTGTCACTGTATAACACTGGGGTACAGTACTGGTGGGGACGGGTCTGTCACTGTATAACACTGGGGTACAGTACTGGTGGGGACGGGTCTGTCGCTGTATAACACTGGGGTACAGTACTGGTGGGGACGGGTCTGTCACTGTATAACACTGGGGTACAGTACTGGTGGGGACGGGTCTGTCACTGTATAACACTGGGGTACAGTACTGGTGGGGACGGGTCTGTCACTGTATAACACTGGGGTACAGTACTGGTGGGGACGGGTCTGTCACTGTATAACACTGGGGTACAGTACTGGTGGGGACGGGTCTGTCACTGTATAACACTGGGGTACAGTACTGGTGGGGACGGGTCTGTCACTGTATAACACTGGGGTACAGTACTGGTGGGGACGGGTCTGTCACTGTATAACACTGGGGTACAGTACTGGTGGGGACGGGTCTGTCACTGTATAACACTGGGGTACAGTACTGGTGGGTACGGGTCTGTTACTGTATAACACTGGGGTACAGTACTGGTGGGGACGGGTCTGTCACTATTTAACACTGAGGTACAGGACTGGTGATTGCAGATCTGTCACTGTATAACATTGGGGTACAGTACTAGTGGGGATGTGTCTAACACTGTGTAACACTGAGATGCAGTATTGGATGGTACAGGTCTGTAACTGTATAACATTCGGCTAAGTAGTGGTGGGTTTGGGTTTGTCACTATACAACACAGGTGCAGTACTGGTTGGTACAGATCTGTCACGATATAACATGGATGCAGTACTGGTGGGTAGAGGTCTGTCACTGTATAACATGGGTGTAGTACTGGTGGGTGCAGGTCTGTCACTGTATAACATGGGTGTAGTACTGGTGGATACAAGTCTGTCACTGTCTAACACTGGGGTACAATACTGGTGGGGACAGGTCTGTCACTGTACAACACTGGGGTATGGTACTGGTGGTGACAGTTCTGTCACTGCATAACACTGGGGTACAGTACTGGTGGGGATGGGTCTGTCATTGTATAACATTGGGGTACAGTAATGGTGGATACAAGTCTGTCACTGTATAATACTGGGTACAATACTGAATGGTACAGGTCAGTCACTGAATAACACTGGAATACAGTATTGATGGGTTTGGATCTGGTACTGTATAATATGATAGCCATAATGTGGCAATGCCAGCGTTAGACTGGGGTAGGCACACATGATGAAGGAACAGCACTCTGAAAGCTTGTGTGTCCAAATAAACCTGTTGAACTTTAACTTAGTGTTATTGTATAACAAGGGCACAGTAGTTGTGGGGACAGGCCTATTACTGTGTAACATGGGTACAAACCTGACGGGGATAGGTCTGTTACTGTGTAATACTGGGGTTCTGTATTAGGTACAGGGCTGTCACTGTCTCTCACTGGGATGCTGTGCTAATGGGTACAGCACTGTTACTGTTGATTCTGTTCTCTGTGTGTCAGGCACGAAAGGGGGACTGGTATCTGCTGGATATGGCGATGATGATATCAGCAGAATGGAGGAAGCAGATGAGCTTGAGGAGGAAGACGAAAGCAGCAGTCCACTGGTAGGTGACAAGGGAGAGTAAATCTTCCCCTAAATGTATCCTTTCTTCTTCCCTCGGATCCCAGGATCAGCAATGAGAATGCCATGATATTGCTGTATGTGCTTGTTCAATACAGCCTGTTGAATATATTGAAAAAGGGAGATCCGTCTGTTTGTGTTGATGTGAGACTGCCTGAGAAAGCTGATTCTTCTCTGATGTATATGCACTAGGTGTCAGGACACATAGAACTGTATTGGGAAAGATGTTTCTGAAGACAGGTAAAAGTCAGAAAATATAAATATTTATCTTTACCCAATGAGGACATTACTCACACATTTTGCACAGTTCTTCTTCACTTTAAAGCTGCATTGAAGAGTTGTGCCTGAAATTCATTAACACTGTGAGTTTTTACCAAAAGGAGAATTGATATTGGTGGTGCCTGAGAACCTTAAACTAAATTTACAGATTGAAAAGAAACCTTTCACATTAGCAAGTGTGAATTTGGTTACTGATGCTCATTGCTCCTTTAGTACAGGAGTATTGCTTAACAATATTTCTCAATTCTGTGATACAGATGGAATACGTGATGGAATCAGACATAAAATGGCTAGGAGGTGGAAGGGATGAAGTGTTAATCTGTTCAAGATATTTTATTCTACTCTGTAGCAGGTCTCATGAGTCAGACACTGACTCCGTGATGCTGAGCCCAATGGATCCAATGTCCCCAATTCAATCCCCACCCAGTTTGCTGATCTCCTATGCTGTAACTGTTAGAATGCAGCAGTTTAGTATCTGTCCTGCTGGGACTGGGACAGAGACACAGAACAACACTGCCATGATTCTGCTCTCCAATCACTGTGCAAGCCTTTTGAAATTGAGTTTGTCTATGATGCTTAATCTGCTATCTGGACTTGTGTGAAAAATGACCAGTCGGGTGAGATATTGCCCATGGAAGCTCTATCCCGGCATAAAGTCTCTTCCTTCAGCAAAGAATCTTCTCTTTTTGGTTGTAGTGAGTGTGATTTGCAGAACCAGTGTTACTATCCTCTCCTAGTTTTTCATGGGTTTAGCGAATTTACCATTTCCCCGTATTCCGGCTGTTGTGTGTTCCAGAAGTTTTTTTTGTATCAGGCATGTGGGGTCTAACTTGAGTCCATTAGATAGCTGTCTCGTAGATTTGTGTCTCATGCAAGAGCACATTGCATCGCGATTCAGTCTGATAGCTGGCCTGCAGCCTCAAGACATCCCTTTAACCTTGTAAATTCTTGTCTTTATAGGAAGGTGAAGATTCAGAAACAGAGCTGCTGGAGGCAGATGGTATAAAGGTACCGTTGTAATTTCACATGTGAGCGACACGTTAGCTTGGAACAGAGAGAGCAAGGGCCCGCTGCCCACTCTTCTTCTAAATGGGGGAGATGTCAGGCAGAGATATTTGTATATGTTGTGCATCAGCAGAACCCCAGAGCAGTAACCTGATGTAAATGGTGTATCATGCGAACAATCATGGACAAGGTTTTGCCCAGCGCGTCCCACAATATCTTGTGCTGCTGAATCCGTCAAACAAAAGTGATTATGAGAGAGTCCTCTCCTGAACCATTAGGATCTGGTTTGCCGTATTAAATGGACCCACCCATAGGTATTTATACATCATCATCGATTTCTAGGCAGCTTGTAATTTTAGCCATTGTGAGTCAATGTTGCACCTGTGTGTATAGGAGGATGCATTCCCTCTTGCATTATTAAAAATGCAGTTTCTTCAATTTGTCTACAATTCCTGTTTATGTTTCAGTCCCACACTTCTGATCTTTAGAACCCTCTGCAAGTTGGGAGATATAGCATGGGACTTCAGCAAATAGCAGAACAGTGCGCAGAGCCCAGAAAAGATACTGTATGGTTCAACATTTATTTTGGTGTTTAAATTATTTATTGAATTCTTTCCTACTGTCGCAGTGCACACACGGTGTCATGCTGTAGTGAAAATGCATTCTGGTCCAGAGCACTGAAGGCACTCTCTTCTTGCAGGAAAGTTCACTAAGCAACAAAATTTCCACAGTCTTTGACATCCTGGAGATCTTTCTGAAGTAATAAATTTGAGTGAAGACATGATTGATTAAAAACAAAGTCATGACTCATAATCCAAAAATTAATCACCTTGAACCAGCAGCTATGGATTATGTATTTAGATTTGGCTGCTTGTTCACTCACTGGTCAGTCTGATAAGGCTAATCAGAGGGTGTCACGGGCAAATACCCTTATTAGAAAGAAGAGACCATATTTCAAGAGTTACTTTTATGTTGGGAATTAGTTTTAGCTAATGAGTAAAGATGTTTACAACAGTAAATACAGCTAGTTCCATGAGATGTCATTTACTTGTTGAATGTTTCATTAAACTGACCGATCATTTACAGGCTGGGCCACTTAGCAAACTTAAGATTTGAACTAGGGTGAGCACATAGGAATGTGCCATGACCAAATGTTATAGGATTATGGCCCTAAAGAGAATAAATACGCTGTTAAATGTGGTTGCAAGGTGCTTACACAGTTGTTAGTTCTTGAAAGAATGAAAGAACTCAGATCAATCTTACAAAAGGTAAACTGCAAGCTTTTCCTCATTCCAACTTTTCAACATAAATTAAATTCTATTAATTGAGAGTGAAATATATGTTTTAATAGAGAGCCGTTCTGCACCGGTGTGGTTGTTGTGTCAGGGTCAGTACGGCACAGGGAGATGCTATTCCGTTCTTTTTGTCGAGCAATCCAATGTGTCCTGTACCCCTGTTTTGTATCTGTAAGACTGCATGATTGTTTTCTTCAGTTCCCCATTTAATTTCCTGTTAAAATTGTCCATCATTTCTCGTCATCTTTCTAGACAATGAGTTTTAAGACACTATCATTCAGCTTTAGTTCAGTATCTGCCAATAATTAACACAACCTCCCTCCTCCAAGTATTTTGGATGAGTATAATCATTGAGCAAACTCCTCCTGTATTCCATGTGAATGTATCATTGAACTATGCAAATTTTTGATGGAGCAGTTTTAATTTTCAGTGTTTGAGCTTTCAATCAACTTTCAAATAACTTTTCAAACCATTTTCAGCTGCTAAAGATCTATTTTTAAACTTTTGCTCCTGCTGTGGACTGGGCAGTGACTTTAGCTGAAAGGGTACTGGATACAGTTTCTGTAAAGTGCAATTGGACAAGTGTAAGGAAGAGAACATTTTGCACAGATATGCAGGAAGGATATTGATGTAAGGCCAACTGAATTTTTCTTTGAAAAAGCCAGTGCACACTACTTATAGTGTTAGCTGATAGTCAGCAAGATTTGAGAATCTCCAGCCACAGCAAAATTAATTTTCCAGCAACGTGCAAATATAGCACACAGTTTCTTACAATGCTGCAGTTTCCTGGCATGATTGATGGAAGAATTACATATTCATCCCCATTATGGCCAAGCTTCTTGTGCCATTATATGCAGCCCATTTTCTTTCAGTTTGCTCATTTAAATTAGTTTAATTCTTCTGGAATTCTTTATTTTTACATAGAACATAGAACTTTAATCATCACCATCCGAGGAAAAAGGCTCTAATTTTCTCTAATTTTCTTCAAGTTTATTCCACTTGTTCTCAGGTTTGCATTTTATTTCATGGCACCTATGTGGATATTGATTTGAGAATTGTACCTCAGACTGTAGGTCATATCCAGCCACTGATAGTCGAAGTAAGCACAATCTATCAGCATTGTATAGACTAGAGAGCACACAGACATCCCTATCAAAGAACAAAGAACAAAACAGCACGGGAAACAGGCCCTTCAGCCCAACGAGCCCGCGCCGCCACCCCAATGTTGCCACCTCTACCCGCGATCCCAGTACATGTTTATAGATCTATGGATTAAAAACCAAATTTGAGACAATTTAGGGAGAATTTGTTTTGCCAATTAGCCTAAGAGCACATCTTTGGAATGTGGGAGGAAACCAGAGCACCCAGAGAAAACCCATGCAAGTACGGGGAGAATGCGCAAACTCCCACAGACACAGGCCCAAATCTATGTATCTGCACAGCACAGCGATAGTCACTGAGCTGTCGTGTTGCCCATCAGATGGTCCAGATCAAGTGTACACTAACGACGTGAAGCACTAGGATACTCTCAAAAAATCCAAGAGCAGCCCTCTCACGACCCATCGCGTGTATGCCCCTCGTTAGACAACAAGGTGGACCAAAGTACCTGTAGGATAAAAACAAGTACATCAATATCTGAGGAACAGAATTCAACGCCTGCAACCTGCTTCTCAGTTCATTTAGATGATGGCTGATCTGTCATGTAAATCCGTTTGCCTACCTGGGTTCTGCACCCTTACTACCTCTTCCCCAACAAAAATCTATCAGTTTCAGTATTGAAATTTGCAACAGACCCCTCGCTTCAAAAGCTGTTTGGGAGGAGTGTTCCAAATTTCTATTTTCTTTTGCATGAAGTGACATTGCTATTGAGTAGCCTCTATCTAATTATAAGGTTATGCCACCAAGCTGTTTCTCAGCTCTTCCACCAGAGGAAATCGTTTCTCCCTATTTACCTTTTCAAATTCTTTAAGACTTCAGTTAAAACACATATATTTGAGGAAATATTGGCTTAGACTATGCAACAAGTTCTCCCTTTTAGTCTCTTATCATTCCAATGAATCTGTGCTACACCCACTTTCAGATCAGTTTATACGCCCAAAATTGCCGTACTCCAAGTGGGCTCTGACCAGAGCTCTTGCTGCTGAAGCATCATCTCTTCAATTCCATTGTATTTCAACCCTCTTGAGCTTAAAGGCCAAAATTCCAATAGACTTTGTATTTTTGTACCTCTCCAATAACTCCTTGCGATTTTTGATTTACTTGTACCTCTGAATCTCTCTGCTCGTTCACAGTTTCTAGCTTCTTACTGTTTAGAAAATATTCTCTATCTTTCTTGGAACCTCCTACTTTCCCCATTGAATTCCATCTGCCTGTTTGTTCAGCCCCATTGACAATCTTTAAAAGATAAAGGATGGTGCCAGACAATACTTTATTAATCAGGTCTTACGGTGTCACAATCTGTGACCATGTAATTCTTAATAGTCTCAGCTCATAGATATAGCCACAATGCTGGAACTCCCTCCCTAACAGCACTGTGGGTGTATCTATATCACATGGGTGGCATTGGTTCAAGAAGACCAGTCACCACCGTCTTACCAAGGACATTTGGGGATGTGCCATACATGCTGGCCAGATCAATGATGTTCATATCCCACTAAGCATAGAATCTCTACAATGCAAAAGGAGGCCATTTGGCCCATTGAATCTGCACTGACTCTCTGAAAGAATATGTTATCCAACAGTTACCCCCATACCCATAACTGCTACAATCACCATGGTTAATCCACCTAACCTACACAGGGATAGGGTTAAATAAGTACTTCACATCTATTTTCACTTGGGAGAAGGAAAATCTGGGTACAGAATTCAGGCAGAGGGACTGTGTGATTCTTCACCAGTTTGACATAGGGATTGAGGAGCTAATGGAGGCTTTGATGAGTTTAAAAGTGGACAAATCCCCAGGACTGGAGTTGTATGTCAGGCTGTTGCGAGGAAGGCAAGGGAGGAAATTACAGGGGCTCTAACCCAAATTGTTAATTCCTCTTTGGACACAGGGGAAGTGTAAGAGGATTGGAGGACAGCTAATTTGGTTCCAGAGATAAACGAGAGAATTACAGACAAGTGAGTCTCACATCAGTGATAGGGAAACTATTGGAGAAAATTCTAAAGGAGAAAATTAATCTTCCACTTGGAGAGGCAAGGATTGATCAGGGATAGTCAGCATGACTTCGTCAAAGAGAGGTCATGCCTAACGAGTTTTGATTGAATTTTTTGAGGAGGTGTCCGGGTGCATCATTGAGAGTAGTGCAGTTGATGTGGTTTATGTGGATTTCAGCAAAACCTTTGATGAAGTTCCATCTGGTGGACTGATAAAGAAGGTAACAGCTCATGTGATCCAGGGTAACTCGACAAGATGGATCCAAAACTCGCTTAGTGGGTTAGCGGAGTTTGTGGCAATAATACCACTAAGCCATCGCCTCCCTGTTTGTGTGACTGGAGGCCAGTGTCCATGGCGTACCACAGAGGCCACTGCTAGGTCCCTTATTATATAAACAATGTAGATGAGAATATCGATGGGTGCGGGGGTGATAAGTAAATTTGCGGATAACACAAAGATTGGCAGATAGTGAGGAAGTGGGTCTTGGGTTGCAGGAAGATACAGACAGTTTGGTCAGATGCCATGACGAGTAGCAGATGGAATTTAACCCTGAAAATGCAAGGTGACACACTTTGGAAGGAGTAACAAGACAAGGGTGCACCCAATGAATGACAGAATACTAGTAAGCTCAGAGGAATAGAGGGGTGTAGGGGTGCTTGTCCAAGATGTGATTTGGACAGGCTCCATGAATGGGCATATGCACGGCAGAGTAATGAGGATAAATGTGAGGTTACTCACTTTGGTAGCAATAATAAGAAGGCAAATTATTATTTGAATGGGTGCAAATTGAGAGGTAAATGCTCAGCGAGACCTTGATGGCCTTGTGCATCAGTTGCTGAAAGTACGCATGCAAGTACAGCAGACAGTAAAGGAGGCAAATGGTATATTGGCCTTCATAGCAAGAGGATTTGAGTATAAGAATAAGAATGTTTTACTCAGTTATATAGGGATTTGGTGAAGCCTGGAGTATTGTGTGCAGTTTTGATGTCCTTATCTGAGGATCCCTAGAGGGAGCATAGCGAAGGTGTACCAAGCTGATCTGTGGGATGGCAGGCTTGTCATATGAGGAGAGACTAAGTTGATTAGGATTATATTCACTGGAGTTTAGAAGAGTGAGAGGGCATCTCATTGCAACCTATAAAATTTTAACAGAATTAGGCAGACTAGATTCAAAAAGAATATTCCCAATGATGGTGGTATCCAGAACTAGAAGTCATAGTTTGAGGATGAGGGGTAAAGCTTTTCGAAACAAGGTGAAAAGAAATTCTTTTCACCCTGCAAGTGATGAATGTGTGGAATTCAATAGCATAGAAAGTTGTTGAAGCCATAATATTGTGTAATTTCAAGAAGAAATTATATAAAACTCTTGGGATAAGGTTCCCCCATGCAAAGCTTATTGAGAAAGTATGGGGCCATGGGATCCAAGGAGCTGTTGCTTTGTGGATCCGGAACGGGCTTGCCCACAGAAGGCAGAGAGTGGTTGTGGATGGGTCTTTTTCTGCATGGAGGTCAGTAACCAGTGGAGTGCCCCAGGGATCTGTTCTGGGACCCTAGCTGTTTGTGATTTTTATAAATGACCTGGATGAGGAAGTGGAGGGATGGGGTGGTAAGTTTGCCAATGACACGAAGGTCAGAAGTGTTGTGGATAGTTTGGTGGGACGTCAGAAGTTGCAGCGAGACATAGATAGGATGCAAGACTGGGCAGAGAAGTGGCAGATGGACTTCAACCCGGATAAATGTGTAGTGGCCCATTTTGGCAGATCCAATGGGATGAAGGAAATATAATATTAAGGGTAAGACTCTTAGTAGTGTGGAAGATGAGAAGGATCTTGGGGTCTGGGTTCATAGTACTCTCAAATCAGCTTGCAGGTAGAGAATGTGGTTGAGAAGACTGACCTTCATCAATCGAGAAATTGAGTTTAGGAGTCAGGAGATAATGCTGAAGCTGTAGTCAGACCCCACTTTGGGTACGGTGCTCGCCTCATTACAGGAAGGATGTGGA
This sequence comes from Sphyrna mokarran, assembly GCA_024679065.1. NCBI lineage: Eukaryota > Metazoa > Chordata > Chondrichthyes > Carcharhiniformes > Carcharhinidae > Sphyrna > Sphyrna mokarran. Next base: position 50,538,926 of record JAGIQG010000021.1, on the reverse strand, counting down.
AGACATTGAAAGGGTATAGAGGAGATTTACGCGTATGTTACTTGAATTGGGTGGTGTGCCTTATAAGGATAGGTTGCGAGACCTCGGTCTTTTCTCCTTAGAGAGACGAAGAATGAGAAATGACCTGATAGAGGTGTATAAGATGATGAGAGATATTGATCAGGTGGACTCTCAGAGGCTTTTCCCCAGGGCTGAAATGGCTGCCACAAGAGGACACAGGTTTAAGGTGCTGGGGAGTAGATACAGAGGGGTAAAGGGGTACCCCTGCTGTTTGTAATTTTTATAAATGATCTGGATGAGGGTATTGAAGGATGGATTAGTAAATTTGCAGATGACACTAAAGTCGGTGGAGTGGTAGATAGTGAAGAGGGGTGTTATAGTTTGCAGAGGGACTTGGACAAGTTGCAGAGCTGGGCCGAGAGGTGGCAAATGGAGTTTAATGTGGAAAAGTGTGAGGTAATGCACTATGGCAGGAATAATAAATGTGTAGAGTATAGGGCTAATGGTAGGATTCTTAGTAGTCTTGATGAACAGAGGGATCTTGGTGTGTATGTGCATAGATCCCTGAAAGTAGGCAGTCAAGTCGAGAAGGTTGTTAAGAAGGCATATGGAGTCTTAGCTTTTATTGGTAGGGGGATTGAATTTCGGAGCCGCAACGTCATGTTGCAACTGTACAAAACTCTAGTGCGGCCGCACTTGGAGTATTGTGTGCAGTTCTGGTCCCCACATTATAAGAAAGATGTGGAGGCATTGGAGAGGGTACAGAGGAGGTTTACCAGGATGTTGCCTGGTATGGAGGGCAGGTCTTATGAAGAGAGGCTGAGGGATTTGAGGTTGTTTTCGTTAGAAAGGAGGCGGCTAAGAGGGGACCTAATCGAAACATATAAGATGATTAGAGGTTTAGATAGGGTGGACAGTGATAGCCTTTTTCCTAGGATGGAAAAAGCTATCACGAGGGGACACAGCTTTAAATTAAGGGGTGATAGTTATAGGACGGATATCAGAGGTAGGTTCTTTACCCAAAGGTGGTTCGGGAGTGGAATGCCCTGCCTGCAGCAGTTGTAGATGCGCCAAGTTTGGTGGCGTTTAAGAGGTTAGTTGATAAGTATATGGAAGAGAAGGGAATGGTTTAGTTTGGAGGGGCATTGCTTTTTATATTGGTCGGTGCAACATTGAAGGCCGAAGGGCCTGTTCTGTGCTGTAATGTTCTATGAGATGTCAGGGGTAAGTTTTTCTCTTAGAGTGGTGGGTGAGTGGAATCGGCTGCTGTCAGTGGATGGTGGAGGCATATTCGATAGGGTGTTTTAAGAGACTACTGGATGAGTACATGGGACTTAATAGGATTGAGGATTATAAGTAAGCCTTATAAGTAGATAAAGATATAATCGGTGCAACTTGTGGGCCGAAGGGCCTGTTTGTGCTGTAGTTTTTCTATGATTCTATGATATGGAGGGAAGACAGAATCAGGATATTGAATTTGGTGATCAGCCATGATCAGAATGAATGGCAGAGCAGGCTCAAAGGGCCGAATGGCCTCCTACTGCTTCTATTTCCTATGTTTCAATGTTTACCTGGCAGCAGGACAGATTAAGGAAAGACTTGTGGGATTCTTATTTTTATCAGTTGCAGCATAGATTGTAACAGCAGGAATGTAATGTTGGGTCTGTACAAAACCTTGGTTAGGCCACAGCTGCAGTATTGTGTGCAGTTATGGTCTCACTACAGGAAGGATATGATTGCACAGGAGAGGTTGCAGAGTGCATTCACCAGGATGCTGCCTGGGAAGGGGCATTTCAGATCTGGAGAGAGGCTGGATAGGTTTGGATTGTTTTCTCTAGAGCAGAGAAAGCTAACGAGGGACAAGATTGAGGTGTATGAGATTATGAGGGGTATGGACTGGGTGAATAGGAAGCAGCTGTTCCCCTTATTGGAAGGGCCAATAACCAGGCAGCATAATTTTAAGGTGAGAGGCAGGATATTTCGAGGGAATTTGAGGACATTTGTTTTCATCCAGAGGGTGCTGGGAGTTGTTGGATGCACTGCCTGGGACGGTAGTGGAGTTGGGAAACACAACAACCTTCAAAAAGAGCCCTTAAAATATTATTAATCTTCAAGGCTATGAATTAAGTGCTGGAAAGTGGATTAGTGTAGTTTTGTCAATGCAGACTCAGTGGGTCAAAGGGCCTCTTCTGTACTCTGTGACTTTCTGACTCTGTGTGTTCTCATCTGTTTCTAATCTCTTGAATATCCTAATTTTAATTGGTCCATCATTGGCGGCTGTGACTCAAGTTGCCAAGGCTGAAGCTCTGGAATTCCCTCCCTAAATCTCTCCATCTCTCTTCCATTCATTAAGAAACTCCTAAAATCTGCTTTTCTCACCAAATAGTTCCTTATGTGGATGCATGTCAAACTCTGTTAGATAATGCTCCTGTGAAGTGTTTTGAATTATTTGATTTAATGTGCTATATATCATTGTAATAGTTTTCCTTAAACACTTCCATTGATTAGTTATAAAATACTGGGAAATTTGGAAAGAAGTTGTTTGACCAAGTGAGTGGTTGAATATGAGTGGTCATGTGACTATGTTGAACCTGGCTTGGCCTGTTGCTTGCAATGTGACCCTGCTGCTGACAGTCTGAATGCAGAATGAAGATAAACTGGGTGAGTAAATGCAGCTGCAAATGAATTAATTTTCTTTTCTGAATGTTGCAAGAACAACTCTGGGAAAGGTTAAAATATCCTTTGTCCCACCTAAGAGGCATGTGCCTTAACTTCAGATTTGGCACCTCCAACCTGGAAGGAAGTTGTGTTAGAATTACCTGCAGTTTCTTGTGATTGCAAAAGATGGCAGTGCTGGCTGCAGTTTGGTGAAAAAGAATTGTCCCATATAGATTCTCAATTTTTTACCGCAGTTAGATAATGCACGTCCACCTTTCCCTGATAGTGGTCAGCATGTCACTCTGCTATCAGAACCTGTTCTGTCTTTCTCTCCCACTGAATAGTTTGAGTTCCAATTTCTTATCTAAGTGTGCTTCTGATGTCTGAACAGGTTTTTCGCGACACATTGGCTAGTGGTGAGTTTTAAACAGTTTGCAGTTTATTCCGATCAAAAGTGTTCGTAAAACGTGATGCATGACCAAAAAAATAAAATCTTTATTATTTTGTACAGTTATGTTGGCCTTGTAAGATATTGGCTCTGAAAGTGACTCACTAGGATCGACACAGTGGTTAGCACTACTGCCTGACACCACCAGAGTTTGATTCCTGGCTTGGGTCACTGCCTGAGTGGAGTTTGCACATTCTCTCTGAATTTGCATGCGTTTCCTCCGGTTTCCTCCCACAGTTTGCTGGTTAGGTGCAATGGCCTTGCTAAATTCTCTCTCATTGTATCTAAACAGGCAACAGAGTGTGGCAACTAGGGGATTTTCGTGGGAACCTCATTGCAGTGTTAATGTAAACCTACTTGTGATGCAAATAAATATACTTTAAAATTTGTTTGGAATCAGTGAGAGCAAACGCCCAAGGATTTGGTGATCTCTGGTACTGGGACAGCCTTTGTAGTTATTTTATTAGCTAACGATATAATGTGAAGTTTGAAAACCCTGTATTCGGCTGCTCTCAGTAATTTGTCACCACCCTTTAGTATGTATGCCGTGATCTTCTGTAGCAAAAAATAGCACAAACCCTATCTCAATGAAAACTGGGGTCACATTAGATTGTCATTTCACTGTGTCCCTAATTAAGTCCTGCACTTCAACTCCAGCATCTCCACCTGATAGGAAACTGTTCAATGTAGAACATAGAACATTACAGCACAGAACAGGCCCTTCGGCCTTCGATGTTGCGCCGACCAATATAAAAAGCAATGCCCCTCCAAACTAAACCATTCCCTTCTCTTCCATATACTTATCAACTAACCTCTTAAACGCCACCAAACTGGCGCATCTACAACTGCTGCAGGCAGGGCATTCCACTCCCGAACCACCCTTTGGGTAAAGAACCTACCTCTGATATCCGTCCTATAACTATCACCCCTTAATTTAAAGCTGTGTCCCCTCGTGCCAGCTTTTTGCATCCTAGGAAAAAGGCCATCACTGTCCACCCTATCTAAACCTCTAATCATCTTATATGTTTCGATTAGGTCCCCTCTTAGCCGCATCCTTTCTAACGAAAACAACCTCAAATCCCTCAGCCTCTCTTCATAAGACCTGCCCTCCATACCAGGCAACATCCTGGTAAACCTCTCTGTACCCTCTCCAATGCCTCCACATCTTTCTTATAATGCGGGGACCAGAACTGTACACAATACTCCAAGTGCGGCCGCACTAGAGTTTTGTACAGTTGCAACATGACGTTGTGGCTCCGAAATTCAAGCCCCCTACCAATAAAAGCTAAGACTCCATATGCCTTCTTAACAACCTTCTCGACTTGACTGCCTACTTTCAGGGATCTATGCACATACACACCAAGATCCCTCTGTTCATCAAGACTACTAAGAATCCTACCATTAGCCCTATACTCTACACATTTATTATTCCTGCCATAGTGCATTACCTCACACTTTTACACATTAAACTCCATTTGCCACCTCTCGGCCCAGCTCTGCAACTTGTCCAAGTCTCTCTGCAAACTATAACACCCCTCTTCACTATCTACACTCCACCGACTTTAGTGTCATCTGCAAATTTACTAATCCATCCTTCAATACCCTCATCCAGATCATTTATAAAAATGATCTGGATGTACACTGCCTTCAGTCCAAAACTGCTCCATATTCAGTGGTTGAGCTTCAGTATGGAGATGTTTCCTGTGCGTGCGCTCATTCAGAACTGAGTCCTGGTTGGAAAACGTGCAAACACCATACAGTCATCCAAAGCTGGAATTGAACCCAGATCCCTGGCGCTGTGAGGCAGCAGTGCTAACCATTGTACTGCCCAATGAATGAGGGAGCTAAATTGACAAAGATGCTATTGGACACCAGCAAAGGGAATAGTAATGATTGTATTAAAAACACAAAACCTGGTAGACGGGAGGCTTTGTGGTGCTGTCGTAGCACTCCTACTACTGGACCAGAAGCTTTGGGTTTGAGTCCAATGCCAAACTTGTTGCCCATGGAAATTGTGTAATACAGTTTTGCATGCAACTCAGGAATCCTCCTCCCACTGTTCCCAAAAAGAAAAAGTGTGGATGTAAAAATATAATCATGGAATCCCTGTAGTGCAGAAAGAGACCACTCAGCTCATCGAGTTTTATTAAACCTCTTCCCCTTTAAAATTGCCAATTGGTCTTGAATCAATGTGCTGTTCTCAATCTATTTCCACACATCCTGCCGGAGGGACAAGCTATTTGAATTTCTAACCTCATTTCTGGCTATGAATTAATTACTGTGTTCTGCCAGGAGAAGTAGCTTTTTTATTTTACCCTCATTCGTACCTTTCATCGCTTTGAAAGCTTCTCCTCTCAGAATTGACCCGAGTACAGTTTGGGTCATAAGTCCCTAAGGCCACCAACACCTTGATTAGTTTTCTCTGAGGCCTTTCTAATACGTTCATAACCTTCTTGAGGTAGAGTCACCAAGACCTCATATCATTTCCAGTATGAAACCTTATCATTGAACAGTGCCAGTATTAATTGTTTGGACATACAATTGAATGTCTCTCAATGCTGGCCTGTTGGAGCAGACCAGGCTGTAATGGAACTACTGAACCTGCTGAAGAAATGAAAGGAGTAGAAAAGAGATTGTGCTTAGGGTTTTCTGCCACAGAACTCACCAGCCCGTGATTTCCATTCATCAATTTCAATGGATGACAAATTATGGGTTAACTAGAGACTTGCAAAGTTATGCATATAAAGTGAAATATGATACGTGGCTTTGAATATGAGAAGCGCATGTTACTTTGCTTTATCACTAACTTATGCATTCTCCCTAAATGCTATCAAAATATGTTTGATGCTCACTCCCAAATCCTCCTCTACAGCCTCTCCATCCATCAATCACCAGATAGAATCCATGTTGACTGGTTCATTAATGCCTGTCCCTGTACATGGCAGCTCATTACTGACTTGTGGGATCCTGTACTTTGCAAGAGTGGTTGTATCTGCCCCACACTGTCACATGTATTCAATGAGGGGTGCCTGTATATTCCCCTTACTGTCCTATATTCAATGAGAGTGCCTGCATCTGCTCCACACTGCCCTGTAGAACATAGAACATTACAGCGCAGTACAGGCCTTTCGGCCCTCGATGGTTCCACTGGTCGGTGCAACAATCTAATGACCCTCTAACCTAAACTGTTCCAATGTAATCCATGTGCCTATCCATTGACCATTTGAATGCGCTTAAAGTTGGCGAGTCCACAACTGCTGCAGGCAGGGCATTCCACACCCTTACTACCCTCTGAGTAAAGAATTAGTGAGATGCCCGTATTCATAGAACATAGAACATAGAACAATACAGCACAGAACAGGCCCTTCGGCCTTCGATGTTGTGCCGACCAAAATAAAAAGCAATGCCCCTCCTAACTAAACCATTCCCTTCTCATCCATATACTTATCAACTAACCTCTTAAACGACACCAAACTTGGCGCATCTACAACTGCTGCAGGCAGGGCATTCCACTCCCGAACCACCCTTTGGGTAAAGAACCTACCTCTGATATCCGTCCTATAACTATCACCCTTTAATTTAAAGCTGTGCCCCCTCGTGCTAGCTTTCTCCATCCAAGGAAAAAGGCTATCACTGTCCACCCTATCTAAACCTCTAATCATCTTATATGTTTCGATTAGGTCCCCTCTTAGCCGCCTCCTTTCTAACGAAAAACAACCTCAAATCCCTCAGCCTCTCTTCATAAGACCTGCCCTCCATACCAGGCAACATCCTGGTAAACTCCTCTGTACCCTCTCCAATGCCTCCACATCTTTCTTATAATGTGGGGACCAGAACTGCACACAATACTCCCAAGTGCGGCCGCACTAGAGTTTTGTACAGTTGCAACATGATGCTGCGGCTCCTAAATTCAATCCCCCTACCAATAAAAGCTAAGACTCCATGTGCCTTCTTAACAACTTTATCCACTTGACGCCTACTTTCAGGGATCTATTGACACATACACCAAGATCCTTCTGTTCCTCAACACTATTAAGAGCCCTACCATTAGCCCTATACTCTACACATTTATTGTTCCTGCCAAAGTGCATTACCTCACACGTTTCCACATTAAACTCCATTTGCCACCTCTCGGCCCAGCTCTGCAACTTGTCCAAGTCACTCTGTAAACTAAAACACCCCTCTTCAATATCTACCACTCCACCAACTTTAGTATCATCTGCAAATTTACTGATCCATCCCTCAATACCCTCATCCAGATCATTTATAAAAAATTACAAACAGCAGGGGCCCCAAAACAGACCCCTGAGGCACACCACTCGTCACCGAACTCCACGATGAATATCTCCCATAAACCACCACCCTCTGTCTTCTATCTGCCAGCCAATTCCTAATCCAATTAGCTAAATCACCCTCTATTCCACACATCTGCATTTTCTGTAGATGTCTTCCATGGGCCACCTTATCAAACGCCTTACTAAAGTCCATATATACTACATCAACCGCCTTACCCCCATCCACCTCTCTGGTCACTTTCTCAAAAAACTCAATGAGGTTAGTAAGGCATGACCTACCCTTCACGAAACATGCTGACTATCCCCAATCAATTCATTTCTCTCTAAATAACTATAAATCCTATCCCTAATAATTCTTTCCAATACCTTGCCCCCAACAGAAGTAAGACTCACTGGCCTATAATTCCCAGGAAGGTCTCTCTTCCCCTTCTTAAACAATGGGACCACATTCGCTATCCTCCAGTCCTCCGGAACCACACCCGTAACCACCGAGGACCTGAAGATCAGAGCCAGAGGCTCTGCAATCTCCTCTCTTGCCTCCCAGAGAATCCTAGGGTGAATCCCGTCCGGCCCAGGGGACTTATCCAACTTCAAACCCTCGAGAATTTCTAACACATCCTCCCTATCTACTACAATACTTCCCAATTTGCACCCCTGTACCGCAGTGTTCTCCATAGCTACATTTCCAGCACTCTGCGTGAATACCGAGAGAAATATTTATTCAGTGCCTCACCAATCTCTTCAGGCTCCACGCACAACTTCCCACTGCTGTCTATGACTGGCCCTAATCTTGCCCTAACCAATCTTCTATTCTTAACATATCGAAAGATATGTTAAGAATATTCGTCCTATACCAGCCCTGTATTCAGTGGGAATGCCGGTACCAGCCCTGTAATCAGTGGGAATGCCGGTACCAGCCTGTATTCAGGGAGAGTGTCTGTATCTGCCCTGTATTCAAGGAGAGTGTCTGTATATTTCCACACTGCCCTGTATTCAGTGAGAGTGCCTGTAACTGTCCATTACTAATCATTATTTATTGAAAGTGACTGTGTTGGTGAATTAATCTCCAGTAATTAGTGAGGTTGCTCTTACTTGCCATTATTGATCATTTAATTTTTATTTGACTCTGCAGGCTGAGTGTTTTAATATGATGATTACACTGTTTTCTGGGATCATTTCCCTGCCCACCAGATGCACAAGCTGAAACAAACTTTATTGCCCGGAGCTATGAATTGGCAAATGCCACAGATGTTTTGTGCGGGTGTGGCAGTGCATGGGAAGCTTCCTGTACAAAGAGCCCCAGTTGAATGTGAATATAGTGGGGCAGAAAATTAAAATGACTGACTTTATTGGTAGGTCACTTCTTCCCTGTTTACAGGACAGGAGTGATGGACATTTGAGACTCCTTAAGTCTGCAGGAAAGGCTTCAATTTTATTTGACATAAAAGTGAGAGGAGAAAATTGCACAGTGATTATAGTTTGTTACAAAATAGTCAACATTACAAATTGCACAATATAGTTCATGAGTATTTATCAAGTTCCATTTGTTTGATTAGTATTAATCAGCATGTGGCTGAGTTTGGACAGCAGGTGGATGGGAGGGGGTGGGGTGGGGGTTGTTGTTGATGGCAAGGGAGGCATCATACAGTTTGTTTTCAGTTCATAGCCCTGAGGCATTGCTTTATCATCGAGTTTCCTGCAGCTCGAGATAATTCTTTACAAAGTAACTGCTTCTTTCCTAACTTCACTAACTGACTATCGTCCCCTCATTTACCACTTTCCTTTCAATGTGCATATATTTTTACATTTTCAGTGTGTCCAACAGCCCTAGAAAGGTAATTTGGGAATATTCACCCAGCTGTAGTGAAAGGATAGCATTCCAGTTATTAGTGTAAACTGTTAAGGGCAGAGCAATACTTTGAATAGGGAAAATGCTTTTTAGATGCTTTCAAATTCAGATTGTCTCGAAGAGAACACTTTCGGATATATAACACCTATAAAGTGGATACACATGTGTCATGTTACCACGCTGGGGAACCAAGTGAAGGTTACAGGCCTGTCTCTGTATTACACTGGAATACAGAATTGGCAGATTAAGCAGCTGAATATCTATTTACTGAATTAGGTAGCAACTGTTTTATGTGATACTGTAGTTTAGTTCAAACACTGATTTGCACTCTACCCAGCAGGATCCGCTCCCTGATCAGAAACACCCTAGAATACCCAGCTGTTAAATCCAAACATCAGTGAGCATCACCTGCTCTCAATTCACTCTGAAGCAAGACCTGGTTTCCATGAAAGAAACCTGCATTTTCTAACATTCAGTAAGAATCTAGCAACACCAATTTTAAATCCAACCTATTTGTTTGATAGTAAATTTGCGAGCTTTCGACACTCTGTCTTCGTCAGGCAATGCAGTGTTCTGGTCTGCAATAGCACACATATCAACACAGACAGTCACAGATTGCTGACTAGAATGCGAATCCTTACATCTAACCTGCTATTCAAGTGTTAAAGTGGCTAACAATGTGTGTGAAGGGAATCCTGATCATTGGTTAGAGAATTGTGTATTTTCTCCAGACAGCACAGTAGAACATAGAACATTACAGCGCAGAACAGGCCCTTCGGCCTTTGATGTTGCGCCGACCAAGTAGGAAAAAGCAATGACCCTCTAACGTAAACCATTCTCTTTTTGTCCATAAACTTATCTACTAACCTCTTAAACGCCACCAAACTTGGCGCATCTACAACTGCCGCAGGCAGGGCATTCCATACCCTTACCACCCTCAGGGTAAAGAACCTACCTCTGATATGCGTCCTATAACTACCACCCCTTAATTTAAAGCTATGTCCCCTCATGCTAGCTTTCTCCATCCGAGGAAAAAGGCTATCACTGTCCACCCTATCTAAATATCTAATCATCTTATATGTTTCAATAAGGTCACCTCTTAGCCGCCTTCTTTCTAACGAAAACAACCTCAAATCCCTGAGCCTCTCCTCATAAGACCTGCCCTCCATACCAGGCAACATCCTGGTAAACCTCCTCTGTACCCTCTCCAATGCCTCCACATCTGTCTTATAATGCGGGGATCAGAACTGTACACAATATTCCAAGTGCAGCCGCACTAGAGTTTTGTACAGTTGCAACATGACGTTGCGGCTCCGAAATTCAATCCCCCTACCAATAAAAGCTAAGACTCCGTATGCCTTCTTAACAACCTTATCGACTTGATTGCCAACTTTCAGGGATCTATGCACATATAAACCAAGATCCCTCTGTTCTTCAACACTATTAAGAGTCCTACCATTAGCCCTATACTCTACACATTTGTTATTCCTGCCAAAGTGAATTACCTCACGCTTTTCCGCAACTAAGTGAGGTTTTTTGCTAACCCAGGCAAGTTACGGGGGTTACAGATAGTGTGACATGAAGCCAAGATCCCTATTAAGACCATCTTCATGTGTGCGGAACTTGGCTATCAGTCTCTGCTCAGTGACTCTGCGCTGTCGTGTGTCACAAAGGCCCCCTTGAAGAACATTTACCTGCAGGTCGGAGGCCGAATGCCCATGACTGCTGAAGTGTTTGCCCACAGGAAGGGAACTGTTTTGCCTGGTGATTGTTGAGCAATGCTCATTCATCCACTGTCGTAGTGTCTGCATGGTCTCCCCAATGTACCATGCTTCGGGACATCCTTTCTTGCAACGTATTAGGTAGACAACGTTGGCCAAGTTGCAAGAGTATGTACCGTGTACCTGGTGAATGGTATCCTCACGTTTGATGATGTCATCCATGTCTATGATCGGGCATGTCTTGCAGAGGTTGCTGTGGCAGGGTTGTGTGGTATTGTGGTCACTGTTCTCCTGAAGGTTGGGTAGTTTGCTGCGAACAATGATCTGTTTGAGGTTGTGCGGTTGTCTGAAAGTAAGAAGTGGGGGTGTGGGGATGGCCCTAGCAAGACGTTCATCGTCATCAATGATATGTTGAAGACTCCGGAGAAGATGTCGTAGCTTCTCCGCTTCGGGAAGTACTGGACAACAAAGGGTACTCTGTCCACCGTGTCCCGTGTTCGTCTTCTGAGGAGGTCAGTGCAGTTTATCGCTGTGGCACGTCGGAACTGTCGATCGATGAGTCGAGCGCCATATCCTGCTCTCACAAGGACATCCTTCAGTGTCTGGAGGTGTCTGTCACGATCCTCCTTATCTGAGCAAATTCTGTGTATACGGAGGGCTTGTCCATAGGGAATGGCTTCTTTAACATGTCTAGGGTGGAAGCTGGAGAAGTGGAGCATTGTGAGGTTGTCTGTCGGTTTGCGGTACAGTGAGGTGCTGAGGTGATCGTCCTTGATGGAGATGCGTGTGTCCAAGAATGCAACTGATTCTGGAGAATAGCCCATGGTGAGTCTGATGGTGGGATGGAACTTGTTGATATCATCATACAGTTGTTTCAATGATTGTTCACCATGAGTCCAAAGGAAAAAGATGTCATCAATGTATCTAGTATATAACCTTGGTTGAAGATCTCGTGTGGTGAAGAAGTCTGGTTCGAACCTGTGCATGAAGATGTTGGCATACTGAGGTGCAAATTTGGTCCCCAGGGCTGTTCCGTGTGTCTGGATGAAAAGCTGATTGTTGAAGGTGAAGACATTGTGGTCCAAGATGAAGCGGATGAGTTGTAAAATTGCATCTGGAAACTGACAGTTGTTGGCATTGAGTACTGAGGCAGTTGCAGCAATACCATCGTCATGGGGGATGTTGGTGTAGAGCACCGAGACATCCATTGTGACAAGGAGTGTCCCTGGTTCAACTGCACGATGTGTGCTGAGTTTCTGTCAGAAGTCCATAGTGTCAAGACAAAAGCTGGGGGTTCTTTGTACAATGGGTTTCAGGATGCCCTCGATATAGCCGGAGAGGTTCTCACACAGGGTCCCATTGCCCGATACGATGGGACGGCCGGGTATGTTTGCCTTGTGTATCTTTGGGAGGCAGTAGAGATCACCAATGCGGGGAGTACATGGAATGAGAACCCGGAGGGTGTTCTGAAGGTCCAGATCAAAAGTTTTGATCAGAGTGTTGAGTTGACGAGTGTGTTCTTTGGCCGGATCTGCTGGTAACTGTCTGTAGTGTTTCACATTGTTTAGTTGTCGGTACACTTCTTCACAGTAGTCCGTTCTGTTCAGTATGACGGTGGCGCCTCCTTTGTCTGCTGGTTTGATGACAATGTTGCGGTTGGTCTTGAGAGCACGGATGGCCTTGCTTTGTGCTTGGATGATGTTTGGGACTGTCTTGTAAATGCGGTTGATGAATGTGGTGTTCACGCACCTCCTGATGGCTTGGGCATACATGTCCAGTCAGGGGCAGCGGCCTTCTGGAGGAGTCCAATTGGATTCATTCCTCTTCAGTTGCTGCACTGCGGATCCCTTTGTTGGCCGTTCTGGTTCATTAGCTGTCTCATTGAGTCCACTATTGGCCTCTAACATTGACAGATGCTCTTAGCCTTCTTTGTTCCAAGGAAAATAACACCAACCTATCCAAACTCTCTTCATTGCTGCACTTTTCTAGCCCTGGCAATATTCTTATAAACCTCCTCTGCACTCTTTCCAGAGCAATCATGTAATGTGGTGCACACAAACTGACATTGTGGCCTCACCATTGTTTTATACAATTCCAACATTATATCCAAAGAACAAAACAGCATGGGAAACAGGCCCTTTGGCCCAACGAGCCTGTACCACCACCCCGATGTTCCCACCTCTACCCGCGATCCCTGTCCATGTTTATAGATCTATGGATTAAAAACCAAATTTGAGACAATTTAGAGAGAATTTGTTTTGCTAATTAGCCTAAGAGCACATCTTTGGGATGTGGGAGGAAACCGGAGCACCCGGAGAAAACCCACGCAAGCACGGGGAGAATGCGCAAACTCCCACAGACACAGGCCCAAATCCATCTATCTGCACAGCACAGCAATAGTCACTGCCAATGAAGGAGAGCATCCTGCATTATAGGGATTCAGTGATCTATATGTTTTCTTTACAACCTTGTCTAATTGAACCCCTGCCTTTAGGGGCTTGTGGACTTGTATACCGAGTTCTCTCACTTCATCTACCCTCCTTAGTATATTCCCATTCATTGTGTATTCCCTATAACTGTGTACCATCCGTAAATGCATTATCTTACACTTCTGTTAGATTGTTAAAATCCATCTGCCACCTTACTGCTCACTCCATCAACCCATTGACATCATTTTGGAGATTATAGCTAGCCTATACACTATCCGTACTTGGCCGATCTTTGTGTCGTCTGCAAATTTACCAATTGTGTCCCCCTAGTTCACATTCAAATCGTTAATATATAGCTGAAATGATAAAGGTCCCAGCACTCAGCTCTGTGGAACACCATTTGAAACAATTCTGCATTCGCAAATGCATCCATCAACCTATTTGTTTCCTGTTACAGAACCAACTTTTTATCCAGTTTGCCACATTACCCTATATCCCACAGGCTTTTACTTTTTTGACCAATCTGCCATGTAGGATCTTGTCAAATGCTTTGCTAAAATCCATGTACACAACATCTACTGCACTACCCTCACCAACCCTTCTCATCACTTCCTCAAAGAATTCAAATTTGTGATGCAAGACCTTCTTTTAACAAATCCATGCTGACCATGCCTGACTAGTCCATTCTTTCTGTGACAGATACCCTTATCTCCCAGAATTGATTCTACTAATTTGCCCGCTAGCGATATAAGATTAATTAGCCTATAATTGTTTAGAATTTCCTTTGATCCCTTTTTAGTAATGGAACCATATTTGTATTACCCCACTTCCTCAGTACCTCCCCTGTATCTAGTGAGGATTGGAAAATCACCCTCAGAGCATCAGCTATCTCCTTCCTAACCTCCATCAGCAACCTCAGAAATGATCCATCTGGCCCTGGCAACTTATTAACTTTCAAGGATTCCAACCCTTTGAGTACTTACACTTTCTTTATGATTATAGAACATAGAACATTAGAGCGCAGAACAAGCCCTTTGGCCTTCGATGTTGCGCCGACCAATTAAGAAAAAGCAATGACCCTCTAACCTAAACCATTCCCTTTTCATCCATAAATTTATCTACTAACCTCTTAATATGGATTTCAGTAAGGCGTTTGATAAGGTCCCTCATGGTAGGCTGCTAGAAAAGGTGAAGGCGCATGGTATACAGGGCCAGGTATGTAGATGGGTTGAGAACTGGCTTGGGAGGAGGAGACAGCGGGTAGAGTGGAAGGCTCTTTTTCCAACTGGAGGTCTGTCACTAGTGGTGTGCCACAGGGCTCTGTACTAGGACCCCTTCTATTTGTGGTGTATATAAATGACTTGGAAGAGTGGGTAGGTGGTGTGATCAGCAAATTTGCTGATGACACTAAGATGATTGGATTGGCGGGTACTGAGGAGCAGTGCCTGGCAATACAACATGACATAGATAGGCTGGGAGATTGGGCAGATAGATGGCAAATGGAATTTAATCCGGATAAATGCGAGGTGATGCATTTTGGCCGGAATAATGTAGAAGGGAGTTATAGGATAAAAGGTAAAACTATCTGGAGTACAGAGATGCAGAGAGATCTGGGGGTGCAAGTTCACAAGTCTCTGAAGGTGTCAGTACAGGTGGAGAATGTGGTAAAAAAAAGTTATGTTAGCCTTCATAGGAAGGGGTATAGAATACAAGAGTAGGAGTCTGATGTTGCAGGTGTATAGAATGTTGGTTAGGCCTCATCTGGAGTACTGCGTCCAGTTCTGGTCGCCGTACTACAGGAAGGATGTAGAGGCCCTGGAGAGAGTGCAGAGGAGATTTACCAGGATGCTGACTGGTATGGAAGGGCTGTCTTACGAGGAAAGATTGAAAATACTGGGGTTGTTTTCCCTTGAAAGACGTCGGCTGAGAGGGGATCTTTTAGAGGTATATAAGATTATGAGGGGTATAGATAGAGTAAATGGTGGTAAGCTTTTTCCACCATTAGAAATGGATAGAACGAGGGGTCACGGGCTCAGGGTGAGGGGGGCTATGTATAAGACGAATATTAGAGGCCAGTTTTTCACACAAAGGGTAGTGGGGGTGTGGAATGCACTGCCGAGTAAGATGGTGGGAGCAGGCACGCTAGGGTTGTTTAAGGGTCTCTTGGACAGCCACATGAGCGGTCTGCAGATAGAGAGATATAGCAGGACTGTTTGAATATCGGGAGGACCAAATAGTAGTAGACTATCTTTTAGTTTCATCTCGGGAATGTCTTAGTTTTAGCATGTTTAATTAAGTCTTGTTTCCGCAGGCAATTCGGTCCACCTTGTTGACCAACAAGGGGCATGCATGCGGCATGTCGTGCGAGAGCTGCTCTTGGAGGTTGCTTCAGGAGTTGCCTAGTGCTTCACGTCGTCAGTGTATGCTTAAACTGGACCATCTGATGGGTATCATGACAGCTCAGAGACTATCGCTGTTGCTGTGCTGACACATGGATTTGGGCCTGTGTCTGCGGGAGTTTGCGCGTTCTCCCCGTGGTTGCGTGGGTTTCCTCCGGGTGCTCCGGTTTCCTCCCACATCCCAAAAATGTGCTCTTAGGCTGATTGGGTAACAAATTGTCCCTATATTGGTCCCTATATGGGAATCTTCAACAGTAGGCATAGCCTAAAGACAAGGATATGTCATTAGGACTTAGGACGGCGGCGTGGGCTCGTGGGCCGAAGGGCGTTTCCCGTGCTGTGTTGCTCTTTGTTCTTTGTTCTTAAACGCCACCAAACTTGGCGCATCTACAACTGCAGCAGGCAGGGCATTCCATACCCTTACCACCCTCTGGGTAAAGAACCTACCTCTGACATCCGTGCTATAACTACCACCCCTTAATTTAAAGCTATGTCCCCTCGTGCTAGCTTTCTCCATCCTAGGAAAAAGGCTATCACTGTCCACCCTATCTAAACTCTAATCATCTTATATGTTTCAGTAAGGTCTCCTCTTAACCACCTTCTTTCTAACAAAAACAACCTCAAATCCCTCAGCCTCTCTTCATAAGACCTGCCCTCCATACCAGGCAACATCCTGGTAAACCTCCTCTGTCCCTCTCCAATGCCTCCACATCTTTCTTATAATGTGGGGACCAGAACTGCACACAATACTCCAAGTGCGGCCGCACTAGAGTTTTGTACAGTTGCAACATGATGCTGCGGCTCCTAAATTCAATCCCCCTACCAATAAATGCTAAGACTCCATATGCCTTCTTAACAACTTTATCCACTTGACTGCCTACTTTCAGGGATCGATTGACACATACACCAAGATCCTTCTGTTCCTCAACACTATTAAGAGCCCTACCATTAGCCCTATACTCTACACATTTATTTTTCCTGCCAAAGTGCATTACCTCACACTTTTCCCCATTAAACTCCATTTGCCACCTCTCGGCCCAGCTCTGCAACTTGTCCAAGTCTCTCTGCAAACTATAACACCCCTCTTCACTATCTACCACTCCACCGACTTTGGTGTCATCCGCAAATCTACTAATCCATCCTTCAATACCCTCATCCAGATCATCCTGTTCAATATCTCACAGTATTCCTCCTGGACTACTAAATCTGCATCATCCCTTTGCTTTGCAAACACGGAAACAAAATACATATTTAAAATCCTTCCCACAACCTCTGCATCTACACACCAGTTCCCTTCTTCATCTCTGATCGGTCCCACTTTTTCCTCAATTAGCCTTTTACCATTAATGTATTGGTAAAACAGCTATGGGTTTTCTTTAACTTGACTTGCTAAATCTTTTCTCATGCCTTCTCTCCATCTACATTGTACATTTAGGATCTCACTTTTTAGTGCTCTGTACTGGTTTTTCACTGATCTTTCCTCTAGCAGTGCTGCCCAGTTCACCTCGACCCTTCTCATTTCTGCAAAATTTGCCTTTGCCTAGTTCAAAATTTTTATTCCTGCTTTATCTCTGTCCTTTTCCATGATAATGCTAAATCTAACTGAATTGTGATCACTACACCCGACATAGTCACTAACTGTCATTTTACCCACTTGTTCTTCTTCATTCTCAAAAGTAGGCCTAGTATTCTGTCTCCTGTCTTTTGGTTTGTCACTAATTGGTTGAAAAAAATTCCTGGACAAACTGCATGAATATTTCTCCCTCAGTGCCCCTTACATTGTTCAAATCTCAGGTGATATTGGGTTAGTTAAATTCTGCTATTATTGCTCTCTCATTCTTAAAGACAGAAAGTTGCCTAAATGTGTGTCTATTTCCCTTTCACTATTGAGGAATCTGTGGTATATTTCCAATTGTGCAACTGCCCCTTTTTTTATTTCAAAGTTCAACCCATAAAACCTCGTTTGCTGACCCATTCAGTCTGTCATCTCTTCTCATAACTGGAATTAATTCTTTGTTATTATTATTATTTATTATTATTAACCATTAGTGCTGCTCCACCTCTTTTTTTTCCCTCCCACTGTCTTTCCCTCCCACTTTTCTTGCCTCATGTCTGAAGACTCTATAACCAAGGATTGTAGATTATCCTATAGATTATACTAGTCAGCTGCCAATTTTGACCTACTTTAGGCAGGTTTCCATTATAGCAGTGACATCATGTTTATTTGTGTCTACCCTGTGCCCTTACCTCATCCACCTTGTTTGAATTTCTCCTTGCATTGAAATATAAACAGTTTAACTCTGTTAATTGCCCTTGGTTACTTTTTTTAAACTTTGCCTGCTTGTCCTGTAATTCCAAGTCTATCTACATCACTAGCTATTTTTCCTGATCTGAACCTGACCTATCTGATTCTACTCCTGGGATCCCATCCTCCTGTCACACTAGCTTAAATACGCAATAGACTTCTTTACCCTAAGTGCAGTCGTAGCCTTCCTCCAGCCATTTGATCCTTCTGTCTGGTCCAGCACCCAGGTACCTATTATAGGCAGCCGATTCCTGCATGAGATTACTCATTCGTGTTCACGATGTATATCAGTAGTTATTGCTTGAGCTCTCAAATCCTGCCCCTCTGGCTTCAAATTGTAGAACTCATTGGTATGTGAAATACAGGATGCCTTTAAAGCTGCCAATGTAAGTATTCCCATGGGTTTCATCCAATGTACATTCCTTACCTCAATGTGAATGGCAAGAACTCTTCAAAATATTTGAAGAATCTGGCGATCCAGCTATTGCCAGCCATCTCATTGGAACACTTGACAATGTCCGCCACCCTGACTGGGGAAAGCTCACCGGTAATGTGGACAGCACACGCTCCAATTGGAAAGGTGAAGACTGATCCGGCAACAGTTACCGGGCAGCGACCTGCTAAATCCAACCAGAGCTGGGGCTAGTCTTCCCAGCCTTTTAGCTAAAATCAAGTATAGTATCGACAAGCTGTGCTTGGTTAAAATCATTAGGTTACGTTTTAGCTTTATTTGAAGCAATTTTTAAAAACGGCATCGCGGCCTTTTGGCTAAGATGCAGATGAGATCAAGCCTTCGAGGAGGAGCTATACCTATGCCAATCGGCTTGGATCGTGTACACCAAGCCCAAGACAGAGCCCTGTCTTGTCAGCTTGGATTGAGAATGTCTCTTGTTGAGACTCTGAATTGGAATAAAAACAAAAATGAAAGGTGGCAGAGCTGCCACCATGTTGCTGTGCAATGGAGATTTTTGAAAATGGAAAGGAACTCAAGACAAGACAAACACTGATAAGGTCCAATCAGTGAGTCAAAACCATAAGAACATAAGATATAGGAGCAAAATTATGCCATTTGGCCCATCATTGCTACTGCTCCACCATTCAATCATAGTTGTTAGGTTTCTTAACTTCATTCTCCTGTTTCTTTCTCTGTAATCTTTACCAATGAAAAATCTATCTATTTCTATGGGTTACAACAAAATTTACACTGAATTTCTAAAGCACCGTCGCCTCATGGTGATAAAATCGCTTTCTGTATTCCTGACCATCTGGAAGAAGCAATTTCCAAAACTTTTGCAGAAAGCAAAAGGTCATTGGTAAGGATCCTAAAAAAGCTTCCAGTTACAGACCAATTTTTCTCCTATGCATGTTTTATAAACTGCTAGAGAGGATCATTTTGCATCATATCCAACCAACTGTGAAGCATACCCTATCTATACACAAAGTTGGATTCCAGAAGGAGTACAATACCAAACAAGAAAATGCTGGAAAATCTCAGTAAGTCTGGTAGCATCTGTAAGGAGAGAAAAGAGCTGACGCTTCAGTTCCAGATGACCCTTTGTCAAAACTGAAGTACAGTACAGAAGACCAGATACTTGCTCTTACCGCCCACATTGAAAATAGCTTTCAAAACTGCCTGAAAACAGGAGTGATCTACCACGATCTCACTGCAGCTGTCAACGCTGTTTGGCACAAACAGATTTCTAAGGTCCTATCAGCCTGGGTTATTGACACCATTGCTAATGTTCTTCAAAACAGACTGTTTCAAGTCCATATAGTGCCCAAAGCCAGGACATGGAAGAGGCAACAAAATGGTTTACCTCACTTATCAGTACTGGCCCCCAACCTGTTCAACCTGCACATAAATGAGCTGCCAGATACGTGCAACCGCAAGTTCATCTACACAGATACACCTGTGCTTAAGATATCGAGGACTTTAACAGCACTCTTAATGATGATCTTAATAAACTATCTAATTGCTGTCAAAATTGATCTCACGAACAAAGTGCTGCCAAAGCTGCATCTTGAAAATGCAAAACAAAGAACAAAACAGCACGGGAAACAGGCCCTTCAGCTCAACGAGCCCGCACCGGCACTCCAATGTTCCCACCTCTACCCGTGATCCCTGTCTACGTTTATAGATCTATGGATTGAAACCAAATTTGAGACAATTTAGGGAGAATTTGTTCTGTCAATTAGCCTAAGTGCATATTTTTGGATGTGGGAGGAAACCGGAGCATGGGGAGAATGCGCAAACTCCCACAGATGCAGGCCCAAATCCATGTATCTGCACAGCACAGCGATAGTCACTGAGCTGTTGTGTTGCGCATCAAATGGTCCAGGTCAAGTGTACACTAACGACGTGAAGCACGAGGATACTCTTGAAAAATCCAAGAGCAGCGCTCTCACGACCCATCGCGTGTATGCCGCTTGTTAGACAACAAGGCGGACCAAAGCACCTGTAGGATAAAAACAAGTACATCAATATCATCATCTATTTACACACTTCCCAGGGACTCCCAAGGCTCATGATCCCTATTTTAAATCAGTTTTCTATACCCTTCCATTCCCATTCTGTTCATGTGCCCATCTAAGTATTTCTTAAATAATTCCAGAGTGCCTGCCTCCACCACTTTACTTGGCAGCGCATTCCATACCCCCACCACCCTCTGTGTGAAAAAACTCCCTCTAGCATCCAAATTATTACCTTACCCCCCTCACCCTAAGCCCATGACCCCTCGTGCTATTTGAGTCCATCCTAGGAAAAAGCTTAACCCTGTTTACTCTATCTATACCCCTCATAATCTTGTACATCTCTATTAGATCTCCTCTAAGTCTACGTCTTTCTAAGGAAAACAGTCCCAATTTGCCTAACCTCTCCTCGTAACTCAGACCTTCCATACCAGGCAGCATCCTGGTAAACCTCCTCTGCACTCTCTCCAGAGTCTCCACGTCCTTCCGATAGTAAGGTGACCAGAACTGGACGTAGTATTCCAAATGAGGTCTAACCAATGTTTTATACAACTGCAACATTAAAGGCCAGCTCTTGTGCTCTATACCCCTTCCTATAAAGGCTAGCATACCATATGCTTTCTTCACAACCTTCTCCACTTGCTCTGCCATCTTCAGAGACTTGTTCACCTGCACCCCCAGGTCCCTCTGCGTTTCTATACTCTTAATAGGTCTACCCTTTATCATATACCTCCCCCCTACATTCTTTCTCCTGAAATGCATCACCTCACATTTATCAGGCGTTGAATTCCATCTGCCATCTATCTGCCCAAGATACCAGCCTATCTATGTCCTGCTGCATCGCCTGACAATGCTCCTCACTATCCACAAGTCCAGTCATCTTAGTATCGTCTGCAAACTTGCTGATCACTCCACTTACTCCCTCTTCCAAATCATTTATACATATTACAAATAGAAGAGGTCCCAGTACCGAGTCCTGCGGCACACCACTAGTGACCGGCCTCCAGCTGGAGAAACACCCTTCCACTATTACTCTTTGTCTCCTATTACTAAGCCAGTTACTTATCTATCTAGCTACCTGTCCTTGTATCCCATTAGCCTTGACCTTTTCAATTAACCTCCCATGAGGGACTTTGTCAAACACCTTACTGAAATCCATGTAGGCGATATCAACGTCCACCGTTTTCATCACCTCCTTAAAAAATTCTACCAGATTTGTAAGGCATGATCTCTCCTTAACAAAGCCTTGTTGCGTATCCCTAATCAGATTGCAACGCTCTAAGTGCCTATACATCCTATCTCTAAGAATCCTCTCCAACAGCTTCCCTAGCACTGACGTCAAACTCACTGGCCTATAATTTCCAGGGTTATCCCCACTACCCTTTTTAAACAACGGTACAACATTAGCTATTCGCCAGTCCTCTGGGACCTCACCTGTGTCCAAAGAAGAGACAAAGATTTGCGTCAGAGGCCCAGCAATTTCACCTCACACTCTCTAAGCAGCCTGGGATAAATGCTATCAGGCCCTGGAGATTTATCAGTTTTAATGCTACCTAGAAGCTCTAACACTTCCTCCCTCGATACGGATATTTCCCTCAACTGGTCCACAGCTCTCTCAGAGACAGGAGCTGTCAACAAGCCCCTCTCCTTTGTGAATACCGACACAAAGTATTCATTCAGGATCTCCACCATTCCCTTGGGCTCTAAGCACAGTTCCCCTCCTCTGTCCCTAAGAGGTCCAATTTTTCCTCTAACCATCCTTTTATTCCTAACATAGGAATACAAAGCTTTTGGATTTTCCTTAACCCTATCCGCCAAAACCATTTCATGCCCCCTTTTTGCCCTTCTAAGTCCCCGTTTGAGCTCCCTCCTATTCTCTCTATGTTCCTCCAACGCTGTCTCTGTTTCCAGCTGCTTTGACCTATCATATGCCTCTCTTTTCTTCCTAACCAAGTCCTCAGTAGTCCAAGCCTAGTAATCCACGGCTCTCTAATCCTGCCTTTCCCATCTTTCCTCTTGGCTGGCACATATCTTTCTTGCAACATTTTCAATATTCCCTTGAAAGAATCCCACATGCCTAGCGTGGACTTACCCTTGAACAACCGTTCCCAATCAGTTTCCATAAATTCCTGCCTAATCCGACCATAGTTAGCCTTCCCCCCAGTTCAGCACCCTGCCCCAAGGGCAACAAGCATCCTTTTCCATCTGTATATTAAAGTAGACAGAATTGTGGTCACTGTTAGCCACATGTTCCCCTACTACAACATCAACCACCTGCCCTGGCTCATTACTCAGAACTAAATCCAATATAGCCCCCTCTCTCGTCAGGCTAGCCACATACTGCTCCAATGATCCTTCCAGTACACATTTTACAAATTCCTCCCCGTCCAAACCCCCTGCTCTAAGTATCTTCCAATCCACCCTTGGGAGATTAAAATCTCCCACTATAACAACTCTGTTCTTTCTGCATCTATCCAAAATGTCTTTACATATGCCTTCTTCAACTACCCGCGGGCTGTTGGGTGGCCTATAATACACCAAGAACTTGACTTTTGCCAATGGCAACCACAGCAAACACTACCTTCCAACCTATCTTGGAGTCACTTCAGAACACCTTCAAGTCACACATCCAGAAAGTCTCAACTAAACTGAAGATTCACAACAATCTCATCAGTAAGTTAGCAGGAATATCTTGGGGAGCCAAGAGCAGAACTTGAAGAACCTGTTCTTTGGCTGTCTGCTACTCAGTAGCTGAATACTGAACTTCTATCTGGAAGAAGTCTGCACCCTGTAAACTGGTAGATGTCAAGCTGACTGAAACCATGAGGAACAACTGGAGCAATCCGGTTAATAAACACAAATTGACTACCTGTGCCAAGCAACATTATGCCATCACAAATTCTTCGCGCAGCCGGCACAGCACAATTGCTCGAGCATGCAAAAATTAAGATTTGCTGCTGGTAGAAGACACCACCCACTCACCCGGCTAAAACCTCATCTCAAGGCAGTCACCTGCTCATGCTGCGGACCTATGGCATAACACAGCAAGGTTTATGGTACACTTTGGAAATCCCAGGCTTCGACCTACCACATAATGAATGTGTCCCACAGTGTGTAGGTTAGATGGATTAGCCATGGCAAATGTGTGGAGTTACGGGGATAGAACAGAGGAGGGGGTCTGATAAGATGCTCTTTTGGAGAGTTGGTGTTAACTCATTGGGCCAAATGGCATCCTTCTGCACTACAGGAATTCCATGGGTCAAACTGACAGATTTCACACACAAGTCAGATCCTTTTGCCACAACCTTTTCCAGTGGGGACACTGAGACTCACCCCTGTGCAACTGTGATGAAGTGTAAACTTTGGTACATATGAATCAGATTCCACCCTCCCCAACCCCCTCCCACCCCACTCCACTCCACGCTTCAAGGAAAATAAATCCAGTCTATTTTGATCGCTGAAATACTCCAGCCCAGGTAATTGTATGGTGAATCTCCTCTGCATCTTCACTACTGCTTTCACATCCTTCCTACAGTGTGGCACCCAGTTCTCCAGCTGTGGCCTAGCCAGTGTCTTACACAGTGCCATCATAACCTGCCTGTTCTTATATTCAGTGCCTTGCTTAATAAAGGCAAGTATCATATATGTGTTCTTAACCAACTTATCTATCTATCCTGCTGCTTTCAGAGATCTATTAATGTACACACCAAGATCCTCTGTACTTCCTCAAGTCTGACCATTCATTGTAAAATTCATTTTCTTGTTCATCTTCCCAAAGTGCATTACCTCACACTTTTCAGGATTAAATTCCATTTGCCATAGTTCTGCCCATCTAACCAGCCTGTCTTTCTCATCCTGGAATCTAAGAGTCATCACTATTTACCACACCACCAACTTTTGTGTCATCTGCAAACTTACTTATCATGTCTCTTACATTCATGTCTAGATCATTAATGTAAACTACAAACAGCAAGGGACCCAGACCGATCTCTGTGGCACACCACTGGACACAGATTTCTAGTCACAAAAGCAATCTTTAACCATCATTTTCCGTCTCCTACTACTGAACCAGTTTTGAATTCAGTTTGACTAATTGCACTAGATCCCATGGGCTCTTATTGACTTCATCCTCTCATGTCAAACCTTGTCAGAAGATCTGAGATCCATGAAGACTGCATCAACTGCACTATGCTCATCTGTATACCTAATCACCTCTTTGAAAAATTCAATCAACTTTGTAAGACACTATCTTCATTTAACAAAGCCATACTGACTATCCTTGTTTAATCCTTGCCTCCCCATGTGGAGATTAATTCTGTCTCTCAGAATCTTATACAACAGTTTTCCTGCCGCTGAAGTTAGACTTGCTGGCCTGTAATTTCCGGGTTTTTCCCTATGTCGCTTCTTGAATAATGATACCACATTAGCTGTCTTCCAGTCCTCTAGCACTTCTCCTCTGGCTGAAGATTTGAAAATTACTGTCAGATCTGCTGCTTTCCACAGCAGCCTGGGATACATTTTATCTGGACCTTTGTATTTATCTACTTCTAGGCCTGTTAAAACTGTTAACATTGAGAGGGAGTGGGTGTTAAGAACTTCAAGTAAATCACAATGCTCCTCCCTGATTTCTATAATTTCAATATCCTTCTCAATTGTGAACACAGATGCAAAGTAATCATTTAAAACCTCATCTATGCCTTCTGGCTCCATACACAATTAGCTGCGTTGGTCCCTAATCGGCCCTACTCTTTACCTGGTCATCCTCCTGCCCTTAAGATACTTAGACAATTTTACCCACCAGTTTTTTTTTTTCATTCATGGACTTCAACGTGGATAAATGTGTAGTGGTCCATTTTGACAAGAATAATGGGATGAAGGAGTACAATATCAGGGGTAGGAGTCTTAGCTGTGTTGTAGAGCAGAAGGATCTCGGGGTCCAGGTCCATAGGACTCTTAAATCGGCCTCGCAAGTGGAGGAAGTGGCCAAGAAGGCCTTCATTAATCGAGGAATTGAGTTTAGGAGTCAGGAGGTAATGATGCAGCTTTATAAGACCCTTGTCAGACCCCACTTGGAATATTGTGCGCAGTTCTGGCCACCTCATTATAGGAAGGATATAGAGGCTATTGAGAGAGTGCAGAGGAGATTTACAAGGATGTTGCCTGGATTGGGAGGCAGGCCTTATGAAGATAGGTTGAGGGAGCTGGGACTCTTCTCCTTGGAGAGACGTAGGTTGAGAGGCGACCTGATAGAGGTTTGTAAAGTGTTGAGAGGAATAGATAGGGTGGATTCTCAGAGGCTATTTCCCCGAGCTGAAATAGTCAATACGAGAGGACACAGATTTAAGGTGCAGGGAAGCAAATACAGAGGGGACGTTAGGGGTAAGTTTTTCACTCAGAGGGTGGTGAGTGAATGGAATCGGCTGCCGTCGGAGGTGGTAGAGGCAAACTTACTGGGGCCTTTTAAAAGACTTCTGGATGAGTATATGGAAACGAATGGGATAAGGGGTTATAGATAGGTCTGTGGATTGGTAGGTATAGATGTGATCGGCGCAACTCATGGGCCGAAGGGTCTGTTTGTTCTGTAGTGTTCTATCTTCTATATCCCTTCTTCACTTTCCTAATTTTTTTTAAGTTACCCCCTAATTCCTCTAGGGCTTCTGCTACTTTAATAATCCTTGTTATCTGCCATAAACTTCCCTTGATTTCCTGATCCAACCCTGGATATCCCTTGACACAGTAAGAAGTCTCACAACACCAGGTTAAAATCCAAAAGGTTTATTTGCTAACAAGCCACTAGCTTTTGGAGCACTGCCCCTTCATCAGGTCAGTTCACAAACAGGGCATATAAAGACACAAATTCAATTTACAAAACTGAGTCCAATGCCAGCATCTCCACATATTATCCTTGAATATCCAGTATTATCTGAACTTGTTGTTCATATCCTTCATTTTCATGGGCTTCCTTTTTGAATGAATCCCACCGCTCTGATATAGATTTTCCTATGAATAGCTGTTTCCAGTTAACTTTGGCCAAATCCTGTCTTGCCCTATTAAAATTAACCCCCCCCCCCCAAACACACAATTCTGAATCTTTATTTCTGGTCCATCTTTGCCAATTTTCATAACTATCTTCGATCAACCGAGTTATAGAACATTACAGTGCAGAACAGGCCCTTTGGCTCTCGATGTTGCGTCAACCAATTAAGAAAAAGCAATGACCCTCTAACCTAAACCATTCCCTTTTCATCCATAAACCTATCCACTGACCACTTAAACGCCCCCAAACTTGGCACATCTACAACTGCAGCAGGCAGGGCATTCCATACCCTTACCACCCTCTGGGTAAAGAACCTACCTCTGACATCCGTCCTATAACTACCACCCCTTAATTTAAAGCTATGTCCCCTCGTGCTAGCTTTCTCCATCCGAGGAAAAAGGCTATTAATGTCCACGCTATCTAAACCTCTGATCATCTTATATGCTTCAATAAGGTCTCCTCTTAGCCGCCTTCTTTCTAATGAAAACAACCTCAAATCCCTCAGCCTCTCCTCGTAAGACCTTCCCTCCATACCAGGCAACATCCTGGTAAACCTCCTCTGCACCCTCTCCAATGTCTCCACATCTTTCTTATAATGCGGGGACCAGAACTGCACACAATACTCCAAGTGCGGCCGCACTAGAGTTTTGTACAGTTGCAACATGACGTTGCGGCTCTGAAATTCAATCTCCCTACCAATAAAAGCTAAGACTCCGTATGCCTTCTTAACAACCTTATCGACTTGATTGCCAACTTTCAGGGATCTATGCACATATACACCTAGATCCCTCTGTTCATCAACACTATTAAGAGTCCACCATTAGCCCTATACTCTACACATTTGTTATTCCTGCCAAAGTGAATTACCTCACACTTTTCCGCATTAAACTCCATTTGCCACCTCTCGGCCCAGCTCTGCAACTTGTCCAAGTCTCTCTGCAAACTATAACACCCCTCTCACTATCTACCACTCCTCCGACTTTGGTGTCATCCGCAAATTTACTAATCCATCCTTCAATACCCTCATCCAGATCATTTATAAAAATTACAAACAGCAGGGGCCCCAAAACAGATCCCTGAGGTACACCACTTGTAACCGAACTCCATGATGAATAATTTCCATCAACCACCACCCTCTGTCTTCTATCAGCTAGCCAATTCCTAATCCAATTAGCTAAATCACCCTCAATCCCATACATCTGCATTTTCTGCAGAAGCCTTCCATGGGGAACCTTATCAAAAGCCTTACTAAAGTCCATATATACCACGTCAACTGCCTTACCCCTATCCACCTCTTTGGTCACCTTTTCAAAAAACTCAAGGTTAGTAAAGCACGACCTACCCTTCACAAAACCATCCTGACTATCCCCAATCAATTCATTTCTCTCTAAATAACTATAAATCCTATCCCTAATAATTCTTTCCAGTACTTTGCCCACAACAG
This sequence comes from Sphyrna mokarran, assembly GCA_024679065.1. Taxonomy (NCBI): domain Eukaryota; kingdom Metazoa; phylum Chordata; class Chondrichthyes; order Carcharhiniformes; family Carcharhinidae; genus Sphyrna; species Sphyrna mokarran. The sequence goes on along the minus strand of JAGIQG010000021.1, from coordinate 50,510,872 downwards.
AAGTAAGACTCACCGGTCTATAATTCCCAGGAAAGTCTCTATTCCCTTCTTGAACAATGGGACAACATTTGCTATCCTCCAGTCTTCCGGCACTATACCTGTAACCAACGACGACCTGAAGATCAGAGCCAAAGGCTCTGCAATCGCCTCTCTCGCCTCCCAGAGAATCCTAGGGTAAATCCCGTCTGGCCCAGGGGACTTATGTATTTTCAAACCCTCAAGAATATCTAACACCTCCTCCTTATCTACTTTAATACTTTCCAGTTTACAACCCTGTATCCCAGTGTTCTCCACAACTACATTTACGTCTCCCTGCGTGAATACCAAAATGTCACTGTCGCCAAAATGCTCCCCCACTGAAACTTTTACCATTTGCTAGCTTCATTCCCTAAAACTAACTCCAGCACCATCTTTTCTTTTTTGGGACTTTCTCCTGGATTCATTTTAAGAATTCTGTGCCTTCTAAGCCTTTCACATTTTGGCTATCCCAGTTAATGTTGAGAAAATTGAAGTCTTATTATACTGACTTTTCTCAAAGAATTACCTATATATCTATCGTTTTATCTTCCCAGCAATGTAATTGTCTCCTTTTGATTTCTAAGTGTACCCATATGGCCTTATTTAAGGAACCTGCTAAGATATCATCCTTCCTTCTTCAGAGATTGACTCCTTGATCAAGATTGCGACACTACTTCCTATTTAACATCCATTTGCATGCCATATGACTTCCCTTAACTTGTCTATAATCACTTTGCTTTCCAGACTGACTCGTTTTCTTCTATATTTGGCTATGCATCACTCCCTATTTCACCTCCACAACATGTCCCATCACCCTGCCAAATTAGTTTACCCCCCCGCCCCCCCAACCTTCTTCCCCACAAACATCAGTAGCAAAATTTCCTGTAAGGATGTTAGTTCTGTTTGAGTTTAGATGCAACCTCTTCAACTTGTACAGGTCCTATCTTCCCCAAAGCTAAACCAGTGATCCAAGAATCTAAAGCCCTCTCTCCTATACCTTCTCTTCAGCCATGCATTGATCTACACTATCCTCTTGTTCCTAAACTCACTAGCTCTTGGCACTGAGAGTTATCCAGAGATTATAATTTTTGAGGTCCTCCCTTTCAGTCTGCTACTGAGCTCCCTAAATTCCTGTTGCAGGACCTTAATTGATAAGTGCCCTAACCTGTGCTTCAGTAGTGGTCTCACTGCCCTATACCAAGCTGATGAGGCTGAAGAATTTCAGATTTGACATCTAGCTGTTCATTAGGGCACACAATCATTGTAGTACCAGAATCAAAATCTTCCCCTATATCAAAGGAAAATACTGCAGAATATGGAAGTCTGAAATAAAAACAGCATTCGATGGATAAACCCAGCAGGTCTGGCAGACTCTGTGGAGAGAGAAACACAGCTAACATTTTGAGTCCATTTGACAAGGAGCAGAAGCATAATGAATTGTATAGTTGGAGAGGGGAGGTGAAGGAGGTGGGCACAGTGGAAGATCTGGGCTAAGGATGGCCAAGGCCTAGAATCCTGGAATCCTAAGAAATATTAAAACTCCTAATTTTCTGACAATACTTTCTTACCATCCATCCTTTTTTTTAGTATCAAAATCATCTGCTTCTTCAAGTACAATACTTGATTCATAGAATCATAGATTTGAGAGATTAGAGCCAACACTTCGAGTCTGGGTGACCCTTTAGCTTCGACTCAAAACGTTGGCTTTATTTTCTCTCCACAGATGCTGTCAGACCTGCTGAGGTTTTCCAACATTTTTTTTATTTTTGTTTCAAATTCCAGCATCCGTAGTATTTAGCATTTATCTATATAAAGGTATACCTTGTTTCAGAACATGAGCATGTTCCAGCAATAGTATTGAAGATTTATGCTTTAGAACTTGCTGTGGCTCTAGCCAAGCTGTTCCAGTATAGCCACAAAAGTGGCATCTGCCCGGCAATATGGAAAACAAGAAACAGGACTAATCCAACCCAAGCGGTTAGCATCCCGTCGGTCCATTCTTGATCATCAGTAAAGTGATGGAAGGTCATTAACAGTGATATCAAACAGCTCTTGTTTGGCAATAACCATCTCAGTGACATTCAGTTTGGGTTGCACCAAGAAATGGTGAATAACATTTGCACCACAGATGTGCCAGGCAATGATCATCTCCAGTAAGAGAGAATCTAACCATTGTCCCTTGACATTCAATGGCACCATAGTTAAATCCCCCACTGTAAAAATCCTTGGGGTTAACAATGACTAGAAACTGAACTGTACCAGCCACATAAATAGATTGGTTATATGAGCAAGTCAGAGGCTAGAAATCCTGTGGCGCGTAACTTACCTGCCTCCCTAAAGCCTGTCCGTCATCTATAAGGCACAGCTCAGGAGTGTGATGGAATACTCTCTACTTTCCCGGATGAGTGCAGCTCCAACAACACTCAACAAGCTCAAACCATTCAGGACAAAGCAGCCCACTTGATTGCCACCTCATCATAAACATTCATTCTTTCCTCCACTGGTACACGTAACAGCAGTGTGTACCATCTACAAAATGCACTGCAGGAACCAAGACGTCTTAGACTGCACCTTTCAAACCCATAACTGTTACCAAGGCCAAGTGCAACAGCTACATGGGAACTCCACTACCTGGAAATTCTCCTCTAAGCCACTCACCATCTTGACTTGGAAATATATTGCCGTTCTTTTACTATCACTAGGTCAAACTCCTAGAACGCCCTCTCTAATAGCACTGTGGACCTACATCACATGAACTGCAGTGGTTCAAGAAGGCAGCTCACTACCACTTTTGCAAAAATTAGGGATGGACAGTTGATGCCAGCCTAGTCAGTGCCACCCACTTTCCATGATAAATAAAGGAGAAATTCTTCCCCTTTCAAGAAGAAATTTAATTCTAAAATATCTCTTGGATTTTTACATAAACTATGCTATGGAAGATGCAAAATTGTGGAGATGCTGGCATTGGACTGGGGTAAACACAGTAAGAAGTCTCACTATACCAAGTTAAGGTCCAACAGGTTTATTTGGTAGCAAAGTTACTAGATTTTGGAGAGCTGCCCCTTCATCTGGTGAGTGGGAGCTGTGTTCACAAACAGGTCATATAAAGACACAAACTCAACTTACAGAATAATGATTGGAATGCGAGCCTTAAAGGACCAGACAATATCAGGGGAGAAAGGGTCAAACACAGGTTAAAGAGATGTGTATTGTCTTCAGCCAAGTCAGTTAGAGAGACTTTGCAAGCCCAGTCAAATCATGGGGGTTACAGATAGTGTGAAATGAACCCAAGATCCCAGTTGATGCCGTCCTAATGTGTGCGGAACTTGGCTATCAGTCTCTGCTCTGCGACACTGTGCTGTTGTGTTTCGTGAAGACCGCCGTGCAAATCGCTTATCCGAAAATCAGAGACTGAATGCCCGTGACTGCTAAAGTTTTCCCCAACAGGAAGAGAACACTGCTGCCTGGTGATTGTTAAGCAGTGCTTATTTGTTCATTGTTGTAGCATCCTCATGGTCTCCCCAATGTACCATGCCTCAGAACATCCGTTCCTGCAGCGTATCACGTAGATAACGTTGGCTGAGTTGCAAGTGTATGTATTGTGTAGCTGGTGGATGGTGTTCTCACGTGAGATGATGGCATCCGTGTCGATGATTCAGCAGGTCTTGCAGAGGTCGCTGTGGCAGCGTTGTGTGGTGTTACGGTCACTGTTCTCCTGAAGGCTGGGTAATTTGCTGCGGACAGTGGTCTGTTTGAGGTTGTGCAATTGTTTGAAGGCAAGAAGTGAGGGGCGCTGGTCCGTTAGACAGTCAATATCTTTTCCCAAAGATAGGGGAGTCTAAAACTAGAGTAAAGAACAAAACAGCACGGGAAACAGGCCCCTCGGCCCAACGAGCCCACACCGCCACCCCGACGCCCCCACCTCTACCCGTGATCCTTGTCTATGTTTATAGATCTAATGGATTAAAAACCAAATTTGAGACAATTTAGGGAGAATTTGTTTTGCTAATTAGCCTAAGAGCACATCTTTGGGATGTGGGAGGAAACCGGAGCACCCGGAGAAAACCCACGCAAGCACGGGGAGAATGCGCAAACTCCCACAGACACAGGCCCAAATCCATGTATCTGCACAGCACAGCGATAGTCACTGAGCTGTCGTGTTGCCCATCAAATGGTCCAGGTCAAGCGTACACTAACAATGTGAAGCACTAGGATACTCTCCAAAAAAAATCCAACAGCAGCCCTCTCACGACCCATTGTGTATATGTAGAGGGCGTAAGTTTAAAGGGAGAGATACAAAAGTGTCCAGAGGGGCATTTGTTTTCACACAGAGGGTGATAAGTATCTGGAACAAGCTGCCAGAGGTGGTTTAGAGGCAGATACAATTTTGTCTTTTAAAAAGCATTTAGATAGTTACATGGGTACAATGGGTATAGAGGGATATGGGCCAAATGTGGGCAATTGGGATTAGCCTGTGGGTTTTAAAAAAAGGGCAGCATGGACAAGTTGGGCTGAAGGACCTGTTTCCATACTGTAAACTTCTATGATTCTAAGTGGGGGGGGGGAGGGTTGGGGAATTAGCATGTGCTACCACACCCCTACTTCTTGTCTTCAAACAACCGCACAACCTCAAACAGACCATTGTTTGCAGCAAACTACCCAGCCTTCAGGAGAACAGTGACTGTGACACCACACAGCCCTGCCACAGCAACCTCTGCAAGACATGCCGGATCATCGATACGGATGCCATCATCTCACGTGAGAACACCATCCATCAGGTACACGGTACGTACTCTTGCAACTCAGCCAGCGTTGTCTACCTGATACGCTGCAGGAAAGGATGTCCCAAAGCATGGTCCATTGGGGAGACCATGCAGACACTATGACAATGGATGAATAAACACTGCGCGACAATCACCACGCAGTAGTGTTCTCTTTCTGTTGGGGAACACTTAAGCGGTCACGGGCTTTCGGCCTTTGATCTTCGTGTAAGCATTCTCCAAGGCAGCCCTCACAACACAACAGCGCAGAGTCGTTGAGCAGAGACTGATAGCCAAGTTCTGCGAATATGAGGCTGGCCTCAACCAGGATCTTGGGTTTATGTCCCACTAGCTGTAACCCCAACAACTTGGCCTTGCAAAATCTCACTAACTGTCCTCGCTGGAGATAATACACATCTCCTGAATCTGTGCTTAACCCTCTCTTCACTCACATTGTCTGTACCTTTAAGACTTAATTACCTGTAAAGACTCACATTCCAACCATTATTTTGTAAATTGAGTTTGTGTCTTTTTATACAGTTTGTGAACAGAACTCTCAGTCACTTGATAAAGGGGCAGCGCTCCAATAGCTAGTAGTTTGTGCTGTCAAATAAACCTGTTGGACTTTAACCTGGTGTTATGAGACTTCTTACCAGGGAAGGCAAGGCATTGAGATTCAATGTAACAAACACAGGGAATATCCTGCCCCTTAACAATAGAATAGAGCAGACACCCCTTACCTGTCTGACTCTGACTGCTATATTCTCACTAGGATGTGGATGTTGGGAAGTTGATGGTTAGACTGTGTGAGACAAGAGAAGGAAAAGTGTACAGATAGAGGAATGATTGATAAATGTACTCTGCCAGGGAGAGACAAAATCCTGATGCAAACTTCCTGCCCTAAATCATGCTTTGTGGACTATGTAGAGTGCAAGAGCTTGTGTATTCTGTTCAAAACAACTTTCCCAATTCCAGACCTTTCCAAGCACCTGGTTCAGAAGCTTGCCTTCTATCCACAGTCCCAGCAGTGATACCGAGTAGATGTTACATGCTATGGTGAATGCACTAGGATGTCATTACATCACAATTATCAACACTTACAGAAATCATAAAAATTAACAGCAGAGAAGAAGGCCATTCAATCCAGTGTACCCATACCTGCCTGTCAATGGACCATTCACTCTCACCCACTTGCTCAGTAATGGTCAATGGTGTTATAGATCTTTGCACTTCCAAGTGTATGTTCAAGTAGTTTGTCATGAGTTTTTGTGCCTCTGCCATCCTTTCAGGAAGTGAGATTACATAGAACATAGAACAATACAGCACAGAACAGGCCCTTCGGCCTTCGATGTTGTGCCGACCAAAATAAAAAGCAAAGCCCCTCCAAACTAAACCATTCCCTTCTCTTCCATATACTTATCAATTAACCTCTTAAACGCCACCAAACTTGGCGCATCTACAACAGCTGCAGGCAGGGCATTCCACTCCCTAATCACTCTTTGAGTAAAGAACCTACCTCTGATATCCGTCCTATAACTCATACCCCTTAATTTAAAGCTGTGTCCCCTCGTGCTAGCTTTCTCCATCCTAGGAAAAAGGCTATCACTGTCCACCCTATCTAAACCTCTAATCATCTTATATGCTTCAATAAGATCCCCTCTTAGCCGCCTCCTTTCTAACGAAAACAACCTCAAATCCTTCAACCTCTCTTCATAGGACCTGCCCTCCATACCAGGCAACATCCTGGTAAACCTCCTCTGTACCCTCTCCAATGCCTCCACATCTTTCTTATAATGTGGGGACCAGAACTGCACACAATACTCCAAGTGCGGCCGCACTAGAGTTTTGTACAGTTGCAACATGACGTTGCGGCTCCGAAATTCAATCCCCCTACCAATAAAAGCTAAGACTCCATATGCCTTCTTAACAACTTTATCCACTTGACTGCCTACTTTCAGTGATCTATTGACACATACACCAAGATCCTTCTGTTCCTCAACACTATTAAGAGCCCTACCATTAGCCCTATACTCTACACATTTATTGTTCCTGCCAAAGTGCATTACCTCACACTTCACCCTTTGGGTGAAGCGATGCCCCCTCGAATCCGCTCAAACCCTCTTACTCAAGATCCATGCCCCCGGTTCCAGACTAACCAGAAGCAATAGGGTCTTCGACCACTTGATCCAATTTTATACAATTCATTCATAACCCCTCGGAGATAACAACATTATCCTTACTAATCTTTTCTCAAAACTAAAATTCTCCAGTCCAGGCAACACATTTATAAATCTCCTTTGTGTTTTCTCTAATGTAATCAGTTTTTCCTATTGTGCAGTATGAACTGCATGCAGAAAATAAGTATTTTCTAAATTAGAGCAATGTACAGTTACAGCATATCACCCTTGGCCTTGCACCAAGATGGGGTGCAATGTCTTGTTTGTCTCCCTCTTTTGTGAATTGGATTTAATTTGATTTTGAATTTAGTTTTTGAAGTGAGCAAGGAATGGATTCCCAGTCCATACTCAGCATTGGCCTTGTACTTTAAGGACAGTGTAAAAAAAAATGTTTTTAAAACTCGTAAGGGCAGGTATCCTGCATGCTATCATAACCATCTCGTTTACTTTTCCAGACACCTTCAGGGATTTGTGGACATGTCTGGAGCCTACCTCCCTCAGTTCCTCTCACTTCTCAACATCTTATCATTTATTGTGTATTCCCTTACTGTTTGCCTTTCCAAAAGGTATTACCTCTCACTTCTCCAGATACTCGCAAAACAAAAGAGCAACAAAGCCACATACTAACATTCAACCGTAGAACTCCATATAATCCTATAAATATGAAAGTCTGGCATTTAAAACACTTAGTAAAACATTCATTATTTTATGAACTCAAAACTTTCATCCAAACTTTTCATATTTCTGATGACAGAAGGCTAAAAGAAGCTCCTCTCCTCTCAACCTGCAGAAAATCGAACATTGAACATAGCTCTGGCAAACAAAGTTTGTCCAATCTCTTCTCATAGCTAATACCCTCTAACTCAGGAAACATCTTGGTAAACCTTTTTTATATCCTCTCCAAAGCCTCCACATTCCTCTGGTGGTGTGGCGACCAAAATTGTACACAATATTCCAGATGTGACCTTACTAAAGTTCTGTACAGTGGCAACATGAGTTGCCAATTTTTATACTTTATGCCTTGGCCGATGAAGTCAAACATGCCATTCGCCTTCTTCACCATCTTATTCATTTGTGTTGCCACTTTCAGGGAACTGTGGATCTGTACATCTAGATCCCTCTGAATGTTAATGTTAAGGATTCCAGTATTGACTGTATACTTCCCTCCTGCATTACACCTTCCAAAATGCATCATCTGACATCCACTGGGTCCATGGCTGTCAGAGCAAAGTTCCCAAACTGGGTTATCTTCTCTCTGCAAACAGCATTGGTGCTCAGTGCTCTGAGATCACTCAAAATGTGATCTCAGCAACCCCATTGGGGTGACAACTTGAGAAATGATAGTCTATAACTTTCTCCTTCATTATCAATCACACACCAATTTTTATATCATTTGCAAACTTCTCCCCTATTTCTTTCCCTCACCTTACATTCACACTCACCCCTCACAGCCCTGCCTGATGTCTGCTCTATCTTCATGTCGGTCTGTTTCACTCATTCTGTCAGCTTTTCAAACAGCCCCTGTTTCTCCTCATCCCCTTCCTCACATCCTCATGCTATCCCTGCTTATTTTCATGTTTTTAATCTGTCTTTTCATCTATATTTTCTCTATCTATTTGTCTCAATCTGCCCAATTTCATTTTCGCTCTCTTTTCTGTCTCATGCATGATCTTGCAAGCACACTCTAGATAAACCATGTGTTAAATGTTGATAGACATTCCTAAATACAGTGAGTCCTTCTTTTCCTCCTCACCTCCTGCCTGGTATATTGTTAGCATTTGTAGCTAACCTTTCTATGTATTTCTGGAGGTGCAGCAGTTGCCCTCTCTCTGGCGTTGTGGTGAACAGTGAGATGCAGAGGAAATTCTTGTATTTTAAGGTGAAGGTTCTGACATATTTTCTGTCTTTTTTTAGGACATCCTTGATGTGGAGAAGAAGAATCCACAAGAACTGGTTGGTATGTATGACAGTAATGGGGATGGAGAGACCCCCAGATAGTCAGCGGGTATTCAAAGAGCAAATATAATTATAAATCCAGGGGTAGCACAGTGGTTAGCACTGTTGCCCCATAGTGCCAGGGTCCTGGGTTCGATTCCCAGCTCGGGTCACTGTCTGTGTGGAGTTTGCACAATCTCTCCGTGTCTGCGTGGGTTTCCTCCGGGTACTCCGGTTTCCTCCCACAGTCCAAAGATGTGTGGATGGGCCATGCTCAATTGCCTCTTAGTACCTAGGGGTGCATAGGTTAGAGGGATTAGTGGGTATAATATGTAGGGATATGAGCGTAAGGCCTGGTTGGGATTGTGTTTGGTGCAGACTCGATGGGCCAAAGGGCCTCTTTCTGCACTGTAGGGTTCTATGAAAAGTACGTGGGGTTATGATGGCCTCCTTGTTGGAGATGTCAGGAGTAGGTTTTTCGCTCAGAGGGTGGTGAGTGAATGGAACCAACTGCCATCAGAGGTTGTTGAGGCAAACTCACTGGGGTCTTTCAAAAGACTTCTGGATGAGTACATGGAATAGAATAGGATAGGGGATTACAGATAGGTCTGTGGATTGGTAGATGTGATCGGCACAACTCGTGGGCCGAAGGGCCTGTTTGTGCTGTATTGTTCTATGTTCTAAATATGTACACAATTTGCAGAGGTGTGTGACAACAACTTCAATAGTTTTAAAGTTTCAAAGTTTATTTATTTGTGTCATAAGTAGGCTTACGTTAATTAAGCGTTGAAGTTACTGTGAAAATTCCTTTGGGTAATAGAGTGATAATAGAGTAATTATATTAGTTGATTTCAAATTTCCCAACATTAATTGGGATAGATAATGTTAAGGGTTTGGATGGAATGGATTTTTTGAAATGTGTACAGGAGAGGTTTTTAGGTCAATATGTAGGAGGTCCAACAAGGTCCAGCGCAGTGTTGGAACTAATCTGATGAATGAAATCGGACAGGTAGCTGAGGTGGTGGTGAGAGAACATTTTAGTGATAGTAATCACAGCATGGTGCAATTTACCATTTGTTATGGACAAAGAAATAGACAAGTTGGAAAAAAAATTTGGGTTTTAATAAAATAAGGCAAGATCTGGTCAACTGTGGAAAAATCTACAGAACAGCAGTGAGGGGATGGTTTGTTCAAAAAGGAAATGGGGAGGGTACAGGCCCAACATGTTCTGTTTAGGATAATTTACTTATTGCTATACTCCCAGCTTCTGATTTGTTCATGTATCATAATACCAGCTTAAAGTCCAAAGAGTTATTTGGCAGCAAAATGTCATATTTTGTAAATTGAGTTTGTATCTTAATATGCTCTGTTTGTGAATAGAACTCCCATTCACCTGACGAAGTTGCAGCGCTCCGAAAGCTAATGGCTTTTGCTACCAAAAAACCTGTTGGTCTTTAACCTGCTATTGTGAGACTTCTCACTGTGTTTACCCCAGTCCAACACCGGCATCTCCACATCATGTTCTTGTATCCACAATATTTATAACGCCAGCCCAGTTCCATGTCAGTTCCATAGGATGGATGTCAGAAGCAGGTTCTTTACACAGAGGGTGGTGAGGGCGTGGAATGCCCTGCCTGCAGCAGTTGTGGACTCGCCTACTTTGGGGGCATTCAAATGTTCGGTGGATAGGCATATGGATGATGTTGGAATAGTTTAGGTTAGAGGGTCCACTGGCCGGCGCAACATCGAGGGCCGAAGGGCCTGAACTGCGCTGTAATGTTCTATGTTCTATGTCTGATTGACAGAAATCCCCACAATGCTGATAGTGGGGGAAATGAGCAATGGTAATGCCACTGGTTCTCTCTTGCTGGTGATGACCATTGCCTGGCATTTGTGCGGCATGAATGTTACTTGCCACTTAGCCTGATATTTTCCGGATCTTGATGCATTTGGACATGGACTGCTTCAATATCTGAGGAGTTGCAAATGATGTTAAACATTGTGCACAGTCAACAACTCACCATTGACCAGAAATTGAACTGAATTAACCATATAAATACAGTGGATACAGGAGGAGGTCAGAGGCTAGAAATCCAGTGGCAAGCGACCCACCTTCTGACTTCCCAAAGCCAATCCTACAGGGCACAAGCCATCGCTGATTGCATCCGTAAACACGTGAACAAGTTGTGTACAGGTGGATCTCTCAAATTGTAATGAGGGGAATGATCTGTTAAATTATTTTATTAGTACGAATTGAAGGCACAGAGAAGACAGCTGTACTTAAAAAAAAAACCCTAGTGTCTTTTTTTAAATTCTTTCATGGGCTTGGATGTTGCAGTTGGGGCCAGCATTTTATTGCCCGTCCCTAATTGCCTTTAAACTGATTGATTTGCTAGGATTGGCCATTTCAGAGGGCAGTTAAGAGTTAACCATTGCTGTGGGCCTGGAGTCATGTATAACGCAGATTAGACAAGGCTAGTATATTTTAAAGGGTATCTGGACAAATATATGAATAGGATGGGAATAGAGGATATGGTTCCCGGAAGAGTAGGGGTTAGTTCAAAGGGGCAGTATGGTCAGTACAGGCTTGGAGGGCTGAAGGGCCTCCTCCTGAACTGTAATTTCCTTTGGTCTTTCTTCTTCCCTCTCTAAAGGACTTTAGTGAACCAGATGGGTTTTTATGATTTTCAACAATGGTTTCATGGTCATCAATTTTCAAATTCCAGATTTTTATATAATTCAAGTTTCATCATCTGCCATGGTGGGAATTAAATCCGGGTCCCCAGATAATTTCTGTGTTTCTGGATCACTGGTTCAATGAAAATATCACTACCCCATCACTTCCACATAAGGAGGTGGTCAAATTCTTTGACATTGAACAGTACCTGTTACATTGCAGCCCTTATCAATATTTCTGCTCAGGTTATATATAGTTTTGGCAACACTGCTGCTTCACAGCACCAAGACTCCAAGTTCAATTCCGGCCTTAGGTGACTAGCTGTGTGGAGTTTGCACGTTCTCCCCGTATCTGCATGGGTTTCCTCTGGATACTCCAGTTTCCTCCCACACTCCAAAGATGAACAGCTTACGTGAATTGACTAAATTGACCCTTAGTGTCGCAAGATATGTAGTTGGGAGGGGGGAGGGAGGGAGGGTCAATAGGTGAGGTTTCAGGGAAAGGATGTAATTCTCCATTGGAGGGTCAGTGTGATGGGCCGAATGGCCTGCACTGAAGGGTTTCTATGATTCTTGGAATCAATCAGTGGAGAGTAGCACCAACTGAACCAAAATAACACTTGCGCCTGTTTCCATTATTAGCAGTATCGTCTAGCCATTTATATATGCGTATTATTTTTGTTGGATATGTGCAGTTAACCTCACGGTAACTATGCCAGTGGATGCTGTATTGTTCTGAGAGTGTGATTACCAAACCAATGGTCTGATGAAGTGTCTGTGATTGCAGTGATCCTATCACGTTCCAATTTCACCACAGAATTGGTAATGGATGCTGCAGCTGACTGCTGAGACTTGTTCATGACATTGGATTGGGGTAAACACAATAAGAAGTCTGACAACACCAGGTTAAAGTTGTTAGGTTTGACCTGGTGTTGTCAGACTTCTTACTGAGATTTGTTCAGGCAGAGTGTTGGCTTAAAGCTGTGGATTGATGATACTCCCATACTATTAACTGAATTTACAATGGGTATTGTATTGAGAATTGTTGCTGATTGAACAGATTTGAAGCAAACCTTGAAGTGGGACTGAAACCCAGAAATAAGAAAAAGAGATGAGTTACATGTGTTCAGTGTCTTTCACAGCGACCCACAGAGTTTCACAGTAAATGAAGGACTTCAAAGTATGTGGTGTAGGAAACATGGCATCCAGCTTTCACCTCGAAAGGACCCACAAACAACAATGTGATAAATGACCCTTTTATCTGGAATTATATCAGTAATGTTGGTGACAGAATAAATATTTGCCAGGGCACCAGAATAAACTCCACCGCTGTTTTACAGAACAGTGCCTTGTGATCTTTTATCTTTACTTGGAGGAGTAGGTTGGCCTTCAGTTTAACATTTCACCCAAAAAAAGAGCACATCCAGCAGTGCAGCACTGATTCCTGTCAGCCTGGAATGTGGTGGAAATCTCCAGATTGGGACTTGAAAAGCTTTCTGACTCTGAAGCTTACCTACTGACACCTAGATACAGGGATTCTTGGATACTAATGTTCGATAAGGCACTTTTTAAAAATTTGTTCATTGGATGGTCGTGTCACAGATGAGGCCAACAGCTATTACCCATGCTGAATCTTCCTTGAGAAGTTAATGGTGTGAATCCCCCTTGAACCTCTACATGTGATGCAACTACATCCACAGCACTGTTGGGATTTGGAGCCAGTGACAGTGAAAGAACAACATTATACTTCCAATTCAGGTGGTGAATGATTTGAGATATGAAGGGGAGCTACGGTGGTGGTGTTTCCATTCACCTGCAAGCCATTGTTCCAAATGATAGAGTCACAAAGTCATAGAGGTTTATAGCATGAAAACAGGCCCTTCAGCCCAACTTGTCCATGTTGCCCAATTTTTACTACTAAGCTAGTCCCAATTGCTCATGATTGGCTCATAACCGTCTATACCCATCTTACCCATATAACTGTATAAATGCTTTTTAAAAGACAAAATTGTACCTGCCTCTATTATTGCCATTTGTTCCAGACACTCACAACCCTGTGTGAAAAAATTGCCCCCGGACACTTTTGTATCTCACCTTTAACTCTAGTTTTAGACTCCCCTACTTTTTGGGAAAAGAAGTTGATTATATAACTTTATCTATGTCCCTTGTTATTTTATAGACCTCTGTAAGATCACTCTCAAGCTTCCTATGTTCCAGGGAAAAATGTCCTAGTCTATCCAGCTTCTCTTTATCACTTAAACCATCAAGTTCCGGTAGCGTCCCAGTAAATCTTTCCTGCACTCTTTCTAGTTTAGTAATATCCTGGTAGAGGTCATGGGTTTGGAAAGTGCTACCTAAATGTTGCTATAGCTATGAATTTCCACTTCTGAGTGAGGGAAAATGGGTGATGCAGAACCTGCTAATTGTGGGACATTGCCAACAGTTCATTTTAATTACAGTTCCAACTGCTGAATAGCAAGAAGCCAGTGATTCACACACAGGTACAAAAATAGGCCTTTCATCCCCTCCACCATTCTGTTAAATCACGGCTGATCTGTATCTCAATATCATTGCCTGAGAAAATTCAAACAATTTTAATTTGAAAATTTTCAATTGACTTCACCTCAATAACCTTTGGGAAAGAGTGTTCCATATTTCTGCTACCTTTTGTGTGATAAAGTGCCTTCTGCCATCGCCCCTGTCCAAGGTAAGACTGATTGGGCTTTTTGTTAAACCATCAGTGTATTAATATCTGTTCAGGGTGGAACTCAGAAAGTTCCACATGAAAGGCTGTTATATAGGCTCAAAAATGTGAGAATTAAAGGCAAACGTTCGGCATATGTATGATATTGGCTCCAGAGTAGAAAAGAGTTGAAATTTATTGCAGGACTGGTGTCTATGTTGGGGATACACTGAATGGATCAGGATAGGGACAAATGGTGAACAAGGAGCAACTCTGTGGCACAGTGGTTAGCACTGCTGCCTCATTGCCAGAGACCGAAGTTCCAAGTACCTCACATCAGGTGACTTTTTGTGTGAAGTTTGGGCATTTCCTCCATGTCTGCATAGGTCTCTTTCGGGTGATCTGGTTTCCTCCAACAGCCTAAAGTTGTACAGATTCGGAGGGTTGGCCATGCTGTAATTGCCCCTTAGTGTCCAGGAGTGTGTGAGTTGGATGGATTAGCTATGGGAAATGTGTGAGGTTATAGGGATAGGGCGAGAGGGTGAACCTGGATAAGATACTCTTTCGAACAGTCACTGCAGACTCGATGAGCTAATTGGCCTCTTTCTGCACTATATGGATTTTATGTTTCTCCAGTTCAGTCCTCTGTTAGCAGTTGTTCTCGCTGCTATCAGGATAACAGGAAAAGTCTCATTCCTGATATCTGTCTTGTGATCCCTGCGAGATATGCACAGTATATTATTTGAACAATAATCAGTGATAAGGTCAGGCTAATTAGTGCCTGAGGGGCCTTGACACAGCCATCAGGAGAACAGGTTCAGGGATAGATCGAAAAATTGAAGGGAGTGACAGACAATTTGGTAGTTGACAATTGAGTTGTTTCGAGTATGATGATTTATTCCACTCCAGCTCCTTTTTAGCAGGGGATTGATACGCTGGAACACAATGTTTATATAAAGTTCCAAAACAATTTTAGTCTGGCTTGAATAGTATGCAGGTTGCAGCATGTCTACCTTAGTTGGGTGTGTCTGTGTACCTTTGTACCTTAGCATTGATCACAGCTGCCCTGGATC
This sequence comes from Sphyrna mokarran, assembly GCA_024679065.1. Classification (NCBI taxonomy): domain Eukaryota; kingdom Metazoa; phylum Chordata; class Chondrichthyes; order Carcharhiniformes; family Carcharhinidae; genus Sphyrna; species Sphyrna mokarran. The sequence continues at coordinate 50,495,550 of JAGIQG010000021.1, read as the reverse complement.
TGCTCCAGCCTCAGTTCAGCAACAGTGAAATGCAGCCGCCTTGTGCTTTATTCTGCAGTCACACAGTATGTAGACAAGGCCTGACTTCCCCCCCCCCCCCCCCCCCCCCACAGCCTACACAATTACTTCACTGTTCAATTCGTAGGCCCAACTGCAATTTAATTACCCTGTATTTTGTAATTCTGCCTGCATCTTACTATCAAAACACCTGCCTGTTATTCAGTTCCTAAGCTAACCTTACAATATGAAATTTTTCATTATTGTGTTAGGTGGAATAATTTTAGTTCAGATACTTCAGCCCTTCAATTATTAAAGCAACTGGTCACTCACCATTTTTGAATCTCAATATTAAGTCTGAACAAGGCGGAGCATCACAGTTCAGCCTAATCCAAGATATATGCACTCATGCAGTTGGGGCTCTTGGCAACGCTCTTAGAAATTATGATGGCCCTTTTAAGATTTCCCTGCTGTCAAGCATGTGCAAATTTTAAACAGCACATTCCTGATTCCTCCATGCCCACGTAGTCCCACAGCTTAGAATGAAGATTGGCTTCTGTATAGAAATGAGCGTGCAGGAGAGAGGGGAGAGAAGCTGGTCTCCAGTAAGGTTCCACACACATGAGGACAATCGACAATCTCAGCAGGGATCTTGGGTTCATGTCACACTAGACGTAGACTGAGAGGAGATCTGATAAAGGTGTACAAGATTATGAAGGGGATAGATAGAGTAAACAGGGTTAAGCTTTTTCCTAGGATGGACTCAAATAGCACGAGGGGTCACGGGCTTAGGGTGAGGGGGGTAAGGTATAATTTGGATGCTAGAGGGAGTTTTTTCACACAGAGGGTGGTGGGGGTATGGAATGCGCTGCCAAGTAAAGTGGTGGAGGCAGGTACTCTGGAGTTATTTAAGAAATACTTAGATGGGCACATGAACAGAATGGGAATGGAGGGGTATAGAAAACTGATTTAAAATAGGGATCATGAGCCTTGGAAGTCCCTGGGAAGTGTGTAAATAGATGATGATATTGATGTACTTGTTTTTATCCTACAGGTGCTTTGGTCCACCTTGTTGTCTAACGAGGGGCATACACGCGATGGGTCGTGAGAGGGCTGCTCTTGGATCTTTTTTGAGAGTATCCTACTGCTCCACGTCGTTAGTGTACGCTTGACCTGGACCATTTGATGGGAAACACGACAGCTCAGTGACTATCGCTGTGCTGTGCAGATACATGGATTTGGGCCTGTGTCTGCGGGAGTTTTGCGCGTTCTCCCTGTGCTTGCGTGGGTTTTCTCCGGGTGCTCCGGTTTCCTCCCACATCCCAAAGATGTGCTCTTGGGCTAATTGGCAAAACAAATTCTCCCTAAATTGTCTCAAATTTGGTTTTTAATCCATAGATCTATAAACATGGACAGGGATTGCGGGTAGAGGTGGGAATATTGGGGTGGCGGCGCGGGCTCGTTGGGCCGAAGGGCCTGTTTCCCGTGCTGTTTTTGTTCTTTGTTCTTATCTGTAACTCCCATGACTTGCCTGGGTTTGCAAAACCTCACTTACTGTGCTGTCTGGAGACAATACACATCTCTCTAACCTGTGCTCAGTGCTCCTTCCACTCACATTGTCGGCCACTTTAAGACTTGAATAGCAGGTTAGGTGTTAAGATTCGCATTCTAATCAGTAATCTGTAAACTGTGCTGTTATATATGCTGTCTGAGACCAGAACATCTCATTCACCTGACGAAGAGGTCAAAACACCTCGAAAGCTTGTGAGTTTACTATCAAATAAATCGACTGGACTTAAACCTGGTGTTGTCAGACTTCATATTCCAGTAGGGGATGCTGACTTGCCATCAATAACGGGGCTTCTAGTGGCTTTTTGCTCTTCCCCTCAATATACATGGAGACTGCTCTCCTTTGGTAGTGACCTCTCCGCCGACAGCAGTGAAGTCAGCACAGACTAGTGAGCAAGATAATAGTTTCTTAATCACAGATGTGAGAAGGGGATTGTGTAATGTGTTTTATCTGGGATGATGAGAAAGCGACTTGATCTGTCCCACACTGTTCTCCAACTTGCTGAGTGTGCAGAGCGTTGCAGTTCCTGGACCATTCCCTGTCATGCCACTCCCTGCTAAATGTGCATATATACCTTAAGGCCTTGGATTCCTGCAGTGTGACAGTGCACAGTCTGATGAATCAGATTTATATGGTTAGCAGGACACACTGTGCAGGGCGCGGTTCTCGATGAACAACACAACATGCTTCTTCAGGGGCGCTGCCTCCTCCAGGCTGAACATTTTTGCCTTATGTAGTTGGCAGGAAGTTCCTAATCAGTACAGTCACCAAGGCAACCAATTCCTCAGTATTTCTTTACAACACCTGGGTTCTTTTGACGATCAGGATGATTGCGACCGAGCAACCATCAGAGCGAAAGAAAGGGTGGGACTGTATAGAGAGAGAGTGAAGTGTAGGGCACAGTGTTGCCATGACAGCACATTGTGCCTGACTGCTTTTAATCCTGTGTGAATCTGTTATTGAAAGTATTTGTTACAGAAGAATTTGACCCCGGGGGGCAAATGGTGCCCGATTCTGTTTTTGTGCAATTACTCCGGAGTGGCTAATGCAAGGAAAGAACAAGTTGAGCAGACTTATATAAATGCACTTTGGAACTGATATTGAAATGTGCAGACTGTTCTCTCTGCTCCTTCTGTCTGTGAGCTGAGTTACCTCTTCAGCCATGACTCGACATGCCAGCTGTCCTGTCAAGTTAAAGGCCCTTGACCTTTGCCGTTTTGTCAGGGTGGGGATATCAGGTGAGGGCACACCTGAATTGATTGTAACAAATGGTCACTGCCTCAAACATGACCTGCAGGCACCTGGAAGAGCTGAAAGGTCAGGAATATGATGCATCAACTAATATGATTGTAGCAAGTTAAGAATTTCTCATCACGTCAGCCAGTTAGTCACAGGAAATGACTCATAAAAAGGGATAAAAACACAGCTTTGTGGGGAAAAGAAAATATTGAATGCACGAAATGCAGTTTCTTGAAGGAATTCAGCACCTACTGTAATTGGCACCCATCCCAAAGTTTCTGCAAAGTAATCAGGAAAGCAAGAAGTAACCAAGGCAATTGTAGGGTACCATTATAGCAGTTGTTAGCATTTTTCATGGTTGGTCGTCAACTTGATTTATCAGCGAAGCACAGAGGAGAATGGTCAATTTTGACCAATGATACAGTTTTGAATCTGGCACCAAACAGCAGGGAAAGAGAGCTAATTTAGTGGGGTTTGTTGGCAGAGAGGGTCTTTGGTGAGCCCTCCCAATTCTGGAACAAAATAACCCAGCTTTGAGAAATTACTGTCAAGTAACCGTGGTATTGATGTATTTGCAGGAAGTAGAAACTGCACAGCCCACAGAGTTCAAAGTACCCAACTGAAAACTGTTTTATTCTGGCTTGACTCCATGTACGCACATATAAAATGGCTACAAGACGGTGTTCTTATATGCCTCATTTTTTTAATTAAAAAGTCACACAAAAGTTCAAATTCCATATATTTCTTGCTTTTCATTTATTAACAAATTCAACTAAACAACTGGTTTCTTATTTTTGAAAAGGATATCTCCTGTCTTGCCCCAAATTTTCTGAACATGGGCAAGGGCCTTGACCCATCTGTTTGAAGTTGCCATTTCATCAGATATTTCCATCTGACTCTGATCTAGATTTGGTTCAGGCACAACATATGTTGGAGTAACTAATGGTACTCTTATCCCAATTATTCAATTGATCCAATTCATTTCCATAAAATCATAGAATCCCTACATTGTGGAGGAGGCCATTCAGCCCATCAAGCCTGCACCAACAATAACCCAACCCAGGCCCTATCCCTAGACCCCATGTATTTACCCTGCTAATCCCCCTTCACTAAGGAGCAGTTTAACATGGCCAACTCGCACATCCTTGGGGTATAGAAGGGGAGAATGTGAAAACTCTACACAGACACTTACCTAATGATGGAATCAAACCTGGATCCCTGAACTGAGATATCAGTGCTAAGTACTGTGCTACCATGCAGCATTTTATTCTTCCCAATTGTTTGTCTTTATGAAATTCTGAAGGTAAAGCATGATCTATATGTACAGACCCAACATTTCCGTACCAAGTATCTTGACCAAATATGTGCAAAGGCCACACATTTTTACACTCTGCTTGGTAGCCATTTGTGATGATGTTATTTATCACAGTCTCTGGTTCGCCTTCAGATTTCTGACTCTCCTACCTCTATCATAACTTACTTTCGGCCTGGATAATTTTTCTTCCACTGACTGTGCTAAAGGTGGCTTCAGCAATGAAAATCTTGTTCTAGATTGTCTTTTAAATAACTATTCAGCTGCTATTCTTTCCATAATAGTGTGAGGTGTGTAAGTAAGTTTAAAAAATGCCAGTTTGAGATTCAGTTTCAACTGACATTTCTTCCAATTTATATCTAGCATTTGTTTAAAAGTGCATGCTTAATAATTTGTACCTAGCACTGCAGTGTTCTGTTTGAATGAGATGATATTGTGGAACTCCTCGTTCATTGTCAGAAATTTAATAAACTCTTCTGAACAAAACTGAGGTCCATTGTTGGACAAGATTTCCTCTGGGAACCCAAAAATAGAAAACAAACTTCAAAGAATCTCGAGTTTGCTAGTTATTCCACCCACTTTGAAAGGCTTTCTAGCACAGCTGCTTTCAGTTTCCGTAAAATCTATGTACAGTTTCTACCACACTCCACAGTTGTTGGTACCAACAGCAACTTTTCTACAGCTCAGCATATTCTGCACTGATTCACTGTGTCTTCTATGGGCTTATCAAACCTTGGCCAACAGAGATGGCTCCTTGCTAGCCTCTTTGTCATAAGAATCACACACTAAAAGTGAACTAATAGATTTTAGGAATTGCAACCCTGGCTCCCCACAAAATGCAATGTTTATCAATCGCAATTATGCATAAACAATAGCCTGATTTCCACGTCCGGTATGTATGTTGACTACCCATTTGCAATATGGCCATGCACCCTTGCCAAGACGTGGTACTTATTAGTTGTTCTACTGATGTCATCTGCTGTGACTGGCAACTCATCTACATATGAGAAGAAAAATATATCTTCCCCAGGCTCTATCCCCAGTGGGGATGGTAATCTAGATGAGGTGCCGGGAGGGGTGGTGATGAGCTGGTCAGGTAGTCGGGGTTAGCTAAGAGGTGGTTATGGGGGGAAGGGGTGCTGGAAGGGTGGTCTGAGAGTCAGGAGCGGTTTTTGGGAATATAATTGGGTTCAGTACAGGAGGTTGAGTAATATACTTAATCAGCAGTTCAAACTAGTGTTAACCTTTCTCACTTTTTCCAGGTAACTATTCTGAGTTGGAACTATCAAAGCCACAGACTTTAAACTGGAGTTTTGAGGCTACCAGAATAATTGTAAGGGGACTTCCTTTCACGGCCCTAGTACATCTACCAGGGACCTCCAGAGAATGAGAACACTGGTGGGCCAGTCTCGAGTCTTTCAGTTTTTGGTCTGCTTACTTTTTTTAGTACAGAGGGCACTGGACCTGCAATAACCTGATCTTGTGTCTCTCTCTGGGCTTGTACATTGGCCGTATATCCTTGAGTCAGATATTAGATTTCACTAACCACCTTGAGGGTACTTGAGGATAGTGATCATGTTATCTTGTGTTAATTTTGTTTCTGTGTAAAGAAAAAAACCTCCTAATTGAACTCAAGTGCTATTAACGAGTTTCTTTTTAGCAAGGCTGTCTTTCACTCTTTGCTACAATGATGGGCAATTTTGCACGTTGCTCCTTTAATGTGACTGGGGGCTGACACAATCTTCATGATGTGGATTTTCTATCCCCTGCAACTTTGTGATTCTATGCATGAGTTCTTCAGCTGATGCTGACTCAGCTTTTGATGTTATAGCCATTTAGGAATCAGGCTGACTGCATACATATCAACCTCCATGTTTAGCCCTGCTCCATCCAATCTTTTTGGACCACAGTACCCTCTGAATTTCCACTGACGTTCTTGTATTTGGGATTGTATAAGTCTCAAGTGACCCTTTGTTGTCCTAATGCTGTTTAGCAACTGTTGGAAAAACTCAAATGATTTGATTTATTACTGATCTATGTATTATTATACAATGAAAAGTATTGTTTCTTGTACTATACAGATAAAGCATACCGTTCATAGGAAAGAAAGGATGCAGAATGGAGTAGAAACTAGAAGCAGGAGTAGACTATTCAGCCTTTTGAGCCTGCTCCACCATTCAGTTTGATCATGGCTGATTATTGAATTCAATATCATGATTCCCCCCCTATCCCTTGATCCCTTTAGCCCCAAGAGCTATATCTAATTTCTTCTTAAAATCAGACAACGTTTTGGCAAATATTTGGCCTTAGTGTTACAGTCGAAGCTGGGGTATAAAGAAAAATCAATTTAGTGCGAGGTAGGTCCATTTAAAAGTCTGATGGTAGCAGGGAAGAAGTTGTTCTTGAGTCAGTGGATATGTGTCCTCAAACTTTTGTATCTTTTTCCCAATGGAAGAAGGTGGAAGAGAGAATATCCAAAATCTGTAGGATCATTGATTATGCTGGCTGCTTTTCCAAGGCAGCGGGAAGTATAGGCTGTGCCAATGGATGGGAGACTGGTTTGCGTGATACACTGGGCTTTGTTCACAATCTTTGTAATTTCCTGCAGCTTTGGTATGATTCGGAGCCATACCAAGCTGTGATACAACTAGAAAGAATGCTTTCAATACTTTATCTCTAAAAGTTGGTGAGAGTCGCAGTGGACATGCCAAATTTCCTTAGCCTCCTGAGGAAATAGAGATGTTGGCTTTATTAACTATGGTGTTGGCATGGAGGAATCAGGACAGATTATTGGTGATCTCGACATTTAGAAACTTGAAGCTGTCAATCATTACCACTTCATCCCTGTTGATATAGGTAGGGGCATGTCCTCCACTACTCTTCTTGAAATCACTGACAATCTCCTTCATTTTGTTAACATTGAGAGAGAAATGAGTTTGATAAACTGGATAGTTGGGATCTAACTGAAGTACCAGTAGTTACTCAAACACAAATTGTGCCTGAAACCAATTCAGATCTGAGCCAGAGTCAGAAGGAACTGGAATGGAAATTTCAATGAAAGATCAAAGACAAAATCAGTCATTGTTAGAGAAAGTAGCAGCCCTTTGAGCCTGCTCCACCATTCATTATGACCATGGCTGATCATTACATACAATGTACTTATATCCCTACTCTCCAATTCATCAGACTGTGTTGATTCTTCACAACTTCCTCCACCTCCTATTCTGGTTTGACTATATATACATACACACACAAATGACCGTGACGACAGTATTACGGTGGTCAACAAGAATTAGGACGATCAGCATTTATTTTAAAGTATTTGACAATGGAAGAATTGTGGTCAAATCAGCAAGCTCCTGATCATCTGTGTTCACCATCTCAATTTTACTGTCCATTTGTCAGGCTCAGTTCAGTGATAGCACCCTCGTCTCTAAGTCAGAAGCTTGTGGATTCAACAGTTGAGAACTGAAACTCCATTGCAGTTACTAACGGACTGCTGCATTTTGGAGGTCATGATGCAGAGATGCCGGCGTTGGACTGGGGTAAACTCAGTAAAGTTTTACAACACCAATTTTAAATCCAACCAATTTATTTGATAGTAAATTCACGAGCTTTCGACTTTATAGCCTAAGTCAGGCACTTGCCTGACGAAGGCTATAAAGTCGAAAGCTCGCGAATTTACTATCAAATAAATTGGTTGGATTTAAAATTGGTGTTGTAAAACTTTACTGCATTTTGGAGGTGCCAGCTGTCAAAGGAGTTGTTAAACCAAGGCAGCATCTGCCTCTTCAGGTGGACACTAAAACAATGCTGGGGCACCACTTTGAAGAAAGACAGCAGTTCCCCTCCTTGTTGTAGCTAATACTGACCTCTCAAAAGACATGACTAAAGAAAATAGCCTGATTATTTTCTGTGCTGTTTGGGGAGCTTGCTATGTGCAAATTGGCTGCTGCTTTTCCTTAACTATAATGTACAGATGCCGGCGTTGGATTGGGGTGGTAAGAACTCAGTAAGAATTTAGCAACACCAATTTATAATCCAACCAATTTATTTGACAGTAAAAAAGCGAGCTTTCGACTCCTGTGTCTTCCTCAGGCAAATGCAGTGTTCTGGAGACCAGAACACTTATTATAAATTATAGAATTATAAATTACAGAACAATTATAAATTGGTGTTGCTAAATTCTTACTGAGTTCTTTCCTTAACTATAGCAGTGACTGTATTTTGTTGCTGTAACCCGTTTTGAAGCATTCTTAAGTTGACACTAAAAATGTCTGTTTTTTTATCATTCAGCTTTGGACCATTATGGTCATACTCCCGAATGTAACAGACCAGGGAGGTTGCTGTAGAAAATTCACCTTGAGCAGTAGGTTGCAGTGGTATATTTTTAATGGATTCCCATGTTCATCTCAAAATCTTCCAAAGGGACCTGTGCATACTACTCTTCCTTCATCCTTGAAATGCCCAGTGTGTACAGGGGTTTGTTTACAGAACAGTCCTTGAGGGTAGTTCACAAGGATAGAAAGTAGGAATATTTGTAGGCAAGTACCCATCTTGTCTGTGGATGAAACAGAAAGCTCAGTGTACAAAATGTCAAGTATGTATTTCAGCAATGCCTGAGGCTGGCTATCTAACATGTGAGTAATATTCTCCTGAAATGATCAGAGCTGTTGTTTGGCTTTAATCATTTGATCCCAGGACCTCGGTGTTCCGGGACATGGTGTTTTTGCAGACCCCAGGACCTGTGCACAAAGCTGCGCCAACTCTCTTGCATTTGCTTCTGCAGCAACATTCCAACTCTTTCTGCCTACACATGTTTCGGCAGCTTGTCGGATTAGGCATGCAAGCGCTAAGTTATTGTTAGCATTGGTTCATATCACTGAGTGTCCAGAGTGTGGACCTTGCTCAGCCTTGTCCGCAGCCAGAAAAGTTAGCAAGTGCTAACACAGTAAAAAAGCCGGCAAAGGCTTGTCTGTTTTCTCCACCCAAGCAGCCATTCCTTCAGGTGCGAGCTTCAGTGACATCTGCTATTTGACCTTGTTGGGCAGCACAGCCCAGCCCGATCTAGTCCTGACAGTGTCCATGCCTGCACAGTTATCCAGCTGGAGGTACTGGGTTGCAAACAGGTTGAGATTTGTTGTATTGCATGGCTGAGAATCAGGCTAAACACTGCATGTCCAACCCAGGCATCAGGATAAAACACTCTGCCACAGAAATCACTCACATAGGAAGGATTTACATTTCTATCATTTATTATTATTCATTTCAGGACAATCAGAGTGCTTCATAGTTTATTAATTACTTTAACATGCGTCACATTTGTTTTTTTAGGTTTCCAATTTGCACAAATGTAACACACAAACAGCATCAGGTGATGATCTATTGATTTGCTTTTGATGGTGTTGGTTATAGGAGCAGTTACAGTTAACTCTCCACTCTTCTTCCACTAACACCATGGCTTTCTTCAACCATTCACCTGAACAGGTACGGAGCCTCAGTTTAAAGTCAGTTAAAAAGCAGCTGTCTGTAACAAGAAATAATCCAGACATATGCAGCACTGGAGATGAAGCTTCCATGAAATGCAGTCTCTGCAGCTCTGAATAGGGGAACACCTGATGTAGAGATGCCGGCGTTGGACTGGGGTAAACTCAGTAAAGTTTTACAGCACCAATTTTAAATCCAACCAGGCATTTGCCTGACAAAGACGAAAAGTCGAGAGTTCGCTGATTTATTATCAAATAAATTGGTTGGATTTAAAATTGGTGTTGTAAAATTTTACTAGAACATAGAACATTACAGCACAGAACAGGCCCTTCGGCCTTCGATGTTGCGCCGACCAATATAAAAAGCAATGCCCCTCCAAACTAAACCATTCCCTTCTCTTCCATATACTTATCAACTAACCTCTTAAACGACACCAAACTTGGCGCATCTACAACTGCTGCAGGCAGGGCATTCCACTCCCGAACCACCCTTTGGGTAAAGAACCTACCTCTGATATCCGTCCTATAACTATCACCCCTTAATTTAAAGCTGTGTCGCCTCGTGCTAGCTTTCTCCATCCTAGGAAAAAGGCTATCACTGTCCACCCTATCTAAACCTCTAATCATCTTATATGTTTCGATTAGGTCCCCTCTTAGCCGCCTCCTTTCTAACGAAAACAACCTCAAATCCCTCAGCCTCTCTTCATAAGACCTGCCCTCCATACCAGGCAACATCCTGGTAAACCTCCTCTGTACCCTCTCCAATGCCTCCACATCTTTCTTATAATGCGGGGACCAGAACTGCACACAATACTCCAAGTGCGGCCGCACTAGAGTTTTGTACAGTTGCAACATGACGTTGCGGCTCCGAAATTCAATCCCCCTACCAATAAAAGCTAAGACTCCATATGCCTTCTTAACAACCTTCTCGACTTGACTGCCTACTTACTAGGGGAACACCTTACAGCGTTGTGCAGCTTATCATTCAGTAGCCAGTTTCAGAAACTCTATCTTGAAGAATTAGTAACACACATCCCATCATAAGCAGAAGACCTTTCATCTCATGCTTCTTTCGCAGGAACACTGCCTTACCTGCTTCCCCCATTTTGAACTTGCCCTTCCTTAAAATAAACAATTCATAATACCTTCTTGAATCTACCCATCACTCTCCCTCTCAATCCTCATCCTCCCATCGTTCTCCTTACTCCAGCAGCAGCTCGTGTTTCTTCCTCTTTCCTCCAGTCTCAGCTTTTGTGTCATTTCTCTCCCCAGTTTTCAGATAAAGTTGAGATTCCCTACCCCATTCCATACTTACACTTTCCTGACTAACCTGCTTGTGCCCTGTATTCTCCTGTATAGCAGCGGTTTATTTGATATTCTGCTTATTCAATCCTTTGCTGTGAGATTTCATCTGCCTCCTCTCCATACCCCTGATGCCCTCTGTGTATGACTGTGAGTGACTCCCAGGAACTCTGGGTTTGCCTGAATTCCCATTGCTGAATCGACTGTGTTTTATGTTCACAGTGACTTGTTGACGTGCTGGATTTGAGCATGGGGCCAAGTCTTCACCTCGGTTACTATGGCAATGTGAATACCAGGTTTTTATCCGCTATTTTGTGGCTTTTTTTTTAAGCTGTGCATTGCTTCTATTCAGCCTGCGGAGTTAACTACACTGGGCAAAGCTCCAATGGCAGTGTACAGTGAGTATAGTTCATTCCCATAGCCAGCAGAGTAGCACCCTAAGCACTCGGACAGAGGGTACAAGGTGGGTGTAGAACAATAATGAGACATCCAAGACCCTTTTTATCAATGATGACTAGTTTGACTGCAGGGAGTGGCTCTTGCCACAATAATAAGTGCATCAAGCGTGTGTGTATGTATGAGTGTAGTTGAATATGTGTATGTATATATTTATATGTGTATGTAAAGATGTGTGTATATGTACACCTGTGCTGTCCGGTGTCAGACACACAGCAGCTGAATGGATTGTGTAATTCAGCCTGAGGGTTACTGATTTATTTACTAATTACAGAAAAGAACTCCATACAGTGACGACAGGTCCCAAGTATTCAGAAGGATTAAAGTTCAGTCCAGCACACTGAAACTTCCTTTGTTTGCTGCCCTTTCCCAAGATATTTTTGATGACTTAACTTTGACTTTTCAGCTAACTTTTTAGTCAAGCTGTGTGAATTTTTCTTTTTAATCTGGCTTTCCATGTTTCTTCCCTCTGGCCTGTATTAATAATCCAGAGACACCGAATTCAAATCCAGTTATCATCACTCCATAATTTAAAACCAGTTTTAAAAGATATTGCAGTAAAAGTGACCATGGAACTGACAGATTGGTGTAAAAATCCACCTTTTTTAACTTATGTGCTTGAAGCAAAGAAACTTGCCGTCTTTACCTGATTCTGGACTGATTATATGTGACTCCAGTCCTACACCAACATGCTTGACTTGACTTCCTCTGAAATGGCTCAGCAAACCACACAGTTGTGTCATGGGAGCGGGCCCAGCAGTGTCTGAGGCTGCTAAAATGGGCAATAGACATTAACTTTGTCAGCCACACCCAAATCCTAAGGTTGGAAACAAATTTTTCAAAATCATGTTATAATAGCTAGAGAAAAATCTCTACTCTTCAGCAAAGTGAGGTTATAACCACAGTCATGGTTTCAAAATTATTGGCAAAATATCTAAACAGAAATCTTTTCATTCACATTGTTGCTCCGTAATTGGTGGAAGCTGATTCTGTAAATAATTTTAAAAGAAAAATGCAAGAACCTGATGAGGAGGAACTTGCATGGTTGTGGTTGAAAAGCGGGAATATGGGGCTCAGCACAGCTATTCTTTCAAAGGAGAGTAAAAACGTGGCTCACTAAATGTCCTCCTTCTGTGTTGTGGAGTTTCTGGTGTTGGACTGTGATAGGCACAGTAAGTAGTCTCACAAAACCAGGTTAAAGTCCAACAGGTTATTTTGTAGCACGAGCTTTCAGAGCATTGCCCCTTCATTGGATGAGTGAAGAGTTCAGTTCACAAACTCAATTATAACAGCAAACTACCCAACCTTCAGGAGAACAGCAACCCCGCCACAGCAACCTCCGCAAGACGCAGTAGATCATCGACACGGATGCCATCATCTCATGTGAGAACACCATCCACCAGGCACATGGCACACATTTCTGTTACTCAGTCAATACCGTCCACCCGAGACGCTGCAGGAAAGGACATCCTGAGGCATGGCACAATAGCAGGATCATGCAGACGCTACGATGACAGACAAATGGACACTGCTCAACAACCACCAGGCAGGAGTGCTTCCTTTCTGTCGCGGAACACCACTGTAGTCAAGGGCACCCAGTTTCTGATCCTCGGGTAAACATTCTCCAAGGCAGCCATCACAACACACGACAACAGAGGATCACTGAGCAGAAAGTGATAACCAAACTCCGCACATGAGGACAGCCCCAACTGGGGTCCTGGGTTCATCTGCAATCCCCATGACCCACCTGGGTTTGTCTGTGACTTGTAGAGCTTGCTGTGGCAGAGTCGCTGCTGTAATTAAGTTTGTATCTATATATGCCCTGTTTGTGAACTTCACTCACCCGATGAAGGGGCAATACTGCAAAAGCTCATGCTATAAAATAAACCTGCTGGACTTTAACCTGGCGTTGTGAGATTACTTACTACTCCTTCCATGTTGTAACTTTCTCTGATGTCCTAAGGGCATGCATTCTGCAGGCAGCACAATTACTCAGAATCTGAAGCCTCTACTGGGAGTGCTCCATTGACCTGGTGCTGTCAGAGCGTCAGTCAGGATGTTAGCTGAGCCTTCAGGCAATGTTAATCTTTATTCTGTCACTGAATGCTGACAGCAGGCATGCTTCGACCAGTTTATATCTCTCACATCTCCATCGAATCTTTTTAAATGCTCATCAAGGTGAGAGAGCATATCAGACACTTGAAGGTTAGATGTACCAGGGTCATCAAACACCAATATCGACTTACTCTGCCTGAATTCCAAACCCAGTGCTCTCTCGCTGAACCAATGTGTCAGTTTTCTATATCATCATCAGCCATCCTGTGACCTGAAGTCAGATTCCAACTGGAGTTAAATCAGAGGTCAAATGCCCACTAGCAAGTGGGTGAGACCATGCAGACAGATTGGAAATTTATTACCAGGAAACAGATGGTTTACAAAACAACTGTCTAAATCACTGCATCCTTCCATCCCCTGAAACAATAGGTGCACGTTATCACATGAGCTTGTGAGGTGATCCCAGTTTATGTGTGCTGTATCGTATGTACATGAGCTGTGATGTTGAATGCAATGGGCTTCAGCTTTGCACCAATGGTAAATTTATCAAACCAGATCCATTACAAGACAGTTCCCTGTACCAACTATCATCCAAAAAAAACAACAAAATCACTTAGTTGTTGCATTAGCACCAAAAATCCAACGGACGGGTCATCCTGACTCAAAACGTTGGCTCTATTCTCTCATCAAAATACTGTCATACCTGCTGAGATTTTTCAGCACTTTTTTTCTCAGTGACGGGAAGGATGCCTAACTCTGTACATCTGCCTCCACGGCTGGATGCTGTGGTGTTCAGCTGGTTTGCTGACATCAATCATGGCTCCCTGAATTTCAATAACAGCAAAACTGAACCACCTTACCTGGCTCATATCAATTCATACTTCCGTCTTGATCTGATGCCTCTTTCTTGCTCAGGCGGAGGCTGGAATTTAACCTGGGGATTTCTGAGGAGTTTTGATACAATAAGTAAGTGGAATCACTGGCAATGGAATCTGTAATCAGAGGGAATAGACTTCAGGTAATTAGCAAAAGAATTGAGTGCGATGAGGGGCAGAAGATGAGTTTTTTTTTGCATAGCAAATAGTTGTGGTTTGGAATGTACTGTCTGAAAAGGCAGTTAAAGTAGGTTCACTAGTAATTTTCAAAAGGAGTTGGAAATATATTTGAAATGGCAAACAACTGAAGGAAGGAGAGGATGTTATGGACTCATTGGATTCTAGCGAAAAGCCAATATGGTTATTATGGGATAAAAGGCCTTTGGGATTCCATCAGCTGAGATATTGACTCCACAGCAAGTCTCATCGCCTTTCTCATTAGTCAGTGATGCCCTGACTGTACTTGAAACCTTTATTCACACCATCAAAAGTTCAAAACTCAACTTAGAGTCATAGCATAGCATCCTATAGTGCAACAGGAGGCCATTCAGCCCGTCGAGTCTGCACTAACTACATTCCATCAAGGTCCTATCCCCATAACCACAGGCATTCAGCTTGGCTAGTCTCCTGACACGAAAGAGGCAATCTTGCATGGCCAATCCATCTAACATGCATATCTTTGGACCGTGGGAGGAGAACAGAGCACCCAGAGGAAACCCACGCAATGGAATATTGTATACTAGCCCCCAATCTCCACCCTAAACTGATACCTCACTGCCCCAATTATTCCATCCGAGCCCAGGCCCTCCAGCTGCCTCTGTCCCAGTGAAAAGATCCTTTCAAATTTCATATAACCCTGTCAACATTTCTGCAGCTACTGGTTTGCTTGACTGTGTCCTCCCACCTTTTGATGTTCTAGTCCCCAATGAAACACATCTTCTCTCTCACACTGACTTTCGCCTCACGTGACTTGATCATTCTTGGCCAGGTCTGGCTGGACCACAGTATGGAGTCCTATTCTCATCTGCTGAAACTGCTCATGATTCTAGGTTCATCCTGGAATGCAAGCATTTCATCCACCCCTTCAGCTTTATTATTTCTACTTAACTCTATCTTCTTAACCACACTCCTCCATCCCCTTCATCCTACCCTCCAACAACAATCGCAAGGAGCCCACAGATGAGTTTGTTGCTAAGATTGAGACAATCTGATCATTGCTGCAGCCCTTCCTTCTTCCCTTCCACCAAACCAAACTTGCTTTAATCCTCTTTCCTGCCCCAGCCCCGAGCTTGCAACCTGCTTCAGTTCCTCTCTCACATCCTCTCGTGCCCTCCTGAACACATCTTGTCCATATGACCTATACCCTATTCCCTCAATCTTGTTCCCACTAAACTGTTAATCACCAATGACTCCACTTGGCCCTCATGTTAGCCAGTAAATAGTCTGTTCTCTCACTGAATGTATTGTCTCTCTTTCCATTAAACCTTTCGCCATCAACCTTCTTAAAAAAGCAACTCTTGACCTGACTCTCTGGTTACAGGATGCCGGGTTTTTTCCCTGTTACCCTGGCAGTGTCTATGATGCTGATATATATCTTTTGTTTCCTTTCCAGCTTCGTTTTCAGAAAAAGTGAGAAACATGTCACCTGATGACATCAAAATGCCTCCTGAGCCTTTGGGAAGATGTTCTACTCACTTGCAGGTGAGAGGCACAGAGTCAGCACTGCAGGTACCCAGTGCCACATTGGGAGTACAGAGTGTTGGATGCTGAGAAATCTTTCTTTGGAGAATTTTAAAGTCAAGATGTTGCTTGACTGCAAGCCAGCATAGGCCAATGTGTGCAGGGATGAGAGGAGAATGAGACATGGGCAGCTCTGTTTGTTCCAATAACCAAATCTGATGACCAAATGCCAGGTCTGTTATGAAGTCAGAAGGGGTAAACTGACTGCGAATTCATATCAGCTGGGTCAAATGACCTGTCCATTTCCAGTCTGGGTTTATCTTAGCCACTGACCATGAGAGCTGTATACATTCTGTCTCCATAAAGCTGCTTGTGTCCTTTATAAATGTAACATCTGAGCTCCTTTAGACCATTGTTTAGCAAAAGTGCCTTTTTTTTAAAGAAGCCTATATATATATATATATATAAAAGTATATGGGAATATATGGTTCATTCTCTGTGACTCGAGTATGGGTATCTGCCGTAGCCAGTCTACCCCATCCATGATGAAAATGTAATTGCCACATAGCTTTCCCGTCCAGATTTCATCCTTTCCCCAGTCAGTTTGCTGGCAGTATCTGTCCACAATGGCTGCTCCTGAGGCAGGATAGTGAGTGTAGATGGTGATGGCTAACACGAGGGGACATAGCTTTAAATTGAGGGGTAATAATTATAAGACGGATGTCAGAGGTGGTTCTTTACTCAGAGGGTAGTAAGGGTGTGGAATGCCCTGCCTGCAGCAGTTGTGGACTCACCACCTTTAAGGGTGTTCAAATGGTCAGTGGATAAGCATATGGATAACATTGGAACAGTTTAGGTTAGAGAGTCATTAGATTGGTTCCACTGGTCGGCGCAACATCGAGGGCCGAAGGGCCTGTACTGCACTGTAATGTTCTGTGTTCTATGATGAGATGCTTTAACTCAAAGTGGACATCAAGACTCAGTTCAAACACCTATCACCATCAGTCAACAGCACCATTTACTCTATTCTGGTCACATCATTTCACAGCTGGGACACAGTAGGAGAATTGGATTGGTCTCGAGCTTATTTCATTCACTTTTCTGACGTTCTTTTCCTCACCTGTTTTTCAGGGAGAAACTGTCCAGGATCAGCGCTGGGAATCCTGACTGATTGTGTTCTCCCTGAGTGACCCTAGGGCCAGTTTGAATGTCCCAGTGCAGACCAATTGAACTCTGCTGGCTTGGGATAGAAAAAGGATAGGTTTTGGGACTATATGTATATAGCTGATCTCATCATGGCAGTGAAGGAGCCCCGAAAATGAACAAAATCACAAATGGGGGGTGCCTGGTAACTTGTACCGATTGTCAACTGTGTATTCAGCTGCTGGGTCCCAAAGCTCTGGAATTCTCTCCAAAAACCTTGTCTACTCCTTAAGAACCTCCTTCAAACCTCCATCTTTGTCAAAACTTTTGGCCAAATATTCATTCTGTGGCTTGGTGGTAAATTTGTTTGATCGGGCACTATATCAAGGGGCAGCACGGTAGCACAGTGGTTAGCACTGCTGCTTCACAACTCCAGGGAGCTGGGTTCGATTCCCAGCCCAGGTCACTGTGTGGAGTTTGCACATTCTTCTTTTGTCTGCTTGGGTTTCCTCCGGGTGCTCTGGTTTCCTCCCACAGTCCAAAGATATGTGGGTTAGGTTGATTGGCCATGATAAAATTGCCCCTTAATGTCCTAAAATGCTTAGGTTAGATGGATTAGTGGGTAATAATATGTAGGGAAATGGCAGTAGGGTCTGGGTGGTTGGACTCAATGGGCTGAAGGGCCTCTTTCTGCACTGTAGGGTTTTATGATTCTATGATTCTACGAATGCAAGTTGTTAATTCTTCTGATATTAACAAACTCTGGCCAGGATTTTACAACCGGCCGGCAAGGATCATAAAATCCCGCCCAAGAACAACAGAGAATTCCATTCTACAGAGCCTCGTCTGCCCTGATTTCGGGGCAGGAGATGGGTTAAAAATCTGGCCTCTCTTACAGCTGCAGAGCTGAGATGAAGTTAAATGCTGTTATATACAGGCAGTTTGACTTTGAACACACTGCACCAATTTGTTAAATAAAAAGAAATACAGAGAGTTGGTCCCATCATTCTGGAGTCTGCCTGATCAGCTCCCCAGCAGAAAATATACAGCAGCTTGTGGTGTGTGAGAGGTGAAAGTAGTGCATGGAGTTCACTCTTCCCTCTATTCCTCCAAGCACAATCAAATATCCCATAAACTAACAAAGATTTTGGGAGTGTCTAACTTGTTTTCTCAGTCAACGCTGAATAATCACTCACACGGGCTCGACGCTGCAATGTTTACAAGTACTACTTGGCCGCGATTGAGGAATGTGCCAAGCAGGTGTGGGAGCTCATATCTCCTTTCGTCTATGCGTAGACATGTCCTGTTCTCTCAATAACCCCAAACCAAACTCCCTCTCGTGTAGGAGACATTGACCATCATTCATGCTCACAACTAACCCCAGCACACTTACTGACAGAATGAGAGTCAGAGGGTTAGTGCAGGTAGGAGCTGCCACCAGTAAGAACTGGTGTTGAAGATACTGTGAGCAGGCCAATAATCTCCGGCTAATCCAATTTCAAAATTGGTATGAGTGGGGAGACTGCCACAGAACATCTTCCCTTCGTTTGAGAATTGCTTTCATTCAGAGAGGCTCCTGATATCGGTGGTGTGTGTGTCTGTGCTGCTTACCCCACCAGTGCTGACTGTTTAAAATGAGAATCTGCCTTCTATTTGTCACAGGCAATAGCTTCACTTCTGGAGCAGCTCTCTCCCTCATCATTCTCCGGCTTTTGCTGAAACATTGCAAGATAGTATTCTCCGTGGCTCATTAGGGAGAGATTCCCAGCTGCACAATACTGAACCATACCAATCAGGAAGGTGGTGACTGTGAAGCTCAGGCCTGGCTGCGGTGCTGGGACAGCAGTGCTAACACTGCATTAGTCACAATAATCCTGGCTTAAGAATCAGCCAAGGTTCCTGTTCCTGATCACAGTGAAGTGGAAAGGGTGCAATGCCAGATGTAGTTAGCCCCTAGTGAGGCAGAGAAGAGCCTGACCCATTGTAAAGTCAAGAGCAATCCCCTTGTCCATAGGGACATAGAAGCTCTGTGCTCCAGCTACCCATTGAGTGTTGCTGACTGTTAATTATTCCATCCCATTTTTTCACAGGAGAAGATTCAGAAGCTGTACGACAGAAAGCTAAACGAAGGCCTGGACATGAACAACATCATTCAGAGGAAAAAGGAATTCCGCAACCCCAGGTCTGTGTGCTTGAGATAAATTCCAGTGAGAGTCCGACTCTTATAGGTCAGCCAGAATGAGGAGGGCTCATGTTGTCTGGACGGTGCGGAGGAGGGGGTGACCAGCCTGGCTGGCCTTTAGAGGAGTCACTACTGTCACAAGAGGATTTGTGAGGGGGGGAGGGGCGCCGGGCGAGGGGATGTTGGTGAGTGGTGGATGAAAGTTGCTGTTATGGTCTAGCTGATTTGTTGGATTTCAATGCTGGCTGGTGTATACTGCATCTAAACACTTTAAATAACTTCATGCTCTCTATCTCTCTATCTTTCAGCATTTATGAAAAACTGATCCAGTTCTGTGGCATTGATGAACTTGGTACAAACTACCCAAAGGTACATGTCCAGCTGTTCAGTAACTGACAGTTTACACTCTCTGCCTCATATCCCTTCATTGAGAAACTCAGGTGATAGTTACAGCCCTCAGAACGTGAAATACACACAGTTTAAACTGTGAAGGAACATGAGGTGAATCCAGAATGGTGACAGTGGGCTGGTTTTTAAATGTTTCAGGAGCAGAGTGACTTGGGGATTTGGGATGTTTCGCAAATCCCGAGTGTCAGGATGGATGACCTGCAGTTGGAGGCAGTGTCATTCCTCCTTGGTTTTTAATCCAATGAGGTTGAGAGACAGGCTCAAATTCAGATATTTATTTACTTGCGTGAACTTGTCCGTGTTTGACAAATACCAGGTCAAACCTTAAACCTCACCCACCTTCTCCTGCTCCTTACTTTGTTTGTTACTTTATCCAAAACATTGAAATAAACTCGGGAGAGTCAGGAAAGGTAATGCCACAGAAATGAAGAAAAAAAATGTCTTGCGCTCAAATAGGATTCAAGCTTGACACTGCATTCATTTGATATTTTCTTCAAATCCACTTTAAAAAATATTCACATATCTTTTTTATTAGTTGTGTATCAAACTGAGTGGTTTCTGGTTTGCTGTCCAGCATCAAGAACAGTAGATATGGAGTAAAGCTCCTTCTGTTCTGCAGCATGATGGAGAGATGCAGTATTCTACTTGTTATTCCAGCTTTCTGAACATGTGACTTTCTCAACAGGACATGTTTGACCCACACGGATGGTCAGAGGACTCGTACTATGAGGCTTTAGGTAATGTTTTATTCAAAGCCGTAGTGAGCGCAGCCTGGTTGCACATCTCTGTCACAATCACTTTCAGTATACTGGCAAAGCTAAACCCTGGCCCATTCTCATACCCTATCCCCTTCTCCCCTTTCAGCCAAGGCCCAGAAAATAGAGATGGACAAAATCGAGAAAGCCAAGAAGGAGCGGACAAAGGTGAGTGAAAGCAGCCTGATACCACTGGGAAATGAAATGGCAATGCTAGCTTCAAGCTCATGTTTAATTTCCTCAGCCACAACAACTTGCCTTAATCTCAATCTGAATACACCCAGTTCCCCATGTACATATTCTTAAGGGTGAGGGGAGTCAGCCCCAAGTCATAGTTCATGTGGGGACACATGATGTAGGTAGGACAAGGGAAGGGGATATGAAACAGAAATTTATGGAGTTAGGGTGGAAGCTTAGGTCCATAACAGGCAGAGTGGTTATCTCTGGACTCTTGCCTGTGCCAAGGGATAGTTTAGAGAAGGACAGAGAAAGGGAAAGTTTGAACTCATGGCTGCGTGGATGGTGCAGGAGGGAGGGGTTCAGGTTCCTTAACAATTGGGACTCATTCTGGGATAGGTGGGACCTCTTCAAGAGAGATGGTCTATACCTGAACCAGAGGGGGACTAATATCTTGGGGGGAAAATTTGCTAAGGCTATGCAGGGGGCTTTAAACTGATTCGGGGGGGGTGGGATCCTAAGTAGTTGGGGTGCTGAGAGGGATGAGAGTAAGGGGGTCATAGAGGAAAGCTGTAAAACACAGCAGCATACGGGTGGGGTAGGGCATGGTTTGAAATGTATATACTTTAATGCAAGGAGTATTCGCAATAAGGGGGAGGAACTTGCAGCTTGGACCAGTACCTGGAACTTCGATGTTGTGCCATTTCAGAGACTTGGGTAGAGCAGGGACAGGAATGGATGTTGCAGGTTCCGGGGTACAAATGCTTTAGTCGGAGTAGAGAAGTAGGTACAAGGGGGGGAGGAGTGGCGTTATTGGTCAAAGACTGTATCACGGTGATAGAAAAGAAGTTTGATGAGGACTTGTCTGTTGAGATAGTATGGGCTGAGATTAGAAACAGGAGAGGAGAGGTCACCCTGTTGGGAGTCTTTTACAGACCTCCTAATAGTTCTAGAGAGGTTGAGGAAAGGATTGCGAAGTCAATTCTGATTAGGAGTGAAAGTAGTAGGGTAATTGGGATGGGGGACTTTAACTTTGCTAATATTGATTGGAATAGCTATAGCTCTAGCTCGTTAGAGGGGTCAGTTTTCGTACAGAGTGTGCAGGAAGGTTTTTTGACTCAGTATGTAGAGAGGCCAACTAGAGGTGAGGCTACATTGGATTTGGTGCTGGGCAATGAGCCAGACCAGGGGTTAGGCTTGGAAGTTAGTGAACATTTTGGTGATAGTGACCACAATTCGGTTACGTTCACCTTAGTGATGGATAGGGATAGGCATGAAGCTGGGGGCAGTAGTTATAGCTGGGGAAGGGTAATTATGAGGCCATCAGGAGAGAATTAGGGTGCATAGATTGGACTAGGGAACTACAGGGACTGGGAACATCTGGAATGTGGTGCTTATTCAAGGAGCAGCTGCTGCGAGTCCTTGATAAGTATGTCCCTGTCAGGCAGGAAGGAAATGGACGAGTAAGAGAGCCTTGGTGTACGAAAAAAGTTGATTTGCTGGTTAAGAAGAAAAAGGAGGCTTATGTCAGGATGAGGCTTGAAGGCTCAGATAGTGCAATGGATAGCTATAGATTAGCCAGGAAGGAGGTAAAAAGTGAATTGAGGAGAGCTAAGAGGGGACACGAGAAGATGTTGGATGATAGGATTAAGGAGAATCCTAAAGCTTTCTTTCGATATGTTAAGAATAGAAGATTGGTTAGGCAAGATTAGGGCCAGTCATAGACAGCAGTGGGAAGTTGTGCGTGGAGCCTGAAGAGATTGGTGAGGCACTGAATAAATATTTCTCTTCGGTATTCACGCAGAATGCTGGAAATGTAGCTGTGGAGAGCACTGAGGTACAGGGTTGCAAATTGGGGAGTATTGTAGTAGATAGGGGGGATGTGTTAGAAATTCTCGAGGGTTTGAAGTTGGATAAGTCCCCTGGGCCGGACGGGATTTACCCTAGGATTCTCTGGGAGGCAAGAGAGGAGATTGCAGAGCCTCTGGCTCTGATCTTAAGGTCCTCGTTGGTTACGGGTGTGGTTCCGGAGGACTGGAGGATGGCGAATGTGGTTCCATTGTTTAAGAAGGGGAAGAGAGACCTTCCTGGGAATTATAGGCCAGTGAGTCTTACTTCTGTGGTGGGCAAGGTATTGGAGAGAATTATTAGGGATAGGATTTATAGTTAGTTAGAGAGAAATGAATTGATTGGGGATAGTCAGCATGGTTTCGTGAAGGGTAGGTCATGCCTTACTAACCTCATTGAGTTGTTTGAGAAAGTGACCAGAGAGGTGGATGGGGGTAAGGCGGTTGATGTAGTATATATGGCCTTTAGTAAGGCTTTTGATAAGGTGGCCCATGGAAGACTTCTACAGAAAATGCAGATGTGTGGAATAGAGGGTGATTTAGCTAATTGGATTAGGAATTGGCTGGCAGATAGAAGACAGAGGTTGGTGGTTGATGGGAGATATTCATCGTGGAGTTCGGTGACAAGTGGTGTGCCTCAGGGGTCTGTTTTGGGGCCCCTGCTGTTGTAATTTTTATAAATGATCTGGATGAGGGTATTGAGGGATGGATCAGTAAATTTGCAGATGACACTAAAGTCGGTGGAGTGGTAGATAGTGAAGAGGGGTGTTATAGTTTACAGAGTGACTTGGACAAGTGGCAGAGCTGGGCCGAGAGGTGGCAAATGGAGTTTAATGTGGAAAAGTGTGAGGTAATGCACTTTGGCAGGAACAATAAATGTGTAGAGTATAGGGCTAATGGTTAGGGCTCTTAATAGTGTTGAGGAACAGAAGGATCTTGGTGTATGTGTCAATAGATCCCTGAAAGTAGGCAGTCAAGTGGATAAAGTTGTTAAGAAGGCATATGGAGTCTTAGCTTTTATTGGTTGGGGGATTGAATTTAGGAGCCGCAGCATCATGTTGCAGCTGTACAAAACTCTAGTGCGGCCGCACTTGGAGTATTGTGTGCAGTTCTGGTCGCCACATTATAAGAAAGATGTGGAGGCATTGAGAGGGTACAGAGGAGGTTTACCAGGATGTTGCCTGGTATGGAGGGCAGGTCCTATGAAGAGAGGTTGAAGGATTTGAGGTTGTTTTCGTTAGAAAGGAGGCGGCGAAGAGGGGATCTTATTGAAGCATATAAGATGATTAGAGGTTTAGATAGGGTGGACAGTGATAGCCTTTTTCTAGGATGGAGAAAGCTAGCACGAGGGGACACAGCTTTAAATTAAGGGGTATGAGTTATAGGACGGATATCAGAGGTAGGTTCTTTACTCAAAGAGTGATTAGGGAGTGGAATGCCCTGCCTGCAGCTGTTGTAGATGCGCCAAGTTTGGGGGGGTTTAAGAGGTTAGTTGATAAGTATATGGATGAGAAGGGAATGGTTTAGTTAGGAGGGGCATTGCTTTTTATTTTGGTCGGCACAACATCGAAGGCCGAAGGGCCTGTTCTGTGCTGTATTGTTCTATGTTCTATGTTCTATATGGTCAAGACACTATCCAGTATAATACCAACGCCTCAAACTGTATTAGCAACTCTCCACTATACCATCCATCTTGCTATTATATCATGGTGGGTGCATTAGTATCCAATCCTATCCTTATCTGTCATCCACTCACACACACTTCCCAGCAAAAATCACTGGATGGTCATCAGGAATTGGGAGACTAACTTATTTCCGGTCTGAACCCCAAACCAACGTTACAAGTTCATTAGATTAATAAGGTAAAGGTCTCTCACAGATAATGTTATGTTCTCAAGATAGCTGTGAATTAGGAATTAACATCTTTAAATGTTTTGGGCTTCCTTATTTCAAAGCCTCCTTCCCAATGATCCTCAAAAACTTACCTCGTCAAGTTTAAGGGCGTTCAAATGGGCAGTGGATAGACATATGGATAGCATTGGAATAGTTTAGGATAGAAGGTCATAAAATTGGTTACATTGGTTGGCGCAACATCGAGGGCCAAAGGGCCTGCACTGCGCTGTAATGTTCTATGTTCTAAAAGTGTTTTAATTACCTCTCTGTCTGAATGAAAACTGTAGTTTGCCTCCAATTATTGCAATTCCTGCTTCTCCCTCCTTCCAGAATAACATAACCTATATTTTTACAGTTGTTGTTACTGGCTTCTCATGATAGAGCAGATACATTTCCAGCAAGTGTACTGAGCTATGATTTAACTTGCAGAATGGTTCCATAGTTAATGGGAAAGGAAAGAAAAGAGTAATTGTCTAGAAGCTTCAAAGAGACTTCTCTAATTTAAAAGAAGATAGTTTCCAAGTCTTTTCAAGTCTCCTATAAAAATCTTACATTTTGAATCACTGTCATTCGTAAATTATAGCTTCCTATATCACTATAGTGTCTGTCCTTGGCTTACAATCGAGATAAGTTTTTGGTGCACAGCCAAACTGTGTTTGGCAATTGTGTTTAAGTCACTATTCTGTAGGAGGAATCGAACAACGTGCTGGATCTCATTCAAAGTTTAAAATAGTGAAAACACAAAACCAGTAAATTCTGTAACTGATAAACTATAAATAATCACAATTCTATGGACTAAACTATAAACTTCTGAATAATCTTAAATGCACTCAGTACCTCTACTGAAAATGCAAAACACTGCACAGACTGGATATCTAAAATAAAAATAGAAAATGCTGTGGGAAGTGAGTCTTATATAAAAGGTAAGAACACAAATGAGAAAATGCTGGAAAATCTCAGCAGATCTGGCAGCATCTATAAGGATGCTTTACCCTTACAGATCTACTGAGATTTTCCAGCATTTTCTCTTTTGGGTTCCGATTCCAGCATTTTGCTTTTATCCAGAGTCTGAGAATGTACCTCAGAAATTCTTCCCCTTTAGTCCTTACACTATTACCATCCTCCATTATATCATAGAATCCCTACAGTGCAGAAGGAGGCTGTTCAACCCATCGAGTCTGCACCAACTCATACTCGGGCTCACCCCATAACACCATGTATTTTTCTTGCGATTCTCCTGAAATTATATAGCTTAGGACACTAAGCAGCAATTTAGCATGGCCAATCCACCTAACCTACGCTTCTTTGGACTGTGAAGGAAACCCACGCAGACAAAGGGAGAACATGCAAACTTCATATAGACAGTCCCTCAAGGCTGGAATTGAACCCAGGTCCCTGTGAGGCAGCAGTGCAAACCACTGTGTTGCCTTAATATCTACCCTATCGTTTTTGTATCCCTAATTTGCTGCAACTTTATTCTTCTCTATCATTTCTACTATTTAGTGCATATAGAATGCATCCAGTAAGGCAGTGGCATTTCTATTGTTATTTGATTTATTTCTCTTTTTTTTTAGATTGAATTTGTCACCAGAACAAAAACAGGAACCAACACCAGTTCTGGCACAGCCACCACAACCACAGCCAGTACCACAGTAGCAGGTAACTCCCGGGGTGGGAATACATTACACGTGGGGCAGGAGTTCACTGTTTGTACCCTTGCTGGGCTGTTGATGCAGTGACTCTTCATCTGTCCCAGTGCAATGCAGGCGAATCCCCTCATTAACCCGCTGTCTCCCCATCCTCTCTACAGATTCCCAGAAAAGAAAGAGTAAATGGGATTCCGCAGTACCCGTGACAACAATAGCCCAGCCGACAATCATCACCACCACCGCCACGCTACCAGGGGTTGTCACAGTAACTACCAGTGCAACTGGGGCAAAAACCACGGTCATTTCTGCTGTGGGGACCATTGTGAAGAAAGCCAAGCAATGACCTTGTGTTGAGAGTACTGTCTCTTGGTGGCCGTGAGGTTAAGCCCTTGAGAAAACAAGCCCACATTCTAGAATTTTCTTTTTCCCACTTAGAACTACCAATCCTCACCTCTGTACAGACAGGTTGGAAGAATCTTTCATTGCCCAATCTGGGGTTCTTCATGTCCCACAAACAGCCAACCGAAAGAACATTATGCATCCTCGATGAGTGGTAGATGGCATATCAATACTGAAAATTTCTAAACTGTATATATACTGGCCTGTACCATACACTGTAAATTCGCTTGTTGGCAGGGATTGAGGGGTAGGGCGGGTTGGGTAAACAAGATGGGAGGGGGTGGTAGAAATGGGGAGGGGGTGCGGATGAGAACAGGACAGCTGGTGATCATAGGTCCAAGAAGCAAGCCGGTATACCTGAGGAAGGAGCTCCCTGTCTGCTGGTCTCACTCTATCACCTTTTGCACTTGTGTTGTAAGCTGTGACAAAGTAAACACACACTGCACCCTGATGTATGATTATAACAGATGTAAGCTGCGGGCAGTGTGAAAACACAAATAAAAGCTTTTTACTTTCATGTGTATTTGAAACTGAACCCTACTTCTCATAACCACCGTGTAATCTGATCTCTGTCAGAATGGCGGCTTTTGCCAGTTTTCTACATTCCTGCTTTAAATGCTAACTCTTGCTGAGTGTTACCGAGGGTCTCACACCCAAGGATGTGCCCTGACAGTGTTGGCAGCTCTTTGATTTCTGGGAGCCATCATAACTGAGTGTCTACAATATGCACAGTTTCCAGCAGGGATAATTCAGTGGTGCAGATAGCATGCCTGAGTTTCTTTTTCCGTCTTTAGCCCAGTGGATTGCCCTCAACATTAGCTGGGATCAGGTCACTTAGCACAGGTTAGGGATTGAACCTGGGACCGTGTGCTCTGTGAGACTCTGTGCCACACGTGGAAACCTAGGAATTGCTAGACAATAAGAAAGACCAAGGGTCATTTCGTTCATCTTCCCAGGTGCCACATTGTGCAGTGTACAGAATTACTGGTGAACCACAATCGATCTTTGTTAATGAACCTACAACAGATTCAAATGTGAGGTGAGGAAGACCCCAGTGAAGAGCTTTGGAAACCATGGGTCCAAAACCACTTGTTCCTCACAAGCTAATCCAGTCCCACACACAGAGAACATAGAACATTACAGCGCAGAACAGGCCCTTCGGCCTTCGATGTTGCGCCGACCAATTAGGAAAAAGCAATGACCTTCTAACCTAAACCATTCCCTTTTCATCCATAAACTTATCTACTAACCTCTTAAACGCCACCAAACTTGCGCATCTACAACTGCAGCAGGCAGGGCATTCCATACCCTTACCACTCTCTGGGTAAAGAACCTACCTCTGACATCCATCCTATAACTACCACCCCTTAATTTAAAGCTGTGTCCCCTCATGCTAGCTTTCTCCATCCTAGGAAAAAGGCTATCACTGTCCACCCTATCTAAACCTCTAATCATCTTATATGTTTCGATAAGGTCGCCTCTTAGCCGCCTCCTTTCTAACGAAAACAACCTCAAATCCCTCAGCCTCTCTTCATAAGACCTGCCCTCCATACCAGGCAACATCCTGGTAAACCTCCTCTGTACCCTCTCCAATGCCTCCACATCTTTCTTATAATGCGGGGACCAGAACTGCACACAATACTCCAAGTGCGGCCGCACTAGAGTTTTGTACAGTTTGCAACATGACGTTGCGGCTCCGAAATTCAATCCCCCTACCAATAAAAGCTAAGACTCCGTATGCCTTCTTAACAACCTTATCAACTTGATTGCCAACTTTCAGGGATCTATTAACATATACACCAAGATCCTTCTGTTCATCAACACTATTGTTGATGAACTATTGGAGTTTAATGTGGAAAAGTGTGAGGTAATGCACTTTGGCAGGAATAATAAATGTGTAGAGTATAGGGCTAATGGTAGGATTCTTAATAGTGTTGATGAACAGAGGGATCTTGTGTATTTGTGCATAGATCCCTGAAAGTAGGCAGTCAAGTCGAGAAGGTTGTTAAGAAGGCATATGGAGTCTTAGCTTTTATTGGTAGGGGGATTGAATTTCGGAGCCGCAACGTCATATTGCAACTGGTACAAAACTCTAGTGCGGCCGCACTTGGAGTATTGTGTGCAGTTCTGGTCCCCACTTATAAGAAGATGTGGAGGCATTGGAGAGGGTACAGAGGAGGTTTACCAGGATGTTGCCTGGTATGGAGGGCAGGTCTTATGAAGAGAGGCTGAGGGATTTGAGGTTGTTTTCGTTAGAAAGGAGGCGGCTAAGAGGGGATCTTATTGAAACATATAGATGATTAGAGGTTTAGATAAGGTGGACAGTGATAGCCTTTTTCCTAGGATGGAGAAAGCTAGCACGAGGGGACACAGCTTTAAATTAAGGGTGATAGTTATAGGACGGATATCAGAGGTAGGTTCTTTACCCAAAGGTTGGTTCGGGAGTGGAATGCCCTGCCTGCAGCAGTTGTAGATGCGCCAAGTTTGGTGGCGTTTAAGAGGTTAGTTGATAAGTATTATGGAAGAGACATAGAACATACAGCACAGACAGGCCCTTCGGCCTTCGATGTTGCGCCGACCAATATAAAAAGCAATGCCCTCCAAACTAAACCATTCCCTTCTCTTCCATATACTTATCAACTAACCTCTTAAACGCCACCAAACTTGGCGCATCTACAACTGCTGCAGGCAGGGCATTCCACTCCCGAACCACCCTTTGGGTAAAGAACCTACCTCTGATATCCGTCCTATAACTATCACCCCTTAATTTAAAGCTGTGTCCCCTCGTGCTAGCTTTCTCCATCCTAGGAAAAAGGCTATCACTGTCCACCCTATCTAAACCTCTAATCATCTTATATGTTTCGATAGGTCCCCTCTTAGCCGCCTCCTTTCTAACGAAACAACCTCAAATCCCTCAGCCTCTCTTCATAAGACCTGCCCTCCATACCAGGCAACATCCTGGTAAACCTCCTCTGTACCCTCTCCAATGCCTCCACATCTTTCTTATAATGTGGGGACCAGAACTGCACACAATACTCCAAGTGCGGCCGCACTAGAGTTTTGTACAGTTGCAACATGACGTTGCGGCTCCGAAATTCAATCCCCCTACCAATAAAAGCTAAGACTCCATATGCCTTCTTAACAACCTTCTCGACTTGACTGCCTACTTTCAGGGATCTATGCACATACACACCAAGATCCCTCTGTTCATCAAGACTACTAAGAATCCTACCATTAGCCCTATACTCTACACATTTATTATTTCTGCCATAGTGCATTACCTCACACTTTTCCACATTAAACTCCATTTGCCACCTCTCGGCCCAGCTCTGCAACTTGTCCAAGTCCCTCTGCAAACTATAACACCCCTCTTCACTATCTACCACTCCACCGACTTTAGTGTCATCTGCAAATTTACTAATCCATCCTTCAATACCCTCATCCAGATCATTTATAAAAATTACAAACAGCAGGGGCCCCAAAACAGACCCCTGAGGTACACCACTTGTCACCGAACTCCACGATGAATATCTCCCATCAACCACCACCCTCTGTCTTCTATCTGCTAGCCAATTCCTAACCCAATTAGCTAAATCACCTTCTATCCCATACATCTGCATTTTCTGCAGAAGTCTCCATGGGCCACCTTATCAAACGCCTTACTAAAGTCCATATATACCACAAAGGGAATGGTTTAATTTGGAGGGTCATTGCTTTTTATATTGGTCGGCGCAACATCGAAGGCCGAAGGGCCTGTTCTGTGCTGTAATGTTCTATGTTCTATGTTCTATTAAGAGTCCTACCATTAGCCCTATACTCTACACATTTGTTATTCCTGCCAAAGAGAATTACCTCACACTTTTCCACATTAAACTCCATTTGCCACCTCTCAGCCCAGCTCTGCAACTTGTCCAAGTCATCACATCTTGGACATCACATCTCAAATCACTCACATAATTTATCTCAAAATAACCTATCAAACTAATGTCACCCACTGTACCCCAAAGGAGCCTGTCCCATAAATTGACCTCTTAATGAGATATTGTTTCGGTAGATTTGTTTTGAATTACTTTTAAAATCCTAAAAGCAGCAATCATATCTCTCAGCCTTTCTCAGGTAGGAAAGTGTGAGTTGGAATATGAAGATTATTTTTAGGTTGGCAGTCTGTAACCAATGGAGTACCACAGGAATAGTGTTAGGGCTTCAGTTATTTATAATATGTTAATGATATGGATGAAGAGACCAAGAATCTAGTCTTACAAATCAAGTGTGAAAGTAAGCTGAGAGGTGGATACAAAGGGGCTGCAATGAGATATAGGCAGGTTAAAGTAGGAAAGAAGGTGGGGAAAATGGAATATAATGTTTGTAAGTGTGAAGATTTCCACATTGGTCAAAAGAACAGTTACTTTTTGAAAGGTGAAAGTCTGTGTATACAAATCTCCAAAAGTTAATATGCAGGTAATTAGGGAGGTTAACATGGATTGCAAGGAGGTTGGGTGTAAAAATAAAGAGCTCTTGCTGTAATTATATAAGGTTTTTGTGAAACCTCGAATACTGTGTGCAG
Source organism: Sphyrna mokarran (assembly GCA_024679065.1). NCBI lineage: Eukaryota > Metazoa > Chordata > Chondrichthyes > Carcharhiniformes > Carcharhinidae > Sphyrna > Sphyrna mokarran. The sequence continues at coordinate 50,464,561 of JAGIQG010000021.1, read as the reverse complement.
TCTTGCTGTCCGTACCTAAAAAATGTTACGTTTATCTTCAATTGGGTACAAGAAAGATTCTGGGGATTGATTGTTGAGATGAGAGGGAGTAGAATGGAGCTATATTACCTGGTCTCTATCCTGCTGGGGAGAAGCTCAGGGATTTTGAACTGAGGAGAGGGGAGATTTATTTTCTTGGAGCATTGTGAATCTTTGAGGATTCCCTATTCAGTGCAGTGGGTGCTAAGTCATTGCGGTCTATTTTTGAGTAATAAGGAAAACAGGCGGATGTGGGAATAAGGTAGGAAAGTGGAATCGATCAGATGGACACCATTCAGTCTGCCATGTTCATGTTGGCTGTCTGTGAAAGCAGCTCCAACAGTCCCATCCCTCTGCACTTTCCCTGCATTTCTTCTCTCTTCGGTCACTTATTCAGCTCTCTTTTGAAACAGAAGAACACAAGGAATAGGAGCAGGAGTAGGCCACTAGGCCCTGCTGCACCATTCGGTATGATCACAGCTGACCTTTTTGTGGACTCAGCTCCACTTACCCGCCTGCTCAGCATCAACCCTTAATTCCTTTACTGTTCAAAAATCTATCTATCCTTGTCCTTAAAAATATTCAATGAGGGAGCCTCAACTGGACAGGGAATTCCACAGATTCACATCCGTTTGTGTGAAGAAGTTCATCCTCAACTCACTCCTAAATCTGCTCCTCCTTATTTTGAAGCCTCCAGTTCTAGTTTCATCCACCAGTAGAAACAGCTTCCCTGCTTCTATCTTATCTATCTTCATAATCTTATATGTTTCTATAAGATCTCCCCTCATTCTTCTGAATTTCAATGCATATAGCCCCAGTCTACTCAGTCTCTCTGATTGAACCTGGCTCCACCATATTCTTAGGCAGAACATTCCAGATCATTTGCTGCGTTAAAATGTAATGTTTCCTCACATTGATGATGTCAAGGTTGTTGTTGAAGAGTGAGACTAAAAGGCCTGTTTCTATTTTTTGTGTTGATTTTTCCTTGAAGGAAATACCCAATTTATATCATCATTCCCCAGAATCTTATCCCTTTTTGGTTGCTGTTTTGGTACTGCATTTCCTCATGGAACTATGAATATTGGAGTTTGATATACATCTCCATGGTAATAGATATCTGGATCAAGGGCTTGTTTAATTGTTGCTAATGTTAAAAAGATACAAGCTCACTGGTGGCTCTGTCAGAAAGGAGCGGATCACTTTCTCCAGTCCTAGAAGATGTACAATCAGCACCCACCAGAGCAGCAACAAATGGATGGGATGCTGGCTGTAGGATTACCCCACTGTCCTGTTTGAAAGGCCTAGCCCTTCCTTTTGGGAGGGAACAAACTGTGTTTGTAATGTATGATTTTATTATTGAACCAGTATTAAAGTTCATTTTCATCTCTGAAATGCCTGCCTTTGATTTTGTCTCTTAGATGCAGGTGGTGGGGACATTTCAGAAGAGGGGTTAGGAACCAGAATGGGATTAACCAAATTTCAAAATACTTGAGATTCCTGTGTTCACGTTTTCTCACAAGCATTATGACAGAACAAGTATGCAATTATATCATGCTTTTTATGATCTCAGGATCCTCCAATGTACTGTTGAGTTAGTGAAGTATTTTTAAAGTTTTATTGTTATGAGCGAATAATAATAAAATGAGCATATCATTTGAACACAGCAAGATCCCTCAACTTACAATATCGTTACGTTCAGAGTATTGTTATGCTAATGAATTGTACCAAGGCTCACACTGCCAGTTTGGGTAACTGGATAGCTGGGTGAAATGGGCTGTATTTGAGATGTGGTCTCACCATGCTCTGTATAACGAAAGCATCCTCACTTTTATAGAATAGAGTACTGTTCAAAGAAACCCTACAGTGCAGAAGGAGGCCATTTGGCCCATTGCATCTGCACCGACCACAATCCCATCCAGGCACTACCCTTCAGATCCCTATATATTTAGAACAAAGAACAACACAGCACGGGAAACAGGCCCTTCGGCCCAACGAGCCTGCGCTGCCATCCTAACGTCTTAATGACATATAGAGACCAATATAGGGACAATTTGTTACCCAGTCAGCCTAAGAGCACATTTTTGGGATGTGGGAGGAAACCGGAGCACCCGGAGAAAACCCACGCAACCACGGGGAAAACGCGCAAACTCCCGCAGACACAGGCCCAAATCCATGTGTCTGCACAGCAACAGCGATAGTCTCTGAGCTGTCATGTTGCCCATCTGATGGTCCAGTTTAAGCATACACTAACGACATGAAGCACTAGGCCATTCCTGAAGTAACATCCAGGAGCAGCCCTCGCACGACCTGCCGAATGTATGCACCTTGTTGGTCAACAAGGTGGACCGAACAGCCTGTGGAAACAATTAAAGTATTTAAACAGTCCTCCTATATCCCTCTATCTGCAGACCGCTCATGTGGCTGTCCAAGAGACCTTTAAACAACCCTAGCGTGCCTGCTCCCACCACCTTACTCGGCAGTGCATTCCACACCCCCACTACCCTTTGTGTGAAAAACTGGCCTCTAATATTCGTCTTATACATAGCCCCCCTCCCCCTGAGCCCGTGACCCCTCGTTCTATCCATTTCTAATGGTGGAAAAAGCTTACCACCATTTACTCTATCTATAACCCTCATAATCTTATATACCGCTAAAAGATCCCCTCTCAGCCGATGTCTTTCAAGGGAAAACAACCCCAGTGTTTTCAATCTTTCCTTGTAAGACAGCCCTTCCATACCAGGCAGCATCCTGGTAAATCTCCTCTGCACTCTCTCCAGGGATTCCACATCCTTCCAGTAGTACGGCGACCAGAACTGGACGCAGTACTCCAAGTGAGGCCTAACCAACGTTCTATACACCTGCAACATCAAACTCCTACTCTTGTATTCTATACCCCTTCCTATGAAGGCTAACATACCATACCCACATTTACCCACTAATCCCTCTAACCTGCACATCTCAGGACACTAAGGGGCAATTTAGCATGGCCAATCAACCTAACCCGCACATCTTTGGACTGTGGGAGGAAACCGGAGCACCCGGAGGAAACCCACGCAGACACCAGGAGAATGTGCAAACTCCACACATTCAATTTTGAAGAAATGGATAGCCTGCCATTGGCCATCTTAATTCCATATTGTATCTGCGTACTAACCTTTTCTGACTGTGGCATGAAAACACTTAGATTCCTCTGCACCTCAGAATTCTGCAATTGTTCTCAATTTGAGTAATTCTGTTTTTTATTCTTCCTATCAAAGTGAGTAACTTCACATTTCCCACATTATACTCCATCTGCCAGATTTGTGCTGACTCACTCAGGCTATTTATAACTATTTGCATATCATTATGTCCCCTTCACAACATATTTTCCACTATGTGTCATCTGCAAATTCAGCTATCATGTCTTACTCCCTTCATCTAAGTCATTGATATAAATTGGAAAAGTTTGCTGCCCCAGTACAGACCCCTGCAGGACTCCCCTCCTTTCCTGCCAATCAGATAAAGACCTGTTTACGTATACACTTTTCTGCCAGCCAGTCAATCTTCACCGTGAGCTCTTATTTTTCACAATAACTCTGATGTGGCACCTTATCAAATGCCTTCTGGAAATTCAAGTGCAGTGTATCTACAAGTTCCCCTTTATCCATAGTGCCTGTTACTCCTTCAAAAACCTCCAATAAATTGGTTAAACATGATTTCCCTGTCACAAAACTCTGCTGACTCTTCCAAATTACTTTTCTAAATTCCCAGCTCTAATTGCATTCATGATTGATTCACTTACAACAGATGTAAAGCTAATGGCCTACAGCCTCCTGTTTCCTGCCTCCTTCCTTCTTGAATTAAAAGGTTATATTTGCTACTTTCCAACCTGATGTAACTTTCCTAGAACATTCAGGTTTGGGCTGATAAGCGGTAGGTTACATTCCGCAGTGAGAGAAAATAACCATCTCCCTTTAATGTTCCAACTTTAAATCCATTCCCTCATCAAGACTGCACTCTCCATAACATCTCCTGCCTTTGGCCTGTCATAACTCACCTGCTGCTGAAACCTCAGTCACACCTGTATCATTCTAGGTTTGACTATTTGAACACGTTCCTGGCTGGTATGGCACATTTTACTCTCCCTAAACTTAAGATCATCCAGAACTCGAATCACAATAAGAACATAGAACATAGAACATTACAGCGCAGAACAGGCCCTTCGGCCTTCGATGTTGCACCAACCAATTAAGAAAAAGCAATGACCCTCTAACCTAAACCATTCCCTTTTCATCCATAAACTTATCTACTGACCTCTTAAACGCCACCAAACGTGGTGTATCTACAACTGCAGCAGGCAGGGCATTCCATACCCTTATCACCCTCTGGGTAGAGAACCTACCTCTGACATCCATCCTATAACTACCACCCCTTAATTTAAAGCTATATCCCCGCGTGCCAGCTTTCTCCATCTGAGGAAAAAGGCTATCGCTGTCCACCTTATCTAAACCTCTAATCATCTTATATGTTTCAATAAGGTCTCCTCTTAGCCTCCTTCTTTCTAACGAAAACAACCTCAAATCTCTCAGCCTCTCTTCATAAGACCTGCCTTCCATACCAGGCAACATCCTGGTAAACCTCCTCTGTACCCTCTCCAATGCCTCCACATCTGTCTTATAATGCGGGGACCAGAACTGCACACAATACTCCAAGTGCGGCCGCACTAGAGTTTTGTACAGTTTGCAACATGACGTTGCGGCTCCGAAATTCAATCCCCCTACCAATAAAAGCTAAGACTCCGTATGCCTTCTTAACAACCTTATCGACTTGACTGCCTATTTTCAGGGATCTATGCACAAATACACCAAGATCCCTCTGTTCATCAACACTATTAAGAATCATACCATTAGCCCTATACTCTACACATTTATTATTCCTGCCAAAGTGCATTACCTCACACTTTTCCACATTAAACTCCATTTGCCACCTCTCGGCCAGCTCTGCAACTTGTCCAAGTCTCTCTGCAAACTATAACACCCCTCTTCCCTATCTACCACTCCACCGACTTTAGTGTCATCTGCAAATTTACTAATCCATCCTTCAATACCCTCATCCAGATCATTTATAAAAATTACAAACAGCAGGAGCCCCAAAACAGATCCCTGAGGTACGCCACTTGTAACCGAACTCCACGATGAATAATTTCCATCAACCACCACCCTTTGTCTTCTATCTGCTAGCCAATTCCTAATCCAATTAGCTAAATCACTCTCAATCCCATACATCTGCATTTTCTGCAGAAGCCTTCCATGGGGCACCTTATCGAACACCTTACTAAAGTCCGTATGTACCACGTCAACTGCCTTACCCCCATCCACCTCTTTGGTCACTTTTTCAAAAAACTCAATAAGGTTAGTAAGATACGACCTACTCTTCACAAAACCATGCTGGTTTTGGTATCCCCAATCAATTCATTTCTCTCTAAATAAATATAAATCCTATCCCTAATAATTCTTTCCAATACTTTGCCCACAACAGGAGTAAGACTCACCGGTCTATAATTCCCTGGAAAGTCTCTATTCCCCTTCTTGAACAATGGGACCACATTCGCTATCCTCCAGTCTTCCGGCACTATACCCGTAACCAACGACGACCTGAATATCAGAGCCAGAGGCTCTGCAATAAGTCTTATTCACTATCATCCCTGGTCTCACTGACCTACTCAGCCTCAAAACAGATATCTGTAACCACCAAGATACCTGCACTTATCATCTTCTGACCTTTTGATGACCCTATTGTTAAGAATCCTTTGGGGAGCCATTAACCAAAATAACTAAATTTAACAAACATTCCCCAAATCAAGAGATTACCAACAAGATTTCACTTCTTGTGATTTTTACTTTAATATGAAACATCATCACAGACATCACAAGTTACACATGAATTAGCAGGTAAATAATGCAACAAATATAAAGGTAAATTTCATTTTAATCATTTTTCATTTCATCCTAAAGCTTTCTTTCGATATGTTAAGAATAGAAGATTGGTTAGGGCAAGATTAGGGCCAGTCATAGACAGCAGTGGGAAGTTGTGCGTGGAGCCTGAAGAGATTGGTGAGGCACTGAATAAATATTTCTCTTCGGTATTCACGCAGAGTGCTGGAAATGTAGCTATGGAGAACACTGAGGTACAGGTTGCAAATTGGGAAGTATTGTAGTAGATAGGGAGGATGTGCTAGAACTTCTCGAGGGTTTGAAGTTGGATAAGTCCCCTGGGCCGGACGGGATTTACCCTAGGATTCTCTGGGAGGCAAGAGAGGAGATTGAAGAGCCTCTGGCTCTGATCTTCAGGTCCTCGTTGGTTACGGGTGTGGTTCCGGAGGACTGGAGGATAGCGAATGTGGTCCCATTGTTTAAGAAGGGGAAGAGAGACCTTCCTGGGAATTATAGGCCAGTGAGTCTTACTTCTGTGGTGGGCAAGGTATTGGAGAGAATTATTAGGGATAGGTTTTATAGTTATTTAGAGAGAAATGAATTGATTGGGGATAGTCAGCATGGTTTTGTGAAGGGTAGGTCATGCCTTACTAACCTCATTGAGTTTTTTGAGAAGGTGACCAGAGGGGTGGATGGGGGTAAGGCGGTTGATGTAGTATATATGGACTTTAGTAAGGCTTTTGATAAGGTGGCCCATGGAAGACTTCTACAGAAAATGCAGATGTGGGGAATAGAGGGTGATTTAGCTAATTGGATTAGGAATTGGCTGGCAGATAGAAGACAGAGGGTGGTGGTTGATGGGAGATATTCATCGTGGAGTTCGGTGACGAGTGGTGTGCCTCAGGGGTCTTTTTTGGGGCCCCTGCTGTTTGTAATTTTTATAAATGATCTGGATGAGGGTATTGAGGGATGGATCAGTAAATTTGCAGATGATACTAAAGTTGGTGGTGTGGTAGATAGTGAAGAGGGTTGTTTTAGTTTACAGAGTGACTTGGACAAGTTGCAGAGCTGGGCCGAGAGGTGGCAAATGGAGTTTAATGTGGAAAAGTGTGAGGTAATGCACTTTGGCAGGAACAATAAATGTGTAGAGTATAGGGCTAATGGTAGGGCTCTTAATAGTGTTGAGGACAGAAGGATCTTGGTGTATGTGTCAATAGATCCCTGAAAGTAGGCAGTCAAGTGGATAAAGTTGTTAAGAAGGCTTATGGAGTCTTAGCTTTTTATTGGTAGGGGGATTGAATTTAGGAGCCGCAGCATCATGTTGCAGCTGTACAAAACTCTAGTGCGGCCGCACTTGGAGTATTGTGTGCAGTTCTGGTCGCCACATTATAAGAACGATGTGGAGGCATTGGAGAGGGTACAGAGGAGGTTTACCAGGATGTTGCCTGGTATGGAGGGCAGGTCTTATGAAGAGAGGCTGAGGGATTTGAGGTTGTTTTCGTTAGAAAGGAGCGGCTAAGAGGAGACCTTATCGAAACATATAAGATGATTAGAGGTTTAGATAGGGTGGACAGTGATAGCCTTTTTCCTAGGATGGAAAAAGCTAGCACGAGGGGACACAGCTTTAAATTAAGGGGTGATAGTTATAGACGGATATCAGAGGCAGGTTCTTTACCCAAAGGGTGGTTCGGGAGTGGAATGCCCTGCCTGCAGCGGTTGTAGATGCGCCAAGTTTGGTGGCGTTTAAGAGGTTAGTTGATAAGTATATGGATGAGAAGGGATGGGTTTAGTTAGGAGGGGCATTGCTTTTTATTTTGGTCGGCACAACATCGAAGGCCGAAGGGCCTGTTCTGTGCTGTATTGTTCTATGTTCTAAATAAGTAATAAAATAAGGATATTTCTAATAACAGTAATCAACCACATCTCTCCTGCAGACATATAGTGTTACTTGTCTACACTTTACAATTATATTCCAATCTTTATTTGTTTGGGGTAAATTAGGAGTTACTTGCAAAAACAGCTTTCATACACAAGTTTCGTGGGTACGATTATCATCAGCAAGACACATTTCTCCAAACCTTCACTCCCTCAGGTCATAGCAGTCCTGATGGTATCAGTCTTTCAATCGACTAATCAAAAACACCTCAGTTTGTAGTTTGGTTGCTTCTTGGAAAACACCCAACTCTGTAGTCCAAGCTATTCACACAGCTTTCCAGGTTTTAGATCATTTTAGTCAGCTCAGCCCAACAAGAGTTCCTTGTCCTTTTCTGCCAAACACACAAAATAATCTCTTCTTGAGAATGATTTGTTTTTTCCCCTGACAAAAATTCTCTTGCTCCTCTTTCTGCCTCTGTCCGTTTTCACTTCATGTCTGTACGCTGATTGCCTTCACCCTCCTGCTCCTCTGTTTGTAGCTCTCCTTTGTGACTGCAGCTCCCTTTTATATTTGCCAGATTCACAAATTATTTCTTAATTTTGTCCCATTGACACTGTTTCTGAGTCAAAGGCCACCAGAGGACATGAACCAGTATTTCCAAAAAATTGCAATTGATTCCTTTGCAATTGATGCAAACTCTTAACCATCCTTTGCCAACCTTCTCAAAAATAATTACAAATACTTTATAAACCAGTTACAGATCTTCCTTACCACTGCTTCGGGTCTCTTGACTAAATTATTCCACCATTAATACTCTTGCCTTCAGTTGAGTTCAGCCTCAACTCTGGACACCCTCTCTGCATCTCACTCCTTCTTTCTTTCACTCTGACCAATATTTTGACCGTCTTTCCCTAATGTATTCTAATATACATAATTTTACTATATAACACCATGCCTTGTGTGTTTATTGTGTTGAGATTTATTTGGTATCAGCAATAAAGAGACATGACCATACAGGAGAAACAATAAGAAAGGAAAAAAATCAGAGAAAAGCCATAGGAAAGAACTGCAAAAAACCTCAGCAGCAAAGAGAGAGAAAGAGACAAGTACAGAGAATGAAATGTCAGGAGAGGCAGGAAACAGGAGAGGAGAACAGATACCATTGAAGCCAATGGTTTAGTCAGGTTAGCGACAATACCTTTCAGCTGGGAAACTGGTCAGATTTAGTTTGTTATAATTCAGGCACAAACTCAAAAATGTTTTATGAAGTCCACCTGGATCAGAAGTTTTGCCATTTGATTTTGGCTAAGATGAGCCTGAGATGTTTCACTTCAGTATGATTCAACGGAGGAAGTTTTATCAAAGAAAGTTTGTTTAATTATGGAGTTAACATGTATAGAAAGAAAATTAACAATAACTTCTACCAATTACAAACGAGAAAAAAAATCAAGATTTTTTTCTTTACCCAGAGGGTGGTTCGGGAGTGGAATGCCCTGCCTGCAGCAGTTGTAGATGCGCCAAGTTTGGGGGCGTTTAAGAGGTTAGTTGATAAGTTTATGGAAGAGAAGGGAATGGTTTAGTTTGGAGGGTCATTGCTTTTTATAATAGTCGGCGCAACATCGAAGGCCGAAGGGCCTGTTCTGTGCTGTAATGTTCTATGTTCTATGTTCTATATATTGTACAGCTAAGCACTCCCAACCAAACAATCCTATAAACAAAACCCTTACCACATAGCAAATACGAATGCTCGTGTGATGCTAGGACTTAGTCCTTTGAGTGAAGAATTGAAACTCTGACTGCCTCATCTTGTAAATTCTAGCAGCTTCTGGACATACACACAGACCAGCTTGAAGTCAGAACAGACTCCCAAACACCAGAGAGAGAGATTCAAAGCAAGCCAACCACCAACAGCAGAATTTCCGATCCAAGAAGGCCAGGAGACCTGCTCCTAGTAGCCAGCAGAATCTAATACCAGGTGAGAGAGAGAGAACCACTGCTTTTCAATCTGCCTTCTAAACTAAAACAGCTCAAAACTGAAAATGAAAGAGCAGCTGTCATCTGACCTGTCAACTAGTCTTCCCCTTAACAATTCAGGATCAGAAAACAAACGCCAGAAAGTAGCTGAGACCCAGAGCAAAAATAACCAAAACTCCATTGACCCCATTGAAGGAGTAATAAAAGAACATTTAAAGATAGCCAGTGCAGCAATGAAACCAAAAGGCTGGCTTACACAATTGCAGAGAACATGATTTTTAAAAAATTTAAAAATACACTCACATCACAACTTCCTTATTTATTTTATTTGCAGAAACCATCTGAATGATAAGGAATTTGTACAGTATCTTTCATGACCACACGATATCCCAAAGAATGTTACAGTCAATATTTTGTAAGTATAGTCACTGTAATCGTGTAGGCAATGCAGCAACCAATGTGCACAAAACAAACTCCCACAAACAACACTGAGATAATGACTAAAATAACCTGTGTTTTGGGATTATGATTGAGAGATAAACATTGACCAGGACACCAGAGATAGCTTCTTGCAACAAAACAAAAAAAAAACAAAGAAAAGTAAGCACAAAAGCAGGCTGTTCTGCCCTCCCAGCCTGTGCTGATCACATGCCCTAACTAAATTTTAACAAAACCTTCTATCCTGACTTGTTCTATATCCCTCTATTCCTGCTCTAAACATGTAACCATCCAAACACCTCTTGAATCTTGCTAATGTATCTGCCTCTATTACCTTCTCTGGCAGCATGTTCCACCCTTCTCTGTGAGAAAAACTTCCCTCACATATCTTGCTTCAACTTTCCCTGTCTCACCTTTTACCCTGAACCTGTACCCCCTCTTATAATCGACACTTACACCCTGGGAAAAGTCTTTGACTATCCACCCTGTCTCTGCCTCTCATAATTTTGTAGACCTTTATCAGGTTTCCCCTCAGCCCCTACCTTTCCGGTGAAAACAATCCTTGTTTATTCAACCTCTCATTGCCAATGCCTGTGACCAGGCAAAATCCTGGCGAACCTTCTGGTAATGTGGTGACTAGAACTGCAATATTCCAAATGCAGCCGAACCAAGATTTTATACAACTGCAACATGACGCAACTCCTAAAGTCAAACTTTTTGAAATAATACCATGGGATCTTTTTCATCTACTTGAGAAAGAAGACAGAGCCTTGTTTTAGATCTTATCCAAGAACAGCACTCAGCTGCACTGGAGTGTCAACCTGGAATTCCTGATACCGAGCTTAACCTCTTCTGATTCTGAGGCAGGAGCATTACCAAGCAAGCCATGCCTAACACCAGAATGATTTTATAGTATCTGAACTTCCTTAACGTTCCTGTCAGTCTATCACTCTCACTTGAGTCAGATTCAAGTTCCACACCAGACAGTTAAGCAGAAAACCCTGGCTCACATTGCAATACGATACTGAGGGAATGCTGCACTGTCAGAGGCACAATCTTTCTAATAAATTCATGCATTGTATGCTTTCTCAGAGTGGAATGTTCAAAGAAGAGCAGGAAGTTCTCCTATAGTGTACAAAATGATATTTATCCTTCAAGCAACAAATAGAACAGATGTATTTCATTGCTGTTTGTGTGAGCTTGCTGTGTGCCGTTTCGCTTCTGCATTGTTTCTTACATTGTGATGCCTTTAAGAAATATATCTATTTCATGCTTACTGTAGGGAGTGTGATAGAATTCAGGTCTGTTTTGTAGGGTGCTGATTTATGTAGCAAAACCTTTAAATTGATTGCTGGAAGCCAAGGATAAGATCCCACTTTATACCTAGAGTGTTTGTTTCAAGTTAAACTAATGCATTTATATTCTCCCTCTGGGGGTGTCAGAATAGAGTTTGGATTAGGTTGATTGACAGGGATAGAGTCACATGCGTACTGCAATGAGCTAAGTTTGAAGGAAAAACACAGTTTCTTTTTTGAAAAAAGTATGGAGTTAACATGTACAGAGAAAAAATTAGCAATAACTTCTACCAATTACAAACAAAAAGAAAAAAACAATCAACAAACTGCTTTAAAACAAGCAGTTGCTGCCTGTTTCTGAAAGAAGCAAAGCATGTCTCTGTCTCTCTAGAGGTTATCTAAAAGCTCCAAAATAGGCAGCCTAAGTACTAGCAGATTGGTCTGTGTTTTGCTGATTAATTTTAAAGATGAGGATAGGTGAGCAGTTAAGAATTGTAATTTCTCATGTTACATTAATATCATATTCTCACATTAATGTCAAAATAGCAAATTGTTGGGGCCTAGACTAACTTCATAACATATCCTGGAGTTTCTGATCTGATACCCTAACAATATGATAATAGTGACAACATTTCAAAACGACTCCACTGGCTGGAAAGCACTTTAGGATGTCCTGAGGTCAAGTAGTGAATGCATTCAGCATAATTTACAGTAATAATCTTGGTATCAATATTCTCAAAAATATACATCAAAATCCTGGCAATATTTCAGATGAACACCATTTCTGACCACATACCAAATAGTCGATGGTACTGATATGTGTGAGGAGGCAGTTAAAAAGAATTCAGAGCTTGTGGACACTTGCATTCTCAAAACAACAGCAGAAGCTGCCAGGACTTTTAACAAAGACTGACAGAGAAGCCATTGACATGGAAATAATTGGTGAAATTCAGTGAATAATTCAGGCACGGCCAGCAATAGGGCAGTAGCTATTTCTGAGCTGCTTTGTCAAACTGTGACTCTACTATCACGTGTCCAGTAGTCCCCAGACAGGACTAAATCGGCAGGTGGAGTCCATAATTATATAGAATATACCAGGGGCCATGGAAGGAGATTAAATGGGTAGAGTTAATATTTTATATCGACCATCAAAGAAGTAGACTGATGGGCCAAACAGTCTTTTGTTTCATGAGCACAGAAAGAATTAATGTTGAAGTGAAGTGAACAGCAGAGTAAAAAGTTTAAAATGGAAATTTGCTGAGAATGGGAGTTAAGCATAGAGGAGGAAGAAAGTGCTAAAGAGTCACAGAGTGCATCGTCACAGGAAGTGATCAGCATCTCATGATCTTGTTCTGTTTTGTAGGCCTGATGGGTAGATGAAGCTTATGTGAAAAGTTTCTCAGTAAAGTTAGTGTTTTCTTTAAGCAGACTCTGTATTCATGCAACAAGACAAGGAACAGTGGCAGAAGTGAAAGAGCAGACCTGGAAAAGTCAGGAATAAGCTGAGACATGGCTGATTTGATGCTGGAGATTTACCAGATATCGCACCACATCAGGCCTCAGTGTGAAGCTGAGCAGCGAGAAGGTCAATACGCTCTGATATGCAATAAATAGCCGTGCAGACACTATCCCTGTCGTGCAAGGAATCAATGAAGAAAATATTATGAACAATTAAGTAATAAAAGAACTTGATACATGCTTCAACTGGAAAAGAATACCATTGTCTAACGTATTAAATTTAACAAACGTACCCAAACATAGGGGCAGAGTTTTGACACATTTATCAATATTTTGCAAAGATTTGCAAGATCTAAATGTAACAGTTTAAAAGATGAACTGATCAGGGACAGAGATCTTGACGGAGTATTGGATGAAGCAGAACCTCATCACTTACAGTCAGATGTTTTAATGTTAACAAACGCAATACAACTGAGCAGACAAGTGGTGCTCAGGAAGTAAACTCGATAAGTAATTCAGGATGATAGAGAGACCCAAATGACTGATTTCATGCAGCATGTTAAATTTAAAAGAAAAGAGGCTGAAAACTATCAAGAGAAGCAGGAAATGTGCAACAATCACCCCCACAAACTGTAACAGTGCAGCAGGAAAAACTACAGGTCCAAAAATTAGAACATAGAACATTACAGCGCAGAACAGGCCCTTTGGCCTTCAATGTTGCGCCGACCAATTAGGAAAAAGCAGTGACCCTCCAACCTAAACCATTCCCTTTTCATCCATAAACTTATCTACTAATCTCTTAAACGCCACCAAACTTGGCGCATCTACAACTGACACAGGCAGGGCATTCCATACCCTTACCACCCTCTGGGTAAAAAATTGTCTCACCAATGAAGCCAAATGTCATTTTTGCAGAAAAAAGGATCACTCCGGGCTGTGTTTCAGAGCAAGAATCTCATACAGAATACGTACAAAGACAAGTCTTTGAAAGATCCATGAAAGAGAAGGTATCATTGATATTGAGGTAATTTTTCTGAGAAAGGTCAGGAATCAGGCAGAAGCTACTGCGGTTTTGATATTGTAGTAAAGGAAAACAAGACATGCCTTTAAATTCGACACAGCTACGTAAGTTTCTGATGCTGAATCATTGCTGGAGTAAAGTTCTCTTCAGCAATCATGCAAAAAAACTATCCAGACAGCAGGTTTAGAAAACTCAAGGTTATAGGACAACCAAGTGCAATATTTCTGCTGTCAGAGTTGATCCACTGAAGACAAGAGCAATGAAAGAGTTTCCATCATCTCACAACATGACTGAGCTCCAGAAATCCATGAATCTGGTAAACTAAGTCAGAAACTTTTACTCAATGTAACTGTTGCTAATAAGACAATACATCCACTATTGCAATTGGACAATGGGAGGAAGCACCACAGAGATGTTTTGAAAGAATCAAAGAGATGCTGCTGGTCACATACTGTTTTGGATCTCTCACTCTGACCTGGAAAGCAGCAGAACCCGAACAGGGTAATGTGACCTTTGTTGAACAAACCTTTTGCGTCAGCAACAACTGCAGCTCTATCAACAACAGCTCCAAATGAAATTACAACTGCACAAAATTCTGATACCTCGGTCAGAAAGGACTGCATCATCGGATGGCCAAACACAATCCCATTCTCAGTGCTATGAACAGAGAGGAGAGCTCAGTGTAGTTGATGGTTTACTCATCCTTGGAGTTCTCAGAATCAATACACTGCAACAATTACCTCAATCAGTAAGGATAGGCAACAACAGCTCAATGATCATCCTCAACACCGATACTCCACAAGGCTGCGTCCTCAGCCCCTCCTTATAGACCTACAACTGTGTGACTAAATTTCCCTCCAATCCGATTTTCAGGTTTGCTGATGACACCACCATAGTGGTTGAATCTCAAACAATGATGAAACGGAATGTAGGAAAGAGACGGAGAATCTGGTGAATTGGTGTGTCGACAATAATCTCTCCCTCAACATCACTAAAATTAAGGAGATAGTCATCAACTTCAGGAAGCGTAGTGGATGATATGCCCTTGTCTACATCATCAGGGATGAAGAGGAAAGGGTCGAAAGCTTCAGGTTTCTAGGTGACCCGATCACCTGTCCTGATTCCTCCACGCCAATGCGATAGTCAAGAAAGCCCACTAACACCTCTACTTTCTCAGGAGGCTAAGGAAATCTGACATATCCACTATGACTCCCACCAACTTCTACAGATACATCATAGAAAGGTTGTATCACACCTTGGTGTGACTCCTGCTACGTCCAAGACCACAAGAAATTACAAGGGTCATGAACAAAGCCCAATCCATTAAGCAAACCAGCATCCTACCCACTGACTCCTGTCTACACTTCCTGCTGCCTCAGAAAAGCAGCTAACATAATTAAGGACCCCTTGCACCTTGGACATACTCTCTTCTACCTTCTTCCATTGGAAAAAAGATACAAAAGTCTGTGGTCATATACTAACTGACTCAAGAACAGCTTATTCTGTGTTCCCATCAGACTTTTGAATGGACCTATCTTATAATAAATTGATCTTTCTCTACACCCTAGCCATGACTGTAACATTACATTCTGCACTCTCTCCCTTTCTTCCCTATATACATAAGAACATAAGAAATAGGAGCAGGAGTCGGCCATCCGGCCCCTCGAGCCTGCCCCGCCATTCAATAAGATCATGACTGATCTGAAGTGGTTCAGTTCCACTTTCCCGCTTTCTCCCCATAACCCTTAATTCCCTTGTCTATCAGAAACCTATCAACCCGTGACTTAAATATACTCAGCGAGGTAGCCTCCACCACTTCAATGGGCAGAGAATTCCAGAGATTCTCCACCCTTTGAGTAAAGAAGTTCCTCCTCACCTCCCACCCTCCTTATTTTGAGGCTGTGCCCTCGAGTCCTGCTATCCTTTCTAAGTGGGAACAGTCTCTCTATCTCTACCCTATCCATCCCCTTCATTATCTTATACGTCTCTATAAGATCCCCCCACAGCCTTCTAAACTCCAATGAGTACAAACCCAGTTTACTCAATCTCTCCTCGTAAGCTAACCCCCTCATCTCCGGTATCAGCCTAGTGAACCTTCTCTGCATCCCCTGCAAGGCTAATATATCCTTCCACAAATGCAGCGACCAAAACTGCACACAGTACTCCAGCTGCAGCCTCACCAGTACCCTGTACAGCTGTAACAGAACCTCCCTACTTTTATATTCTATCCCCCTCGCTATAAAGGCCAACATTCCATTCGCCTGTGTATATTTTTCATTTTCCATGTTTAGTATGCTTTGTTTATATCACACGCGAGAAACAATATTTTTCACTGTATCCCAATATGTGCGACAATAAGAAATCAAGTCAAATCAAATCAATTGCAGCAAGGACATTTGAGCATCACAAGATGTCAGACCAGAGCAAAAACATTCATTTAGGTTTCTCAATATCAAGGGACAAGAAGATATCAACAAAGAGCAAAGAACAAAACAGCACGGGAAACAGGCCCTTCGGCCCAACGAGCCCGCGCCGCCACCCCGATGTTCCCACCCCTACCCGTGATCCCTGTCCATGTTTATAGATCTATGGATTAAAAATCAAATTTGAGACAATTTAGGAAGAATTTGTTTTGCCAATTAGCCTAAGAGCACATCTTTGGGATATGGGAGGAAACCGGAGCTCCTGGAGAAAACCCACGCAAGCACGGGGAGAATGCGCAAACTCCCACAGACACAGGCCCAAATCCATGTATTTGCACAGCACAGCGATAGTCACTGAGCTGTGTGTTGCCCATCAAATGATCCAGGTCAAGCGTACACTAACGATGTGAAGCACTAGGATACTCTCAAAAAAAATCCAAGAGCCGCCCTCTCACGACCCATTGCGTGTGTGCCCCTTGTTTAGACAAGGTGGACTGAAGTATCTGTAGGATAAAACAAGTTCATCAATATCATTGACAATTTACACACTTCCCAGGGATTCCCAAGGCTCATGATTCCTATTTTAAATCAGTTTTCTATATCCCTCCATTCCCATTCTGTTCATGTGCCCATCTAACAAACTGATACTCATTGTCAGAAGATAAAGAACCATTGATGTCATCTTCCTTTCTATCAAGACCACGAGAGCATCTTGGGATAGAGCTGTTTGAACACAGAGGTAAATGCTCTTGACCGTATTGGACTACAACTCAAGATGGAAAGAAGTCAAACAACTGTACAGACACACTTCTGAAAATGCTACTTAATTCACTGAACACATGAAATCCCAGACCTTGTAATCTCAGAGGGTCTGCCAATGGAACTTTGAATAATTCATGGCATTATATGGATTTCTCTACACCACCAGCTCACCGAGATCCTCTCAAATCTAAGTTAACAATGAAGCAGAAAGGGGACTGTGTACGGTGAAAGCATTACTGAGGAAGAACAAGATCATTCAACTTCCAGTTTGAGCTATCCAGTCCAAAGATGTGTGGGTTATGTTGAATTACCCCTTAGTGTCCTAAAATGCTTAGGTTAGCAGGATTAGTGGATAAAATATATGGGGTGGGGCCTGGGTGGGATTATAGTTAGTGCAGACTCGATGGGCCGAAGGACCTCTTTCTGCATTGTAGGATTCTATGATTCAATATCTCCCCAAGTCTCCTTCTCACAGGGACAATCATTGTGGCTCTTTCACTGGTTGAACTGAACAGAACAGCTTCTCCTTTGGAGGAGATTGGGGATTTGAGTTGTGTGTTTGTGATCCCTCAGAATTACCAAATGAGTCTGGTTTAACAATCACACCATCGTGTGAACTCTATCCTATCCAGTTTGACTCCATTCCAAAAGGCTCCAGCACCGTGTGAACTGCTCAGGAGGAGAAGACTGAGAACTCAATTTTCAATTGTTCCAAACACACTATATAATCTTTCAGTTAGATGTGGAATTATGACGAACTTCACAAAGCATGCAACCTCCCAGAATCCAACCTGGAGAGCCTGTGTGAATTAACAAAGTAAAAGCCCATGGTGATAGGGTTGGTATATTAATATAGGTAGAGAAATGGCTAACTGATAGAAAACAGGAAGTTGGGACTAAGCAGGACATTTTTAGGATGGCAATCTGTAACTGGTCGAGTGCCACAGGGATACATGTTGGGGCCACAGCTATTTATAATATATATTAATGATTTGGACAAGTGAATTGAATGTATTATTGCCAAGTTTGCAGATGACACGATAATAGATGGGAAGGTTAGTGGTAAGATTGACACAAAAATTTGACAGTTAATAGAGAGAAGTTTCTCTAAAACTATACAATGCACAAATTAGACTGTACCTGGATTACTGAGAACAGTTTTGGTCCCCTTACCCAAGGAAAGATATACTGGCATTGGAAGCAGTCCAGAGAGGGTTGATCCCATGATGAAAGGATTTTCTTATGAGGAGAGGTTGAGTAGGTTGGGTCCTTATTTAGAAAAATGAACAGCGACCTTATTGAGACATTTGGATTCTCAGGGGGCTTAACAGAGTAGATACTGAGAGGTTGTTTCCATTTGTGGAAGGATCAGTGGGCATAATCACAGAATAAGGGGTCAGAGATTAGGAGGAATTCCTTCTTTTAGAGGGTAAAAAATTTATGGAATTCTTTACAGCAGAGGGCTGTAGAGACTGGAACATTAAGTATGTTCAAGGCTAAGATGGACAGATTTTTAATCAGTAAGGGAATCGAGGTTTATGGGGATAGGGCGGAAAAGTGAAGTCAAGGATTGTCATATCGTGGAGTTCGGTGACGAGTGGTGTGCCCCAGGGGTCTGTTTTGGGGCCCCTGCTGTTTGTAATTTTTATAAATGATCTGGATGAGGGTATTGAGGGATGGATCAGTAAATTTGCAGATGATACTAAAGTTGGTGGTGTGGTAGATAGTGAAGAGGGGTGTTTTAGTTTACAGAGTGACTTGGACAAGTTGCAGAGCTGGGCCGAGAGGTGGCAAATGGAGTTTAATGTGGAAAAGTGTGAGGTAATGCACTTTGGCAGGAACAATAAATGTGTAGAGTATAGGGCTAATGGTAGGGCTCTTAATAGTGTTGAGGAACAGAAGGATCTTGGTGTATGTGTCAATAGATCCCTGAAAGTAGGCAGTCAAGTGGATAAAGTTGTTAAGAAGGCTTATGGAGTCTTAGCTTTTATTGGTAGGGGGATTGAATTTAGGAGCCGCAGCATCATGTTGCAGCTGTACAAAACTCTAGTGCGGCCGCACTTGGAGTATTGTGTGCAGTTCTGGTCGCCACATTATAAGAAAGATGTGGAGGCATTGGAGAGGGTACAGAGGAGGTTTACCAGGATGTTGCCTGGTATGGAGGGCAGGTCCTATGAAGAGAGGTTGAAGGATTTGAGGTTGTTTTCGTTAGAAAGGAGGCGGCTAAGGGGGGATCTTATTGAAACATATAAGATAATTAGAGGTTTGGATAGGGTGGACAGTGATAGCCTTTTTCCTAGGATGGAAAAAGCTAGCACGAGGGGACACAACTTTAAATTAAGGGGTATGAGTTATAGGACGGATATCAGAGGTAGGTTCTTTACTCAAAGAGTGATTAGGGAGTGGAATGCCCTGCCTGCAGCTGTTGTAGATGCGCCAAGTTTGGTGGCGTTTAAGAGGTTAGTTGATAAGTATATGGATGAGAAGGGAATGGTTTAGTTAGGAGGGGCATTGCTTTTTATTTTGGTCGGCACAACATCGAAGGCCGAAGGGCCTGTTCTGTGCTGTATTGTTCTATGTTCTATGTTCTATGTTCTATATCAGATGAGCTTTGATCTCATTGAATGATAGAGCAGACTCGATGGACTGAGTGGCCTCCTTCTGTTTGTATGTGTTATGGCTGTATGGATGTTTGGTGAGGGTAATGCAGTTTATATGGCGTAAATAGACTTTCAAAAGATAAAGTGCCATATAATAACCTTTAAACTAGAAAGGTTAGGGGGAGGGAATAGTGATGTGGAGACTGGGAGCAAGGAAGTTAGCTCCCAGGTAGGGAAGGACTCTAGGCAGGATGAGAGGCAGGTTAGGCGAGTGGGGGAGAAGGGAAATGTCCAGTCTGAGGGGCTGAGGTGTGTCTATTTTAATGCCGGGAGTGTAGTAAATAAGGTGGATGAACTTAGAGTGTGGATTGCTGCTTGGGATTGTGATGTGGTGGCCATTACAGAGACTTGGATGTCTCAGGGACAGGTCTGGGTACTACAGGTCCCAGGATTCAGATCCTTCAGGAAGGACAGGGAGGGAGGCAAAAGAGGTGGTGGAGTGGCACTGTTGATCAGGGACAGTGTCATGGCTGCAGAGAAGGTGGATACCGAGGAGGGAATGTCTACGGAGTCTCTGTGGGTGGAAGTTAGGAATAGCAAAGGGTCGGTGACGTTGCTGGGTGTATTCTATAGGCCGCCCAATAGTGACAGGGAAGTTGAGGTGCAGATAGGGCAACAGATACTGGAGATGTAGAAATAACAGAGTTGTTGTGATGGGAGACTTCAATTTCCCAAACATCGACTGGAATATCCCAAGGGTAAGGGGTTTGAATGGGGAGGAGTTTGTTAGGTGTGTTCAGGAGGGTTTCCTGACACAGCACGTGGACAAGCCTACGAAAGGAGAGGCTGTACTGGACCTGGTACTAGCTAATGAACCAGGACAGGTGATGGATCTCTCGGTAGGAGAGCATCTTGGGGATGGAGATCATAATTCTATCTCCTTCACCCTTGCATTGGAAAAGGATAGGATCAGGCAGGCTAGGAAGGTGTTTGTCTGGAATAAGGGGAAATATGAAGACATCAGGCAGATGTTGGGGCGAATAAACTGGAAGGAGGTGTTCTTGGGGAAAAGCACAGAAGGAAGGTGGCAGATATTCAAGGAATGCTTGTCTGGAGCTCTGCACGACAACGTTCCGGTGAGACAAGGAGGTTTTGGTAGGTCGAGGGAACCGTGGTGCACGAAGGCTGTGGTGAACCTAGTCAGGAAGAAAAGAAAGGTGTATAAAAGGTTCAAAGAGCTAGGAGATGTTGGGGATCTAGAGAAGTATAAGGCTTATAGAAGAGAGCTTAAAAAGGAAATTAGGAGAGCCAGAAGGGGTCATGAGAAGGCCTTGGCTGGTAGGATTAAGGAGAATCCCAAGGCCTTCTACAAATATGTAAAAAGTAAAAGGATGAGAAGAGAAGGGATAGGACCTATAAAAGGTGAAGGGGGAAAAGTCTGTATGGAACCGGAAGAAATGGCAGAGGTGCTTAATGAGTACTTTGCCTCAGTATTCACGGTGGAAAGTGATCTGGGAGGATGCACTACAAGTTTGCGGCAGACTGAAAAGATTGAGTATGTAGATATTAAGGAAGCGGATGTGTTAGAACTTTTAAATGCTATCAAGATAGACAAGTCTCCGGGACCAGATGGGATGTACCCCAGGTTATTGTGGGAGGTGAGGGATGTCATTGCAGAGCCCCTGGCGATGATCTTTGCGTCGTCGATGGAGACGGGAGAGGTTCCGGAGGATTGGAGGATTGCGGATGTGGTCCCTATTTTCAAGAAAGGGAACAGGGATAGTCCTGGAAATTACCGACCGGTGAGTCTGACCTCAGTGGTTGGTAAGCTGATGGAGAGGCTTCTGAGGGACAAGATTTACGAGCATTTGGAGAAGTTTAGGTTGATTAGAAATAGTCAACATGGTTTTGTAAAAGGCAGGTCGTGCCTTACGAGCTTAATTGAGTTCTTCGAAAATGTGACTGAACACATTGACGAAGGAAGAGCAGTGGACGTGGTGTACATGGACTTCAGCAAGGCATTTGACAAGGTCCCCCATGCAAGACTTCTTGAGAAGGTGAGAGGCCATGGGATCCAAGGGGCTTTGGCCTTGTGGATCCAGAACTGGCTTGCCTGCAGAAGGCAGAGGGTGGTTGTGGATGGCTCTTTTTCTGCATGGAGGTCGGTCACCAGTGGAGTGCCCCAGGGATCTGTTCTAGGACCCTTGCTGTTTGTCATTTTCATAAATGACCTGGATGAGGAAGTGGAGGGATGGGTGAGTAAGTTTGCCGATGACACGAAGGTCGGTGGTGTTGTGGATGGTCTGGAGGGATGTCAAAAGTTGCAGCATGACATTGACAGGATGCAAGACTGGGCGGAGAAGTGGCAGATGGACTTCAACGCGGATAAATGTGTTGTGGTCCATTTTGGCAGATCCAACGGGATGAATGAGTACATTATCAAAGGTAGGAGTCTTAGCTGTGTGGAAGAGCAGAGGGATCTTGGGGTCCGGGTCCATAAGACTCTCAAATCGGCCTCCCAGGTGGAGGATGTGGTTAAGAAAGCTTATGGTGTACTAGCCTTCATTCATCGAGGGATTGAGTTCAGGAGTCAGGAGGTAATGCTGCAGCTTTATAGGACCCTTGTCAGACCACACTTGGAGTACTGTGCGCAGTTCTGGTGGCCTCACTATAGGAAGGACGTGGAAGCTATTGAAAGGGTGCAGAGGAGATTTACAAGGATGTTGCCTGGATTGGGAGGCATGCCTTATGAAGACAGGTTGAGGGAGCTGGGACTGTTCTCCCTGGAGAGACGAAGGTTGAACCTGATAGAGGTTTACAAGATGTTGAGAGGAATAGATAGGGTGGACTCTCGAGACTATTTCCCAGGGCTGAAATGGTTGCGACGAGAGGGCACAGATTTAAGGTGCAGGGAAGCAAGTACAGAGGGGATGCTAGGGGAAAGTTTTTCACTCAGAGGGTGGTGAGTGAATGGAATCGGCTGCCGTCGGTGGTGGTCGAGGCGAACTCGCTGGGGTCTTTTAAAAGACTTCTGGATGAGTATATGGGATCCAATGGGATTGGGGGTTATAGATAGGTCTATGGCTGGGTAGGTTTTGATGTGTTTGGCACAACTTGTGGGCCAAAGGGCCTGTTTGTGCTGTAGTGTTCTATGTTCTATGTTCTATGTTAATAGACTTAGTAGAAGCCCATGGAAAAACAGAGACAAGGGGATACAAGGTCGGCTAAGTTAGTGATAGATCTGAAGAGGACATAGGCTGGTGGAATGGGTGGACAAGTGTCGATGATATTTAACACAGAGAACCGTAGAGAGAGTGAAAAGAGGCAAAGTAAATTCCAGATACAATCCTGAAAAAGGAGTGCAGGAACTGAGAGAGCTGGGTCCACCTGCACACAAATTATTGATGGTTTTAGGGCAAGTTGTAAAAGAGGTGAATAAAGACACACAGGATCTTAAATAGAGTCACAGAGTACAAAAACAAGGAAATGATGATGAACATTTGCTGAACAATTGTTTGATCTCAGCTGGAGCATTGTATCCAATTCTGGGCTTAGGAAGGGTCTTAACACTTGACTATCTATCCTGTCTATGCCTCTCACTACTTGATAGACTGCTCTAAGATCAAACCTCAGCCTCCTACACTCCAGGAAAAATGTCCCAGTTTATCCAGCCTCAAACCATTAAATCCCGGTAGCATCCTAGTAAATCTTTTCTGCACTCTTTCTAATTTAATAATATCCTTTCTATAATAGGGCGACCAGAACAGTACAGAGCATTTCAAGTGTGGCCTTACTAACATCTTGTACAACTTCAACAAGACATTCCAACTCCTGTATTCAATATTCTGACCAATGAAATCAAGCATGCCAAATGCCTTCACCACTCTCTCCACTGTGACTCTACTTTCAAGCAGTTATGAACCTGTACTCCTAGATCTGTATTTTGTAACTCTCCCCAATGCCCTATTATTAATAGAGGAAGTCCTGTCCCGATTTGCATTTAACTAAATTAAAATCCATCTGCCATTCATCAGCCCACTGGCCCAACTGATCAAGGATCTTAACAGATTAATGAGAAACAATCGCATCCCTCCAACTAAATCAAAGCAGCATCAGACACTGCAACGCTAACAGGCTACACATCCTCTTTAAACAGATCCCACCATTGGAGAATGAGCTGTGAGGGATGAGGCAGGGATTGAGTCACTGGTGTTGGTGAAGAGAGGATTCTCAGTGGTCAGTGAGCCAGTTCCTACAGACTAGATGGTCAACAAGCAGCAAGAAAATGCTGGCTTTTTAACTTCCTCTCTCATCATGTTAGTTGTCTCCAGTTGTGAGAACACAGGAACCACAGATCAACAACACTACTCAAACTTTTTAACCTCAAATTTCTCACCACTGCTTTACTCACATTCACACTTGGGTGAAATCAGTGCTGTGGAGATGGTAGGCTTTATCTTGGCTGGGCTGTCACTCTGATACTGTGAGTGTGGCCAGAGCACTGCAAAGTGTACCCATGGGTTATATTCCTGGGATTCAGTGCTGCATTGTTTGGAATGAGTGGAGCTGCATCCGTTAGGATTTCGGGAGATGCATGTAGATGAGTATGTTGTTACCCACTGTACTAAAACTGAAAGCAGAGACTTGTCAATAGAGTATTTCTGTCTTTCTGTGAAATATCCTCCCCAGGAATGGCAGGAGCGAATGTTTCTGCAGAGCAAGTTCTCACAGAAAGGCAATGCGATAAAATTCCAGTTTTAACCTGTTTTAATGATGTTGATTGGTGGATAACATTTTGATCGAGTCACTGGGGAGAATCCACCCTGAGGTTCCGATAGAGTAACAGCCTCTCCTGGATTGGGACTGGCAGGAATTAGCAAAACAGGACTTTGTCCAGAGGTTGCTGTGATGTTGGGTTTGTTGCAGTGAGTTTCCCCTGGGTGGGGGAGGTGTTGGGCTCTGATCTTGCCCCGGCAGGTAAGTGAGGAATGCTGGAGTTAGTCACAGGGTGACGGCACCAGGTACACACCTGCCCAGGGAGAGGAAGCAGAGTGTGGGGCAGACAGACAGACAGCTCCCGGTGCAGACACCGACACCAACAGAGACACAGAGCAAACCCCACCGGCTTTCAGCAACTGCAGGTAGGTCAAACTTCCAAACTTTCCACCTCCGCTGGAGGTTTCCGGGCGGCTCTGGGATCCGGGATAGAGAGGGAATTCTCTCCGGGATTGGAATCTCCGGGAAAGTGTCACATTCCTCAGCAACTGATCAGGAAGTGACCGGGAGCAGGCACCCAGATCCCGGGGGATAATGCACCCTGTTCCCGGAGGGAATTCACCCTGATCCCGGAGGGAATTCACCCTGATCCCAACGGATAACGCACCCAGATCCCAGGGGGAGATCATCCTGTTCCCTGGGGATAATGCACCCTGATCCCAGGGAATATTGCACCCTGATCCCGGGAGATAACGCACCCTGTTCCCTGGGGATAATGCACCCTGTTCCCGGGGGATAATGCACCCTGATCCCGGGAGATAACGCACCCTGTTCCCAGGGGATAATGCACCCTGATCCCGGGGGATAATGCACCCTGATCCCGGGAGATAACGCACCCTGTTCCCTGGGGATAATGCACCCTGATCCCGGGGGATAATGCACCCTGTTCCCGGGGGATAATGCACCTGATCCCAGGGAATATTGCACCCTGATCCCGGGGATAACACACCCTGTTCCCTGGGGATAATGCACCCTGATCCTGGGGGATAATGCACCCTGTTCCCGGGGAATAATGCACCCTGTTCCCGGGGGATAATGCACCCAGATCCCAACGGGTAACGCACCCTGTTCCCAGGGGATAATGCATCCTGTTCCCGGGGGATAATGCACCCTGATTCCCAGGGGGATGATGCACCCTGATCCAGAGGGATAATGCACCCTGATCCCAGGGGGATAATGCACCCTGATCCCAGGGGATGATGCACTGTGATCTGGGGGGATAATGCACCCTGATCCCGGGGATAATGCACCCTGATCCCGGGGATAATGCACCCTAATCTGGGGGGATAATGCACCCTGATTCCAGGGGATAACGCACCCTGATCCCCGGGGATAACGCACCCTGATTCCTGGGGGATAACGCAGTCTGTTCCCGGGGGATAATGCACCCTGATTCCCGGGGGATAATGCACCCTGACTCCCGGGGGATAATGCACCCTGATCCGGGGGGATATTGCACCCTTATCATAATGCACCCTGATCCAGGGGGATAATGCACCATGTTCCCGGGGGATAATGCACTCTGATCCCAGAGGATAATGCACCCTGATCCTGGAAGATATCGCACCCTGATACCGGAAGATAATGCACCCTGATCCCAGAGGATAATGCACCTTGATGCCCGGGGATAATGCACTCTGATCCCTGGGGATAATGCACCCTGATCCCGGAGGCAAATTTACTCTGATCCAATGGATAGCATTGGAGGGTATGTGTCAGGGTTGGAGAGTGTGGTGGGGGATTGGGGTGGACTGTGGATGGTGGTGTGTGTGTGTGTGTGTGTGTGTGTGTATTTTTATGTATGTGTGAAGGGGTGGGGTTGGGGCTGTGTGGATGTGTGTGTGGCGGTGTGTAGGGATGTAGGAGGGTGTACGTGGGTGTGTGTGGGTGTATTGGGGCATTTATGGGTATGTGTGGGGTTGGTATTGTTTGCAGGTAGATGTGGGTGTGTGTGGGTGTATGTGGGATATAGGTGGGTGTGCGAGGGGTTGGTGGTATTTGCGGATGAGTGTGTGTGGATGCATGTGGGTATTTGTGGGTGTGTGTAGGTGTAATGAGGTATAGGTGGGTGTGTATGGGGTTGGTGTTGTTTGGGGGGTGGGTGTAGTGGGGTAGATGTGGGTATGTATGGGTGTAATAGGGTATAGGCAGTATGTGGGGGGTATAGAACATAGAACATAGAACACTACAGCACAAACAGGCCCTTCGGCCCACGGGTTGTGCCAATCACATCTATACCTACCAATCCACAGACCTATCTATAACCCCCAATCCCATTCATTCCCATATACTCATCCAGAAGTCTTTTAAAAGACCCCAGCGAGTTCGCCTCTACCACGACCGACGGCAGCCGATTCCATTCACTCACCACCCTCTGAGTGAAAAACTTTCCCCTAGCATCCCCTCTGTACTTGCTTCCCTGCACCTTAAATCTGTGTCCTCTCGTAGTGACCATTTCAGCTCGGGGAAATAGCCTCTGAGAATCCACCCTATCTATTCCTCTCAACATTTTATAAACCTCTATCAGGTCGTCTCTCAACCTACGTCTCTCCAAGGAGAAGAGTCCCAGCTCCCTCAACCTATCTTCATAAGGCCTGCCTCCCAATCCAGGCAACATCCTTGTAAATCTCCTCTGCACTCTCTCAATAGCGGCTACATCCTTCCTATAGTGAGGCGACCAGAACTGCGCACAGTACTCCAAGTGGGGTCTGACAAGGGTCTTATAGAGTTGCATCATTACCTCCTGACTCCTAAACTCAATCCTTCGATTAATGAAGGCCAGTACACCATATGCCTTCTTGACCACTTCCTCCATCTGCGAGGCCAATTTAAGAGTCCTATGGACCTGGATCCCAAGATCCTTCTGCTCTACAACACAGCTAAGACTCCTACCCTTGATATTGTACTCCTTCTTAGCTTTTATTGGTAGGGGGATTGAATTTCGGAGCTGCAACGTCATGTTGCAACTGTACAAAACTCTAGTGCAGCCGCACTTGGAATATTGTGTACAGTTCTGGTCCCCGCATTATAAGAAAGATGTGGAGGCATTGGAGAGGGTACAGAGGAGGTTTACCAGGATGTTGCCTGGTATGGAGGGCAGGTCTTATGAGGAGAGGCTGAGGGATTTGAGGTTGTTTTCATTAGAAAGAAGGCAGCTAAGAGGAGACCTTATTGAAACATATAAGATGATTAGAGGTTTAGATAGGGTGGACAGTGATAGCCTTTTTCCTAGGATGGAGAAAGCTAGCACGAGGGGACATAGCTTTAAATTAAGGGGTGGTAGTTATAGACGGATGTCAGATGTAGGTTCTTTACCCAGAGGGTGGTAAGGGTATGGAATGCCCTGCCTGCTGCAGTTGTAGATGCGCCACGTTTGGTGGCGTTTAAGAGGTCAGTAGATAAGTTTATGGATGAAAAGGGAATGGTTTAGGTTAGAGGGTCATTGCTTTTTCCTAATTGGTCAGCGCAACATCGAAGGCCGAAGGGCCTGTTCTGCGCTGTAATGTTCTATGTTCTATGTTCATCCCATTTTCTTGCCAAAATGGACCACTACACATTTATCCGCGTATAATTTGGCATGTGTGAGTGTATGTGGGGTTGGTGGTGTTTGTGGGTGGGTATCTGTGGGTGTGTTGGGGTGTAGTGGGGTATAGGTAGGTGTGTGTGAAGTACAGTAGTGTACGCTTCACCTGGACCATTTGATGGGCAACACGACAGCTCAGTGACTATCGCTGTGCTGTGCAGATACATGGATTTGGGCCTGTGTCTGTGGGAGTTTGCGCATTCTCCCCGTGCTTGCGTGGGTTTTCTCCGGGAGCTCCGGTTTCCTCCCACATCCCAAAGATGTGCTCTTAGGCTAATTGGCAAAACAAATTCTCCCTAAATTGTCTCAAATTTGGTTTTTAATCCATAGATCTATAAACATGGACAGGGATCACGGGTAGAGGTGGGGACATCGAGGTGGCGGCGCGGGCTCGTTGGGCCGAAGGGCCTGTTTCCCGTGCTGTTTTGTTCTTTGTTCGTTGTTCTATATGTGGGTGTAGTGGGGTGTGTGTGAGTATATATGGGAATATGTGGGTGTGTGTGGGTGTAGTGGGGTATAGGTGGGTGTGTGTGGGTGTAGTGGGGTATATGTGGGTGTGTGTGGGTGTAGTGGGGTATATGTGGGTGTGTGTGGGTGTAGTGGGGTATAGGTGGGTGTATGTGGGTGTGTGTGGGTGTAGTGGGGTATAGGTGGGTGTGTGTGGGTGTAGTGGGGTATAGGTGGGTGTAGTGGGGTATAGGTGGGTGTGTGTGGGTGTAGTGGGGTATATGTGGGTGTGTGTGGGTGTAGTGGGGTATATGTGGGTGTGTGTGGGTGTAGTGGGGTATAGGTGGGTGTGTGTGAGTATATATGGGAATATGTGGATGTGTGTGGATGTAGTGGGGTATAGGTGGGTGTGTGTGGGTGTAGTGGGGTATATGTGGGTGTGTGTGGGTGTAGTGGGGTATATGTGGGTGTGTGTGGATGTAGTGGGGTATAGGTGGGTGTATGTGGGTGTGTGTGGGTGTAGTGGGTATAGGTGGGTGTGTGTGGGTGTATGGGGTATATGTGGGTGTGTGTGGGTGTAGTGGGGTATATGTGGGTGTGTGTGGATTATGGGTTAGGTGGGTGTTGGTGTAGTGGGGTATATGTGGTGTGTGTGGGTGTAGTGGGGTATAGTGGTGTGTGTGGGTGTAGTGGGGTATAGGTGGGTGTGTGTGGATGTAGTGGGGTATATGTGGGTGTGTGTGAGTATAGTTGGGTATATGTGGGTGTGTGTGGGTGTAGTGGGGTATATGTGGGTGTGTGTGGGTGTAGTGGGGTATAGGTGGGTGTGTGTGGATGTATGGGTATAGGTGGGTGTGTGTGGGTGTAGTGGGTATATGTGGTGTGTGTGAGTATATATGGGTATATGGGGGTGTGTGTGGGTGTAGGGGGTATATGTGGGTGTGTGTGGATGTAGTGGGTATATGTGGGTGTGTGGATGTAGTGGGGTTATGTGGGTGTGTGTGGTGTAGTGGGGTATATGTGGGTGTGTGTGATGTAGTGGGGTATATGTGGGTGTGTGTGGGTGTAGTGGGGTGTATGTGGGTGTGTGTGGGTGTAGTGAGGTATAGGTGGGTGTGTGTGGGTGTAGTGGGGTATATATGGGTATATGTGGGTGTGTGTGGGTGTAGTGGGGTATATGTGGGTGTGTGTGGATGTAGTGGGGTATATGTGGGTGTGTGTGGATGTAGTGGGGTATAGTGTGTGAGTGTGTGTGGGTGTATGGGGTATATGTGGGTGTGTGTGGGGTAGTGGGGTATGTGGGTGTGTGGGATGTATGGGTATATGTGGGTGTGTGTGGATGTAGTGAGGTTATGTGGGTGTGTGTGGGTGTAGTGGGGTATAGGTGGGTGTGTGGGTGTAGTGGGGTATATGGGTGTGTGTGGGTGTAGTGGGGTATATGTGGGTGTGTTGGGGTAGTGGGGTATATGTGGGTGTGTGATGTAGGGGGTATAGGTGGGTGTGTGTGGGTGTGTGTGGTGTATGGGGTTGTGGGTGTGTGTGGGTGTAGTGGGGTATATGTGGGTGTGTGTGGATGTAGTGGGGTATAGGTGGGTGTATGTGGGTGTGTGTGGGTGTAGTGGGGTATAGGTGGGTGTGTGTGGGTGTAGTGGGGTATAGTGGGTGTAGTGGGGTATAGGTGGGTGTGTGTGGGTGTAGTGGGGTATATGTGGGTGTGTGTGGGTGTAGTGGGGTATATGTGGGTGTGTGTGGGTGTAGTGGGGTATAGGTGGGTGTGTGTGGGTGTAGTGGGGTATAGGTGGGTGTGTGTGGGTGTGTGTGGGTGTAGTGGGGTATAGGTGGGTGTGTGTGGAGGTAAAAAATGTGTGTGGGGTAGTGGGGTAAGGGTGTAGTGGGGTATAGGTGGGTGTGTGTGGGTGTAGTGGGGTATATGTGGTGTGTGTGGGTGTAGTGGGTATATATGGGTGTGTGTGGATGTAGTGGGGTATAGGTCGTGGTGTGTGGGTGTGTTGGGGGTAGAGTGTGTGTGTGGTGTAGTGGGGTATATGGGGTGTGTGGGTGTAGTCGGGTATAGGTGGGTTGTGTGGGTGTAGAGGGTATATGGATTGTGTGGTGTAGTGGGTATAGGTGGGTGTTGTGGGTTAGAGGGATAGTGGTGTGTGTGGGTGTAGTGGGTATAGGTGGTGTGTGTGGGTGTAGTGAAAAAAAAGTAGTGGGTATAGGTGGGTGTGTGTGGGTGAGTTGGGTATAGGTGGGGGTGTGTGGGTATAGTGGGGTATAGGTGGGTGTGTGTGGGTGTAGTGGGGTATAGGTGGGTGTGTGTGAGTATATATGGGAATATGTGGATGTGTGTGGATGTAGTGGGGTATAGGTGGGTGTGTGTGGGTGTAGTGGGGTATATGTGGGTGTGTGTGGGTGTAGTGGGGTATATGTGGGTGTGTGTGGGTGTAGTGGGGTATAGGTGGGTGTGTGTGGGTGTAGTGGGGTATAGGTGGGTGTGTGTGGGTGTGTGTGGGTGTAGTGGGGTATAGGTGGGTGTGGTGTGGGTGTAGTGGGTATAGGTGGGTGTGTGTGGTGTAGTGGGGTATAGGTGGGTGTAGTGGGGTATAGTGGGTGTGTGTGGGTGTAGTGGGTATATGTGGTGTGTGTGGTGTAGTGGGGTATATGTGGGTGTGTGTGGATGTAGTGGGGTATAGGTGTGTGTGTGTGTGGGTGTGTGGGTGTAGTGGGGAGAGGTGTGTGTGTGTGGGTGTAGTGGTATATGTAGTGTGTGTGTGGGGTGTAGTCGGTATAGGTGGTGTGTGTGTGTGTAGAGGGTATATTGGATGTGTGTGGGTGTGTGGGATAGGTGGGGTGTGTGGGTGTAGAGGGTGTATGTGGGTGTGTGTGGGTGTAGTGGGGTATAGGTGGGTGTGTGTGGGTGTAGTGGGGTATAGGTGTGTGTGTGTGGGTGTAGAGGGGTATATGTGGATGTATGTGGGTGTAGTGGGGTATAGGTGGGTGTATGTGGGTGTAGTGGGGTATAGGTGGGTGTGTGTGGGTGTAGTGGGGTATAGGTGGGTGTGTGTTGGTATAGTGGGGTAATAGGTGGGTGTGGTGGGTGTAGTGGGGTATAGGTGGGTGGGTGTGGTGTAGTGGGGTATATGTGGGTGTGTGTGTGGGTGTAGTGTGGGTATAGGTGTGTGTGTGTGGGTGTAGTGGGATATATGTGGGTGTGTGGTGGGTGTAGTGGGGTATATGTGGGTGTGTGTGGATGTATTGGGGTAATAGGTGGGTGTGTGTGGGTGTGTGTGGGTGTAGTGGGGTATAGTGGGTGTGTGTGGGTGTAGTGGGGTATAGGTGGGTTGTGTGGGTGTAGTGGGGTATAGGTGGGTGTGTCTGGGTGTAGAGGGGTATATGTGGATGTGTGTGGGTGTAGTGGGGTGTAGGTGGGTGTGTGTGGGTGTAGAGGGGGATATGTGATGTGTGTGGGTGTAGTGGGGTATAGGTGTGTGTGTGTGGGTGTAGTGGGGTATAGGTGGGTGTGTGTGGGTGTAGAGGGGTATATGTGGATGTGTGTGGGTGTAGTGGGGTATAGGTGGGTGTGTGTGGGTGTAGTGGGGTATAGGTGGGTGTGTGTGGGTGTAGAGGGGTATATGTGGATGTGTGTGGGTGTAGTGGGGTATAGGTGGGTGTGTGTGTGGGTGGGTGTGGGTGGGTGTGGGTGTAGTGGGGTATAGGTGGGTGTGTGTGGGTGTGAAACTTTCCTCTGATTATCCCCATTTTCCCAACCATCATCCCTGCCTCGGGACTATTGCTCCAACTGGCCAATTAGAAACAGAGTTGTATTTCAATGAATCTGATTGGATTTGGGGCTGACCCCAGTTTTAAAGAAGGTTTTATTTTCTAGAAGGTTTTCTTTTATTTGACTGCGAGGTAAAGTTTGTCTTTAAAACAAAACCGTGACCCTCTGCAGGTTATTTAGGACAATATGACCCTGTGCTCAGTTATGCAACAAATTGAGGGGATCTGTGTTTGGGATTGTGGACGGAGTGCGTATTGGGGCTGTGGCGGTCTGTGTGAGAGTGTGGGGTGGTGTTGGGGATTGTGGGGGTCTGTGTGAGGGTGCTGGGTAGTGTTGGGGATTGTGGGGGTCTGTGTGAGGGTGTGGGGTGGTGTTGGGGATTGTGGGGGTCTGTGTGAGGGTGTGGGGTGGTGTTGGGGATTGTGGGGGTCTGTGTGAGGGTGTGGGGTGGTGTTGGGGATTGTGGGGGTCTGTGTGAGGGTTGGGTGGTGTTGGGGATTGTGGGGTCTGTGTGAGTTTGTAGGGTGGTGTTGGGGATTGTGGGGGTCTGTGTGAGGGTGTGGGGTGGTGTTGGGGATTGTGGGGGTTTGTGTGAGGGTGTGGGGTGGTGTTGGGGATTGTGTGGGGGTCTGTGGAGGGGTGGGGTGGTGTTGGGGATTGTGGGGGTCTGTGTGAGGGTGTGGGGTGGTGTTGGGGATTGTGGGGGTCTGTGTGAGGTTGTGGGGTGGTGTTGGGGATTGTGGGGGTCTGTGTGAGGGTGTGGGGTGGTGTTGGGGATTGTGGGGGTCTGTGTGAGGGTGTGGGGTGGTGTTGGGGATTGTGGGGGTCTGTGTGAGGGTGTGGGGTGGTGTTGGGGATTGTGGGGGTCTGTGTGAGGGTGGGGTGGTGTGGGATTGTGGGGGTCTGTGTGAGGTGTGGGGTGGTGTTGGGGATTGTGGGGGTGTGTGAGGGTGTGGGTGGTTGGGATTGTGGGGTCTGTTGAGGGTGTGGGTGTTGGGATTGTGGGGGTCTGTGGAGGTGTGGGTGGTGTTGGGGATTGTGGGGTCTGTGTGAGGGTGTGGGGTGGTGTTGGGATTGTGGGGGTCTGTGTGAGGGTGTGAGGTAGTGTTGGGGATTGTGGGGGTCTGTGTGAGGGTGTGGGGTGGTGTTGGGGATTGTGGGGGTCTGTGTGAGGGTGTGGGGTGGTGTTGGGGATTGTGGGGGTTTGTGTGAGGGTGTGAGGTGGTGTTGGGGATTGTGGGGGTCTGTGTGAGGTGACTGGATTAACATCTTTGTGAAGATTTTCCTGGCAAAAGGTGAAATGTTCTTTGAAACTTTGATTTGATTTATTATTGTCACATGTATTAAAATACAGTGAAAAGTATTGTTTCTTGCGCTCTATACAGACAAAACATACCGTTCATAGAGTATATAGGGAGAAGGAAGGGGGAAGGTATGGGGTATAGTATTACAGTCATAGCTGGGGTGGAGAGAAAGACCAACAGCAGGGAAGAAGCTGTTCTTGTGTCGGTTGGTAAGTGACCTCAGACTTCTGTATCTTTTTCTTGATGGAAGAACATAGAACATAGAACAATACAGCACAAACAGGCCCTTCGGCCCACAAGTTGTGCTGATCACATCTACCAATCCACAGACCTATCTATAACCCCCTATCCGATTCTTTTCCATATACTCATCCAGAAGTCTTTTGAAAGACCCCAGTGAGTTTGCCTCAACAACCTCCGACGGCAGTCGGTTCCATTCACTCACCACCCTCTGAGTGAAAAACCTACCCCTGACATCTCCTTTGTATTTGCTTCCCTGCACCTTAAATCTGTGTCCTCTCGTAATGACCATTTCAGCTCGGGGAAATAGTCTCTGAGAGTCCACCCTATCTATCCCTCTTAACATTTTATAAACCTCTATCAGGTCGCCTCTGAACCTACGTCTCTCCAGTGAGAAGAGTCCCAGCTCCCT
This sequence comes from Sphyrna mokarran, assembly GCA_024679065.1. NCBI lineage: Eukaryota > Metazoa > Chordata > Chondrichthyes > Carcharhiniformes > Carcharhinidae > Sphyrna > Sphyrna mokarran. The sequence goes on along the minus strand of JAGIQG010000021.1, from coordinate 50,430,238 downwards.
CAACCTATCTTCATAAGGCCTGCCTCCCAATCCAGGCAGCATCCTTGTAAATCTCCTCTGAACCCTCTCAATAGCCTCTACATCTTGTTCAAGAAGGGGAAGAGAGACCTTCCAGGGAATTATAGGCCAGTGAATCTTACTTCTGTTGTGGGCAAAGTATTGGAGAGAACTATTAGGGATAGGATTTATAGTTATTTAGAGAGAAATGAATTGATTGGGGATAGTCAGCATGGTTTTGTGAAGGGTAGGTCGTGCCTTACTAACCTCATTGAGTTTTTTGAAAAAGTGACCAAAGAGGTGGATGGGGGTAAGGCGGTTGATGTGGTATATATGGACTTTAGTAAGGCGTTTGATAAGGTGGCCCATGGAAGACTTCTGCAGAAAATGCAGATGTATGGGATAGAGGGTGATTTAGCTAATTGGGTTAGGAATTGGCTAGCAGATAGAAGACAGAGGGTGGTGGTTGATGGGAGATATTCATCGTGGAGTTCGGTGACAAGTGGTGTACCTCAGGGATCTGTTTTGGGGCCCCTGCTGTTTGTAATTTTTATAAATGATCTGGATGAGGGTATTGAAGGATGGATTAGTAAATTTGCAGATGACACTAAAGTCGGTGGAGTGGTAGATAGTGAAGAGGGGTGTTATAGTTTGCAGAGAGACTTGGACAAGTTGCAGAGCTGGGCCGAGAGGTGGCAAATGGAGTTTAATGTGGAAAAGTGTGAGGTAATGCACTTTGGCAGGAATAATAAATGTGTAGAGTATAGGGCTAATGGTAGGATTCTTAATAGTCTTGATGAACAGAGGGATCTTGGTGTGTATGTGCATAGATCCCTGAAAGTAGGCAGTCAAGTCGAGAAGGTTGTTAAGAAGGCATATGGAGTCTTAGCTTTTATTGGTAGGGGGATTGAATTTCGGAGCCGCAACGTCATGTTGCAACTGTACAAAACTCTAGTGCAGCCGCACTTGGAGTATTGTGTGCAGTTCTGGTCCCCGCATTATAAGAAAGATGTGGAGGCATTGGAGAGGGTACAGAGGAGGTTTACCAGGATGTTGCCTGGTATGGAGGGCAGGTCTTATGAAGAGAGGCTGAGGATTTGAGGTTGTTTTCGTTAGAAAGGAGGCGGCTAAGAGGGGACCTTATTGAAACATATAAGATGATTAGAGGTTAAGATAGGGTGGACAGTGATAGCCTTTTCCTAGGATGGAGAAAGCTAGCACGAGGGGACACAGCTTTAAATTAAGGGGTGATAGTTATAGGACGGATATCAGAGGTAGGTTCTTTACCCAAAGGGTGTTCGGGAGTGGAAGCCCTGCCTGCAGCATTTGTAGATGCGCCAAGTTTGGTGGCATTTAAGAGGTTAGTTGATAAGTATATGTAAGAGAAGGGAATGGTTTTTTAAGTTTTGGCGGGGGCATTGCTTCTTATATTGGTTGGCGCAACACGAAGGCTGAAGGGCCTGTTCTGTGCTGTAATGTTCTATGTTCTATCTTCCTATAATGAGGCGACCAGAACTGCGCACAATACTCCAACTGGGGTCTGACAAGAGTCTTATAGAGCTGCATCATTACCTCCTGACTCCTAAACTCTATTCCTCGATTAATGAAGGCCAGTACACCATACGCCTTCTTAACCACTTCCTCCACCTGCGAGGCCGATTTAAGAGTCCTATGGACCCGGACCCCGAGATCCTTCTGCTCTACAACACAGCTAAGACTCCTACCCCTTATATTGTACTCCTTCATCCCATTATTCCTGCCAAAATGGACCACTACACATTTATCTGCGTTGAAGTCCATCTGCCACTTCTCCGCCCAGTCTTGCATCCTGTCTATGTCCTGCTGCAACTTTTGGCATCCCTCCAGACCATCCACAACACCACCGATCTTTGTATTGTCGGCGAACTTACTAACCCATCCCTCCACTTCCTCATCCAGGTCATTTATGAAAATGACAAACAGCAGGGGTCCCAGAACAGATCCCTGGGGCACTCCACTGGTTACTGACCTCCATGCAGAACAAGACCCATCCACAACCACTTTCTGCTTTCTGCCGGCAAGCCTGTTCTGGATCCACGAGGCCAAAGCCCCTTGGATCCCATGCCCTCTCACCTTCTCCAGAAGATGGAAGGTGGAAGAGAGAATGTCCGGGGTGTGTAGCTTCCTTAATTATTCTGGTTCTTTTTCCGAGGTGACGCAAAGTGTAGACAGAGTCAATGGAGGCTGGTTTGTGTGATGGATTGGGCTACATTCATACCCTTTGTAGTTCCTTGCAGTCTTGGGCAGAGCAGGAGGCGTATCAAACTGTAATACAATCAGAAAGAATGCTTTCCATGGGGCATCTGTAAAAGTTGGTGAGAGTTATAGCAGACTTGCCAAATTTCCTTAGTCTTTTGAGAAGGTAGACGCACTGCTGGGCTTTCTTAACTATAACGTCCCCCTGTAACGACCAGGACAGGTTGTTGGTGATCTGGATATTTAGAAACCTGAAGCTCTCGACCCTTTCCATGTCATCCCTATTGATGTAGACAGGGACATGTCATCCACTACACTTCCTGAAGTTGATAGGAAGTGTGTAATTTGACCAGAAATCTTGCCTGCAGAGTGCAGTCTGACCCTTCCTCCAGAATGTCTCACACCACATTTCACTTCATTTTTGAGCCTGTCAGTCAATGTGGAGTGGTCAGGCTCTGATTGGATGTCCACTGCATCAGCTGGCATGGGGCTGTCCATTCCTCAGAGCTTCATCGTAAATCTACCCCCGTGTCCCTCATAACTTTCGATTCCCCTCCAGTCAAACATCTATCTTTCTCAACCTTGAATATATTCAATAATTCACTCTTCACAGCTCTTCCAGGATTGAGAATTCCATCGATTAATGGTCCTCTGAGAGAGCAAATTCCTCCCAGTTCCATTCCCTTATTCTGAGACCGTGTGCTGCCCCTAGTTCTGGATTCTCCTCAAGATCCTCTCATTATTTACCCTGTCAAGAATCTTCGAGGAACAAACAGAAGGTTATACAATATTCTGTTGTATTTGATCAGCGTCAACCAAGTTTCTCATCCATTGGTTAAATTTGGCAAATTATTATTATGGGAGATTGCAGGAATGATGCTGTTAATTCTACAGAAAACAGAATAATCCTGGACCCTGTCCTGGAATCCTCTATTTTTCTGTAGTAAAAACCTTTCTGCCCGGTCTGTTCCCCCTCCATTAACCCCTGTTGGATATCAGTGAGAAAGGGAGAAGAGGTTGGATGAGCAGGCAGAGACCCAGCCCATGTGACCTAACAAACACCAATAGGATTTTCAACTACACAAGTCTCCCAGTGTCTGATACACATGGGTGGGAGAGGGAAAAGGATTGATATGAATCAGGACTGGAAAAACATAGAACACTACGGCACAAACAGGCCCTTCGGCCCACAACTTGTGTCGATCATATCCATACCTACCAGGCCTTTCTATAATTCCAAATCCCATTAAATCCCATGTACTCATCCAGAAGTCTCTTAAAAGACCCCAGCGAGTTCGCTTCTACCATCACTGACAGCAATCGATTCCATTCACTCACCACCCTCTAACATCTCCTCTGTACTTGCCCCCCAGCACCTTAAACTTGTGTCCTCTTGTAGTGACCATTTCAGCCCTGGGAAATAGCCTCTGAGAATCCACCCTATCTATTCCTCTCAACATTTTATAAACTTCTATCAGGTCGCCTCTCAACTTTCGTCTCTCCAGGGAGAACAGTCCCAGCTCCCTCAACCTATCTTCATAAGGCCTGCCTCCCAATCCAGGCAACATCCTTGTAAATCTCCTCTGCACTCTCTCAATAGCCTCTGCATCCTTCCTATAGTGAGGCGACCAGAACTGCGCACCGTACTCCAAGTGGGGTCTGACAAGGGTCTTATAAAGTTGCAGCATTACCTCCCAACTCCTAACCTCAATCCCTCGATTAATGAAGGCCAGTACACCATATGCCTTCTTGACCACATCCTCCACGGTGAGGCTGATTTAAGAGTCCTATGGACCCGGCCCCCAAGATCCTTCTGCTCCTCAACGCTGCCAAGACTCCTACCCTTGGTATTATACTTGATATTGATTTGCCACCTTTGAACAGTGACCCTCGTGTTGCCTCAGCTGAGATCAGCCAATGTAGGAAGAGGAGAAGGCCATTGAACCTCATGAACCTGATGAGCTATTTGCTTAGATCAGGGCTGATCTGTACCTCAATTCATTCACCAGCCTTTGGAGGAATACAGAGATTTAGGAGCCCAATACAGGAATCAAAGTGAACGATATAAATGGATATTACATGCAGTGTAGAATCATAGAGTTTTACAATATGGAAAGAGGCCCTTCAGCCTATCATGTCTGCACCAGCCACCAAATACCTATCTATTCTAATTCCATTTTCTAACACTAGGTCCTTGTCTGCTGCAGTGATTCCAATGCTTATCTAAATATTTCTTAACTGAGACATTCAAAGCAGAACAGCACATTAACCTCTTGGCTTTGGTGCTTCAGCGAGAGAGCAAAAGAGAAGTGTTTGTATTAGGGGAGGTGATGACCTAGTGATGTTATTGCTAGACTATTAATCCAGAAACTCAGCTAACGTTCTGGGGACCTGGGTTCGAATCCTGCCATGGCAGATGGTGGAATTTGAATTCAATAAAAAATATCTGGAATTAAGAATCTGCTGCCGACCATGAAACCATTGTCGATTGTCAGAAAAAACCCACCTGATTCGCTGATGTCCTTTAAGGAAGGAAATCTGCTGTCCTTACCTGGTCTGGCCTATGTACAATTCCAGAGCCCCAGCAACGTGATTGATTCTCAACAGCCTCCAGCCAAATAGGAATGGGCAATAAATGATGGCCCAGCCAGCAATACCCTTGTCCCACAGATGAATAAAAAACAGATTTCTATATTTCATCACCTCAGGACACCTTCCAAAGGACTTGACAGCCAATAGAGGACTTAGGAAGTGCAGTCACAATTGTAGCAACAAGATTCTATATGATAATCCTGTGTGATAATGATCTGTTTTTTGTGAGGTTAGTTGAGAGCAAAATAACAGACAAGGGAACAGGGAGAACTCTCCTGTTTTTCTCTGTAACAGCACCAGCCAATCTTTTACATATACCTGAGAGACTGGCTTTAATATTTCATGTGAAGGACATGTTCTGTGACAGTGCTGCATTCCCTCAGCACTGCACGGGAGTATCCACCAGCATTATGGACTCAGAACCAGGGGACACAGTTTCCAAGTCTCCCATTGAAGATGGCAAAGTGGAGGAATTTCTTCTCTCGGATGTTATTAGTGTTTGGCATTGACTTCGCCCCCAGTGAGTCATTCAGGACAGAGAGAGATTACTTTTTGATTGGCGAGGGAGTTAAGGGTTATGAGGGGCAGAGAAGAAAGTGAAGTCAAGGCCACGATCAAATAACTGGGGCTTTGGAGTGAGGCTTTAACACACAGCTACTGACTCAGGGGCAGGACTGATGCAATTCACATCAACTGGAAAAGGCCATTAAAAAACAAACTCACAGATTTTTACAATAGCAATATTTACAGGTAAACACGCAATGGGGAATTTACGCAGTGGGATCACAGCTAGAGAACTGGCCCCTGCCTATGGAAACTGGCCCCCTGACTATGGGAAAGTTGAGGAAACAGGGGAGAGTCCAGTATAGATTCCCAAAGTTACTTCCTGATATTAGGAAATAGGAATAGAATTAAAGATTTGCACATTGAAGCTGTTTTCACTGGGACAGAGCAGGTTATATAACTTAACCTTATGAAGGAATATGAGATGGAAAGAGACAGATTTGGCAATTGAGGAGTCTAGGGCAAGAGGAAAGAGATCAGGTGTAGGAGATTTATAACAGGACAGGAGAGGTATTATTACACAGAGGGCTGTGAGGCTGTGCACTCACTGAAATACTGCTTATAAATGTTAATAATTAAAAACAGATTGATAGATGTTACAGAGTAAAGGTGATGCTGAAATATTGGGAAACATGGGATTGGGAGAATGCTCCTGTTGAGGTTAAACACTAAGAGGAACTACCTATTTCATTCTGTGTTTTCTCTGTAATTCAGGTGTTTTATTCTGCAGGTAATATTGAGGCTAATATTAGGAGAATGTAAATCGGACAGCAAAATCCAGCGATCGTGTTGTTACAGGTGGGAATCAGGAAGACACTCCCCCAAGTGCACTGACCCACTCGAATTCTCACCATGATGGTATCGCAGCCAGAGATTAGGCTTGGAACAGAGAGCAATTCTGATACTCTCCAAGTGATTCACTTTGGTAAAAATAACAGAAGTACAGAATATAGGGCTAATGGAAGGACTCTTAGTAGTATTGACGAGCAGAGAGATCTTGGTGTACATGTGCATAGCTCCCTGAAAGTTGGCACCCAGGTTGACAACGTTGTTAAGAAGGTGTACGGTGCATTTGCTTTTATTGGTAGAGGGATTGAATTTCGGAGCCATGAGGTCATGTTGCAACTGTACAAAACTCTGGTGCGACCGCACTTGGAGTATTGTGTACAGTTCTGGTCGCCGCATTATAAGAAAGATGTGGAGGCATTGGAGAGGGTACAGAGGAGGTTTACCAGGATGTTGCCTGGTATGGAGGGAAGGTCTTATGAGGAGAGGCTGAGGGACTTGAGGTTATTTTCATTAGAGAGAAGAAGGTTAAGAGATGACCTAATTGAGGCGTATAAGATGATCAGAGGGTTAGATAAGGTGGACAGTGAGAGACTTTTTCCTCGGATGGTGATGCCTAACACAAGGGCCATAGGGGACATAAATTAAGGGGTGGTGGTTATAGGACGGATGTTAGAGGTGGGTTCTTTACTCAGAGGGTAGTAAGGGCGTGGAATGCCCTGCCTGCAGCAGTTATGGACTCACCAACTTTAAGGGCATTCAAATGGTCAGTGGATAGGCATATGGATAACATGGGAATAGTTTAGGTTAGAGAGTCATTAGATTGGTTCCATGGTCGGCTCAACATCGAGGGCCGAAGGGCCTGTACTGCGCTGTAATGTTCTATGCTCTATTACTCAGAACCAGGAGTCAGCAATTCGAAACCTTGAGCTTGCTGTGCTGTTCAATCGCTGCTGATTTGATCGTGGCCTTAACTCCACTTTCTTGTCTGCCCCTCATAACCCTTAAATCAAAAAACAATCTCTCTCTGTCCTGAATGAATCGCTGGGGGGAGGTCAATGCCAAACACTCATAACATCCGAGAGAAGAAATTCCTCCACTTTGCCATCTTCAATGGGAGATTTGGAAACTGTGTCCCCTGGTTCTGGATGTCTCCATGAGAGAAACATCCCCTCAGCAGCTATTGTGCGAAGCTCCCATCAGAGCTGATTAGACTCCCAGACATGTCCATTTCAGTGCAAGTACATTTTTAACAGTGGCTGGCGTGATTACTGTCAAATAACCTCTCTGGAACTGAAAGTTCGCTTTTACACATGTGTGGTCTCATTCCTTCAAATCATAATTATTAGATTTTAAAATGAAATAAAACTTTTTTTTTACTGTTTGTGTCTTTTCACCTCTTTCTTATTTCAAATTTTCTCTTGCTCCATTTATTTCCAGTTTATGAAATGCCATTGGATTAACTATTCAAGTTCATATTCCCTGCTGCAGACTCTGTGCTCCTCATTCTTCAATATGATAAACACGTGCCCAGGCCCTCTGGAGAAGGCAAGATTAGCTCTTTAAATACTGCCAGTTCCACTGCAAAAACCATAGAAAGTTTATGGACGAGTGTTAGGGCAAATGAGTGGCTGCTTTTGCTGCTGACACAAAACCTGGGATGATTGGAGGGAAAAGGACTTGAGACATGGAATGGGGGGACAGGGGAGAGGGCTGCTGTGGGACGGGTGTCTAACCTTTGAAAATAAATAAACTTATTTGGTCAAAGAAACCTTTCCTGTACCTCACAGTTCTTATTTCATGATTAAAATCTGTATAAAGGATTGAATAGTAACATAATAGCCATCATGGAGACGCAGTGGTTAGTACTGCTGCTTCACAGTGCCAGGGAGAACAAAGAACAAAACAGCACAGGAAACAGGCCCTTCGGCCCAACGAGCCCACGCCGCCACCCTGATGTTCCCATCTCTACCCGCGATCCCTGTCTAGAAATCTGCATTGGAACCAAATTTGTGAGACAGTTTAGGGAGAATTTGTTCTGCCAATCAGCTTAACAGCACATCTTTGGGATGTGGGAGGAAACCGGAGCACTCGGAGAAAACCCATGCAAGCACGGGGAGAATGCGCAAACTCCCACAGACACAGGCCCAAATCCATGTATCTGCACAGCACAGTGATAGTCACTGAGCTGTCGTGTTGCCCATCAAATGGTCAAGCGTACACTAACGACATGAAGCACTAGGATACTCTCGAAAAAAATCCAAGAGCAGCCCTCTCAAGACCCATCGCGTGTATGCCCCTTGTTGGACAACAAGGAGGACCGAAGTACCTAGAACATAGAACACTACAGCACAAACAGGCCTTTCGGCCCATGAGTTGCACCGATCACATCTACCAATCCACAGACCTATCTATAACCCGCTATCCCATTCGTTTCCATATACTCATCCAGAAGTCTTTTAAAAGACCCCAGTGAGTTTGCCTCAACAACCTCCGACGGCAGCTGATTCCATTCACTCACCACCCTCTGAGTGAAAAACCTACCCCTGACATCTCCTCTGTATTTGCTTCCCTGCACCTTAAATCTGTGTCCTCTCGTAGTGACCATTTCAGCTCGGGGAAATAGTCTCTGAGAATCCACCCTATCTATTCCTCTCAACATTTTATAAACCTTTATCAGGTCGCCTCTCAACCTACGTCTCTCCAGTGAGAAAGAGTCCCAGCTCCCTCAACCTATCTTCATAAGGCCTGCCTCCCAATCCAGACAGCATCCTTGTAAATCTCCTCTGAACCTTCTCAATAGCCTCTACATCCTTCCTATAATGAGGCGACCAGAACTGCGCACAATACTCCAAGTGGGGCCTGACAAGGGTACCTGTAGGATAAAACAGAAATACATCAATATCATTGACAATTTGGGCTCAATTCCTGGATCAGGTCACTGTGTGTGGATTTTGCACATTCTCTTTGTGTGGGAATCCTCCAGGTATTCCTCCCACACTCCAAAAATGTGTAGGGTGGATTGGCCATGCTATCTGGGTCAGAGTGAGTGCTCTTTCAGAAAGTCAATGCAGACTCTATGGTCTGAATTGGACATATGGTTATATGGTTCTAACAGCAAACCGCAGATGCTTGATATCTACAATAAATACTTAAAAAACTGTGGACAGAGAAATATGATCTTCCTCAGTCGATACTGGAAAGCTAACAATTAACCCTTTGTGTCTTATCAGGAGATGGAGCAATGGAAGATCTGGTGCTCAGTGCTGATCGTTATCCTATCTGGAACTGTGTGTCAGGGAGACACAAGTGAGATTTCTGCTTTTATTAAAAAATATTTTTTCCAGTAAAGAACTCACCAATATTATGGTGCAGCAATTCTCTGGTTAGGAATGATCTCTCACTGAAATGGATGAAGCCAAGCCCAGCTGATGTTGGGCTTTAGACAGGTGGCTTCACATCTTCAGGATCTCCTGGAATGGTCACTGGTGAAGAGTCTATCCATTTGTATCCAGTGATCTGGAGAGGGGTTGTCCTGGGCCCAGAGTGGGAGGAGGTGATCAGTTGGGGTGCAAGAGGGGAAGGCAATTAGGAGGACATCAGCTACATTTGTTAACCGAGTTACTGATTTGCTGTAATCTCTTTAAGGTATGAGGGAATGGTGGTGTAAATCCGTGTTACTGAGGTGGAAAATGTTTCTGCTTTGATCTTTCACCATTGCTGCTGTGGATTTGACCCTCCTTGAACCTTCTGTTTTAGCCAATCGCTGCGTTCTCAGTCGAGCCAGAAGTTGTACGGAATGTATGAGAGTGGCGGAGGAGTGTTCGTACTGCGCTGACGAGGTATTCAACTAGAGCAAACCTCCACACCCTGAGCCTCACCCACACACCCACACCCACACATACACAGATACAGAGCCTGATCCATGCACAGATACAGACCCCCACGCACACACACACCCACACCCACACACAGACACAGAGCCTCAACCACACACAGACACAGACCCACACATACACAAACACAGACCCACACACAGACACAGACCCCCACCCACACACAGACCTCCACTCACACACACAGAGCCCCATCCACACCCCGACACAGAGCCCCACCCACACACAGGCATAGAGCCCCACCCACACACAGGCATAGAGCCCCATCCACACACTGACACATACCCCCACCCACAAACAGACACAGACCCCCACGCACACTCTGACACAAAGACCCACCTACAGCCCGACACAAACTCCCACCCACAATCCAACACAGACCCCACCCACACCCGCGACACACCTCTACCCACACTCCTGACACAGACCCCCACCACATCCCAGACACAGACCTCACCCACACCCCGACACACCCCTACCCACAGCTCGACACAGACCCACACCACAGTCCCAACACAGACCCCCACCCACACCCCCACACACCCCTACCCACACCCTGACACAGACCCACACCACATTCCCAACACAGGCCCCCACCCACACCCCAACACACAGCTCGACACAGACCCGCACCACATTCCCAACACAGACCCCCACCCACACCCTGACACACCCCTACCCACACCCTGACACAGACCCCAACAAAAAGCCCAACACAGACTCCCACCCAGACCCCCAACAGAGATCCCCCCCAACCCATGCCTCGACACAGACCCCCACCCACATCTTGACACAGAGCTGAGGTGCACTAGGTGACCAAGATCAATCTGTTTATTGTTTGAAAGCAGAATGTAAACGAGTAAGACACAGCAACATTCTGAGCTCTGGAAACTGCAGCATGAGCTTTCCCTCGGAAACAGTCAATCATTCTCACTCAAACATTAACCTGAAATTTAACAGTCATTAAAACATCCCACAGCATTCCCAAAAGGAGAAAGGGACTCAGAACAGGAGCAGGAAAGCTGCCTGAAAGATAGATTGAGGAATCACTCAGTTGATGGATCACAGAGGGAGGATTAAGGAAAGAATCCCTCAGTAAAGGGAATTTGGAGCTCAAACACTTGCCTGCAACTTAGAGGAATTGAGACAAAATCTGGGCGAAAGGAGTGGAAGGGAAATGCCCAGTTTGTCTGTTTTATGGGATGTACAAAGAACAAGGAACAAAGAAAATTACAGCACAGAAACAGGTCCTTCGATCCTCGAACCCTGTACCAACCACGCCTCAACTAAAACCCCCTACCCTTCCGGGAATCATATCTCTCCATTCCCATTAATATTCATATATTTGTCAAGATGCCTCTTAAAAGTCACTACCTCCCCCGGCAACAAGTTCCAGGCATCCACCACCCTCTGTGTAAAAAAACAATCTGCCTCGTACATCTCCATCAAACCTTGCCCTTCGCACCTAATAATTGACTCCTCCACCCTGGGAAAAAGCTTCTGACTCTCCACTCTGTCTGTGCCTCTCATAATCTTGTAGACTTCCATCAGTCACCCCTCAGTATCCATCGTTTCAGAGAGAGCAAATTTCTCCAATCTCTCCTCGTAGCGAATGCCCTCCATACCAGGCAACATCCTGGTAAATGTTTTCTCTGCCCTCTCCAAGGCCTCCATGTCCTTCGGTAGTGTGGCGACCAGGATTAAACACTAGTCATCGCTGGATAGACCAGTATTTGTTGCTCTCCATATTTGTCTTTGAGGAGATGATGATGAGAGACTTTCTTGAATGGCTGTTGTCCTTGTGGTGTGGCTGTATTCAGAGTGCTGTTTGGGAGGGAGCTGTGTTGGAGACAGTGGGGAGGTAGAGTTTTGAAGGGACGGCATGGTGGATTACACTAAATGGTCTTTCTTGTCTTCCAGGGTACCCATGACTCAAGATGTGATCTGTACAGTAACCTCCAGTCGAAGTGCAAAAAAATAATCCAGATGAAAAGCTCGATGAAGATTACAAGGGTGTGTATCCCATTGGGGAAGGGGATGCTGCTCTGTCTGAAACCAGGCCTCAAACATTCCTTATTCCTGAACATGTTGACCTTGATGACGACAGTTTGTTGCAGGTTTAGTGTTCCCTCCCTCCTTTCCCTCAGTCCCAGGCACTGTCCTGGTGCGGAAAGATATTATCCATATTGTTGGGGTCTTACTGTTGGGGTGCGGGTTGTTGGGGTGCGGGTTGTTGGGGTGCGGGTTGTTGGGGTGCGGGTTGTTGGGGTGCGGGTTGTTGGGGTGTGGGTTCTCATGAATCAATCCAGCATCCTCTGTAATAGAACATAGAACAATACAGCACAAACAGGCCCTTCAGCCCATGAGTTGCGCCGATCACATCTACCAATCCACAGACCTATCTATAACCCCCTATCCTATTCTTTTCCATATACTCATCCAGAAGTCTTTTAAAAGACCCAGTGAGTTTGCCTCAACAACCTCCGACGGCAGTCGGTTCCATTCACTCACCACCCTCTGAGTGAAAAACCTACCCCTGACATCTCCTTTGTATTTGCTTCCCTGCACCTTAAATCTGTGTCCTCTCGTATTGACCATTTCCGCTCGGGGAAATAGTCTCTGAGAATCCACCCTATCTATTCCTCTCAACATTTTATAAACCTCTATCAGGTCGCCTCTCAACCTACGTCTCTCCAGTGAGAAGAGTCCCAGCTCCCTCAACCTATCTTCATAAGGCCTGCCTCCCAATCCAGGCAGCATCCTTGTAAATCTCCTCTGAACTCTCTCAACAGCCTCTACATCCTTCCTATAATGATGCGACCAGAACTGCGCACAATACTCCAACTGGGGTCTGACAAGAGTCTTATAGAGCTGCATCATTACCTCCTGACTCCTAAACTCTATTCCTCGATTAATGAAGGCCAGTACACCGTACGCCTTCTTGACCACTTCCTCCACCTGCGAGGCCGATTTAAGAGTCCTATGGACCCGGACCCCGAGATCCTTCTGCTCTACAACACAGCTAAGACTCCTACCCCTTATATTGTACTCCTTCATCCCATTATTCCTGCCAAAATGGACCACTACACATTTATCTGCGTTGATACATTTATCTGGCACTTCTCCGCCCAGTCTTGCATCCTGTCTATGTCCCGCTGCAACTTTTGGCATCCCTCCAGACCATCCACAACACCACCGATCTTTGTATCGTTGGCGAACTTGCTAACCCATCCCTCCACTTCCTCATCCAGGTCATTTATGAAAATGACAAACAGCAGGGGTCACAGAACAGATCCCTGGGGCACTCCACTGGTGACCGACCTCCATGCAGAACAAGACCCATCCACAACCACTCTCTGCCTTCTGCTGGCAAGCCAGTCCTGGATCCACGAGGCCAAAGCCCTCGGATCCCATGCCCTCTCACCTTCTCCAGAAGCCTTGCATGTGGGACCTTATCAAATGCCTTACTAAAGTCCACGTACACTATGTCCACCGCCCTTCCTTCGTCAATGTGTTCAGTCACATTTTTGAAGAACTCAACTAGGCTCGTAAAGCATGACCTGACCTTGACAAAACCATGCTGACTATTTCTAATCAGTCCAAACTTCTCCAAATGTTCATATATCTTATCCCTCAGAAGCCTCTCCATCAGCTTACCAACCACTGAAGTCAGACTCACCGGTCGGTAATTTCCTGGACTATCCTTGTTCCCTTTCTTAAAAATAGGAACCACATCCGCAATCCTCCAATCCTCCGGAACCTCTCCCGTTTCCATGGACGACGCAAAGATCATCGCCAGGGGCTCCACAACCACCAATGCCTTTGCATCCTGATAAAAGTGTGATGCCCAGGAACAATACCCCAGTCGAGACCAAACAGGGTTTAATAGCAGTCATTGTATCTTCATGCTTTTGTCACTCCTGTGGTTTGATCACATAATTTCAGACGGACGTTCCAATCAGTATCGAGGGAACGCTGAACTGTTAGAGATGTCAGCTTTTAGATGAGACCCTTAACTGAGGTCTACCCTCTCCATTGATTGTAAAAGATCCTGTACCACCTTGAAAGAAGTAATGGAATCCTTGCTTGGACTTATATTCCTTAACAAATATCATTTGCCAGAGAAATAAATGATCACCTTGTTGGTTATGGAATCTCGCTGTGCACAAATCGCCTTCCATATTTCCCACATTACAATAGTAACTGCTCTTGGCAGCTGCCTCATTGTGGGTAAAGTGTCCTGAGACATTGTGAGGCTGTGAACGGCCCCAAACTGAACAAAAATCTTTCTTTCTCAGAATATGGAAATCAATACAAAGACTAAACAGAATCAGATCTCGCCACAGAAAGTGACCATGACACTGCGGCCAGGAGAGGAAAAGGCAGTGAATTTCAAGATCTTTCAGCCTCTGGAAGCTCCAGTCGATCTTTATATCCTCATGGACTTCTCCAACTCAATGAAGGATGACTTGGATAACCTGAAGAAACTGGGCCTTAAGCTAGGTGAGCACCAGAGCCAAAAACCCGAGTTTCAATACGCACTAAACCAGCCTTATAATATTTATCTGTTAACTGCTTCCTGAAGGAACAAATCATCCCAATTTCCAACATGATTGCTATTTTTTAGATGTTAAGTGTGGCTCAATGATAGGTTATCAGCCTCTGAAACAGCAGACTCTAGGCTGAGTATTGTTCTGGAGATCGAAACACAATTACTTACTTGTTAAAGTTAACATTTATTTCTTTATGCAATGAAGTATCTGGAAATTCCCAAGTCATCACACTCTGGCGCCAGTTCGGACACACTGAGGGAACAGTTAGCACGGCCAATCCAGTTAACCGGCACGTCTGACAGACTGCGGGAGGAAACTGGAGCATCCGGAGGAAACCCACGCAGGCACGAGGAGAACATGCATATTCACACAGACAATGACCCAAGCCGGGAATTGAATCCGGATCCCTGGCACTGTGAGGCAGCGGTACTAACCCACTGAAATTCCACTGCTGTACTGTGTGCTTCACTCAGGAAGCTGGTATGAGAGTCTGTTTGCTCTCTTGGTTTGTTCCATGGCTGACTTTCCAAGAATTGCAAGGGAATTCTTCATAATATATTGGTGACTATTTCCCCTTCCAGCAACATCACCCAAATATATTACTGGGTATTATCACATTGTTATTTTTTGTGATAAATCAGCTACTGTGACAATTCCTCGAACATTCTTCATTGTTTGTAAAGTTATAGAACATAGAACATTACAGCACAGAACAGGCCCTTTGGCCTTCGATGTTGCACCGACCAATATAAAAAGCAATGCCCCTCCAAACTAAACCATTCCCTTCTCTTCCATATACTTATCAAATAACCTCTTAAACGCCACCAAACTTGGCGCATCTACAACCGCTGCAGGCAGGGCATTCCACTCCCTAATCACTCTTTGGGTAAAGAACCTGCCTCTGATATCCGTCCTATAACTACCACCCCTTAATTTAAAGCTGTGTCCCCTCGTGCTAGCTTTTTCCATCCTAGGAAAAAAAAAGGCTATCACTGTCCACACCTATGATATCTTGAAGTCACGAAAGGTTCTGTATAGATGTGTGTTTGATTAATATTTCCCTGTTTATAAATTTTTATTGCTTGTATTTCCCAGCTGATGTGGTGAGGAGCATGTCGAATGACTATACTATTGGCTTTGGGAAGTTTGTTGACAAAGTAACTGTTCCACAGACAGATATGAGGCCTGAAAGGTAAGAACAGGACTTACAGTTATCAGAGACTAGTGGATAACATCTACACATTGTGTTTCTTCTTCTGAGTTCTGTGTGTGTTCGTGAGTGCATGTATGTGTGTGTGCGTGTGTGTGCGTGTGTGTGCGTGTGTGTGCATGTGCTTGCATTCATAGAACCCCGTAAGAAGTCTGACAACACCAGGTTTAAGTCCAACCGATTTATTTGACAGTAAACTCACAAGTTTTTGGGGTTTGCCTCTTTGTCAGGTGAATGGAGAGTTCTCACTCATTGAGCCCCCACTTCATAGAACCCCTACGGTGCAGAAAGAGGCTATTCAGCTCATCGAGCCTGCACTGACAGTGATCCCATCCAGGCAATATCCCTGTAACCCCACATATTTAGCCTGCAAATCCCCTGGCACTGAGGGGCAATTTGGCATGGCCAATTAACCTAATCCACACACTCCGGAGGAAATCGGAGCACCCAGAGGAAACATCGTGCGGACATGGGGAGAATGTGTAAACTCCACACAGCCAGTGATTCGAGGCCAGAATTGAAACTGGGTCCCTTGTGCTGAGGCAGCACTGCTGACCACTGTAGCGTGTTCTCTGCATGTATACATGTGTGGCTGTGTATTTTTTTGTGTGTATACATGTTTATTCTAATTTGTTTATATATGTTTGAATATAATATGTGTGTGTGAGAGACAGGGTTTTGATGTCAATGTAGACTTGGTACACCTTTCTCTACAATCTCTTATCCATTTATGGGATGTGAAAACCTCTGACGAAGTCAACATTTGTTGCCCATCACTAATTACCTTTGAGGAAGTGGTGATGAACCATCTTCTTGAACTGCTGCAGTTCAGGTGGTATCGGTATATCAGCAGTGCTAATAGGAAGGAGATTCCATGATTTTGACCTGGCGATTTGGTGATTTGGTTTAGTGGTAATTATGATGTGCCGGCTTGTGAGGTTACAGATTGTCATTGGACAATTCTGCCGGTGGCCCATGGCTCTTCATTGATACCCAGTCTTGAGATTCTAGATTTGTTCTGAATCAATGCAATTAGCATAGTGATAATGGCACATAATGGGGTAGAGGTGTCCTCAGTCTACAGATGGGACTTTGCCTTCACAAGAGTCCTACAGTGGCCATACTACTAATAGTATGAGCCATGAGGTCATGTTGCAACTGTACAAAACTCTGGTGCAGCCGCACTTGGAGTATTGCGTACAGTTTTGGTCGCCACATTATAAGAAAGATGTGGAGGCATTGGAGAGGGTACAGAGGAGGTTTACCAGGATGTTGCCTGGTATGGAGGGCAGGTCTTATGAGGAGAGGCTGAGAGACTTGAGGTTATTTTCATTAGAGAGAAGACGGTTAAGAGGTGACCTAATTGAAGCATACAAGATGATCAGAGGTTTAGATAGGGTGGACAGTGAGAGCCTTTTTCCTTGGATGGTGATGGCTAACACGAGGGGACACAGCTTTAAATTAAGGGGTGGTAGTTATAGGTCGGATGTCAGAGGTAAGTTCTTTACTCAGAGGGTAGTAAGGGCGTGGAATGCCCTGCCTGTAGCAGTTGTGGACTCATCAACTTTAAGGGTGTTCAAATGGTCAGTGGATAGGGATATGGATAACACTGGAGTCGTTTAGGTTAGAGGGTCATTAGATTGGTTCCATTGGTTGGCGCAACATCGAGGGCCGAAGGGCCTGTACTGCGCTGTAATGTTCTATGTTCTAATAGTGCTGTGGACTGATTCTACCACAGCAGTTAACCAAGTCGTTACTTGATTAGATGTTGAGATGTTAGCCGTCATTACCAAGGAGGTAGATGCTGCCCAGGCCATAATAAAAGAGGAAGTGGCTAGATAGATTTAAAATTGATAAGGAGTTGGTACTGGGTTAGACTGTCTGTACATCAAGTTGACAAGGCACCAGGACCAGACGGGATACACAGACGGCAGTGAGAGTGGAAATTGCAGAGACTCTGGCTGTAGTTTTCCGTCTTCCTTTGCCTCCAGGGTGGTCCCAGGAGACTGGAAAGTTGCAAAGATTTTCAAAATGGGTGCAAGAATAAACCAAGCAATCCCAGGCCAGTCAGTTTAGCTTCGGTGATACAGAAACTTCTAGAAACAATAACTGGGGACAAACTTAATAGTCACATGAACAAATGCAGGTTAATAAAGAAAGCCAGCAAAGGACAAGCAACGCAGATTTAAAACAATTAGTAAAAGAAGCAAAAGCGAGATGGGGAGAAACTTATTTACACAGCGAATGGTTAGGATTTGGGATAATGCCTTAGTGAGTGGTGGGGATAGGTTCAACTGGGGCTTTCAAAGGAAAATTATTATCTGTAAAGGGAGAGTGTGCAGAGTTAGGGGAGAAGGTGGAGAGAGGCCAGAGGCTCGGTGAGATATTTATTTGGAGAGTCAGAGTGTGTTTCTAAAGAACTGGAATTTATGGAAGTTTCCACAGAAAGGATATTGAGAGAGGCAGTCAGAGGGTGCAGTAAAATTTGAGCAGGCTGCACTAGGGAAGGCAGTGGCGTGTGGTATTGTCACTGAAATAGTAACGCTCCGGGGACCCTGGTTTGAATCCCACTGTGGCGGATGGTGAAATTTAAATTCGATAAAAATCTGGAATTAAGAGCTTAACGATGACCATGAAACCAATGTCGAATATTGTAAAAACACACCGCTTTCTGTGTGATTTACATCAGGGATGGTTATTAATCACTGGCCCAGACAGCAATGGTCACATCTCAAGAACAAATAAAAGAAAGGGGAGAGTGTTGGGGGGAGAGTGGAGAGGGGGGAGCGTGTGTTGGGGAGGGGGGAGAGTGTTGGGGAGGGGGGAGAGTGTTTGGGGAGGAGGGGATTTTGGGGAGGGAGGTGGTAAGAAGGAGGGTGTGGGGAAGGTGTGGGAGTGGGGAGTAGTGTGGGACAGCGAGGTGTGGGATAGTGGAGTTGGGAGAGGGTTGGGGAGAGTGTGGGTGTGGGAAGAGGAGAGAGCGTGGGGAGAGGGGAGGTGTGTGAGAGGGAGACTGTGAGCACAGGGAGAGTGTGGGGAGTGGGGAGAGTGGTGGTATAGAGGGAGAAAGTAGGGAGAGGGGAGCGTGTGGGGGAGAGGGGAAGTGTGGTGAGAGGGGAGAGTGTGGGAGAGAGGGAGAGTGTGGGAGAGTGTGGGAGGGAGAGAGGGAGAGTGGGGATTGGGGAAAGTGAGGGGAGATGTGGGGGAGAGGGAGAGTGTGGGTAGAGGGGAGAGTGTGGGGAGCGGCAGATTGTGGGGTGAGGAGTGTGTTGGAGAGGGAGAGTGTGTGGGGGGAGAGTGCAAGGGGAGAGTGTGTGGGGGAGGGAGAGTGTGGGGGAGAGTGTGTGAGAGAGGGAGAGTGCGGGGGGGAAGTGTGGGTAGAGGAACAGTGTGGGGAGAGGGGGAGAAGGCGGCGATTGTGGGGAGTGGGAGTGTGTGGTGAGGGTGGGTGGGGAGTGAGAGTGTGGGGAGAGGGGAGAGTGTGGGGAGAGAGTGGAGAGTTGGTGGGGGAGAGGGGGGTGTGGGAGAAGGGAAGTGTGGGGGGAGAGGAGAGTGTGGGGGAGAGGGGAGGGTGTGGGCAGAGGGAGAGTGTGGAAAGTGGGGAGTGTGGGAGTTGGGAGTGTGGGGAGAGTGTGGGAGAGAGTGTGGAGAGTGGGAGAGTGTGTGTGGGGAGGGAGAGTGGGGGGAGTGGGGAGAGTGTGGGAGAGTGTGGTGTGGGAGCGTTGGGAGGTGGTGCGGTAAGTGTGTGGGGAGAGGGGAGAGTGTGTGGGAGAGAGTGGTGGTGTGGGGAGAGGGAGAATGTGGGGAGAGGGAGAGTGTGGGGGAGATGGAGAGTGTGGGGGAGAGGGGAGAGGGCGAGTGTTGGTGAGAGGGGGAGAGAGTTGGGGAGGGGGAGAGTTGTGGGGAGGGGAGAGTGGTGGGGAGGGGGAGATGTGGCGACAGGGGGAGTGTGGGGAGAGGGAGAGTGCGGTAAGTGGGGAGAGGGAGAGGGGAGAGTGTGGGAGAGGGGAGTGGGGGAGAGGGGGGTGTGGGAGAGAGAGTGTGGGGAGTAGGGGAGAGTGGGGGAGGAGAGAGTGTGGGAGAGAGTGAGGGTAGAGGGGTGTGGGGTGTGTGGGGAGAGGGGAAGTGTGGGGGAGACGGAGAGTGTGGGGAGACGAGAGTGTGGGGTAGAGTGTGGGGAGAGGGAGAGTGTGGGGAGTCTCTGGGGAGAGGGAGAGTCTGGGGAGAGAGAGAGTTTTGGGGAGAGGGAAGTGTGGGGATTGTGGGGGAGTGGAGAGTGTGGGGAGAGTGGATGTGGGGAGAGTGTGGGAGAGTGGGAGTGGTGGGAGATGGGGAGAGTGGGTAGAGTGGAGAGTGTGGGGAGAGTGGAGAGTGTGGGAGAGGGGTGAGTGTGGGGAGAGTGGAGAGTGTGAGGGAGAGTGTGGGGAGAGGGAGAGTGGGAGGAGAGAGTGTGGGGAGAGGGGAGAGTGTGGGAAGATTGGAGACTGGGGTGGGTGGCGGAGGAGCGTGTGGGGAGAGTGGAGCGTGTGGGGAGAGGGAGAGTGTGGGGAAGTGGCTGAATGGAGGAGATCAGTGCTGAGGCTGGAACAGAAGTATTTGAACGGAGTGTTGGAAATTCTTGTTGCATGCGATTGGTGACAGAGAAATGACTGAATCGACAGCAGATGAAAGATAGTACGAATGTGAATCATTTAGTGTGACTCCAGTAATATAGTTTTACCTTCCCGAGCAGTTTCCTATTTACGCAAGTTACAGATTTATCAAAGACAGACAACAGTAAATACTACTCACAGTACACATCAATAAAAACACACCGTCAATAATAAAGGAAAGATGAGGAAACTTTACTGTCTCTTGGCTTCAGCGGGTCACACCCAAGTGTTTTCAGTATGAATAGGTTTATTCACGGTTTAAAATACAATAGACCAAAGGCAGGCAGGGTGAAGTTGGAAGAATGGAAGTATTGTTCCATTCATGTACAGTGAAGACAGTGAGTAACAGCTCACTGGGACACAGAGAATAGATTAATTGAGCAAAAGTTCTGAGTGTCCTTTCATGCTGATGAGGGGTTGGAATAAATCACTTGTCTGGATATTTATCACTGAATATGGCTGCCTATTCTCAGGGACGTTTTTGCTATTTCTCCATATCGCTCCCTCTCTGTACCTGTCTTATTCCTGGTTTTTATTCACTCTCTCTCCTTCCCCCTCTCTTTCTGCCCCTCTCTCTATATGTTTCTCTCGTTCTCTATTTTCACAGGGAGAAGTATTTCTATTTTGCCTTTCATTCTCCTGTATCTCTCTTTATTTCAATGCCTCCCACATTCTGCGTCGCTTCTCTGTCTGTTTTTGAAATTTCTTTCACTCTCTCCACTGGTGTCTGTCTCGACATGAATACATTTTCTCAAAGGGCGGTGTTAAATAAATCCAATTGCTGTATTTGTTCAGTGAGGCTGCTTTTGTGTAACCTCAACTGATCCATCATCAGAGGATAATCCAGTGTGAAAATGAGCACCAGGGTTAACTTGGATGGAAATGGAGAGCAGGAAGTGTATTTGAGAAAGTCAGCTTCTCACTTCTGATTAGCATATTTGATTTACCCAATCAAGTTCCCAGTTTAAAATTGAGACATTGCTGAGTAACATATTGAAAGTGATAGCTGCCACTCGTCTTCTGATTAAGCAAGACCCCTACAACCCGTACAACCCTACAATCCCAAAAAGGACCCTTAGTAGTGTCGACAAGCAGTCTCGGTGTACATGTGCATAGCTCCCTGAAAGTTGGCACCCAGGTTGATAAGAAGGCGTATGGTGTGTTAGCTTTTATTGGTACAGGGATTGAGTTTTGGAGCCGTGAGGTCATGTTGCAACTGTGCAAAACTCTGGTGCGACCTCACTTGGAGTATTGTGTACAGTTCTGGTCGCCGCATTATAAGAAAGATGTGGAGGTATTGGAAAGGCTGCAGAGGAGGTTTACCAGGATGTTGCCTGGTATGGTGGGAAGGTCTTATGAGGAAAGGCTGAGGGACTTGAAGTTATTTTCATTCGAGAGAAGAAGGCTAAGAGGTGATGTAATTGAGACATATAAGATGATCAGAGGGTTAGATAGGGTGGACAGTGAGAGTCTTTTTCCTCGGATGGAGATGGCTAACACGAGGGGACTCAGCTTTAAATTAAGGGGTGGTAGTTATAGGACAGATGATAGAGGTGGGTTCTTTACTCAGAGGGTAGTAAGGGCGTGGAATGCCCTGCCTGCAACAGTTGTGGACTCACCAAGTTTCAGGTCAGTGGATAGGCATATGGATAACATTGGAATAGTTTAGGATAGAGAGTCATAAAATTGGTTCCATTGGTCAGTGCAACATCGAGGGCCGAAGGGCCTGTACTGCGCTGTAATGTCCTATGTTCTATATTCTAAGTTCTATGTTCTATCTATGCTTCTCCACAACCTAAGCTGCAAGGTTAGCATTTGCTTTTCCTTTGGGATTAAGGTGGAAGCATGTTAAACCCTGATCCCTCTCCAAATTCCAACAGGGATTCTGCACCAATTTCCCTCCTGGGAGAGTGGAATTGGTTATGACCAGCTATATCACCCATGTTGGTGTTTCACCTGTTACAGACTCAAGCAGCCTTGGCAAAATAGTGATCCCCCGTTCTCCTTCAAGAACGTAATTCGCCTGACACCAGATGCCAATCATTTCATCCAAGAGCTGAAGAAAGAGAGAATTTCGGGGAATGTAGATGCTCCTGAAGGTGGATTTGATGCGATCCTGCAGGTTGCTGTTTGTAAGGTAAGTTCTTTCACACTGGAATTCATTGTGTTTTGATCTTGTTAGTCATTCCAGCACAGAAGGAGGTGAATTGGCCTGTCTGTGCTAGTTCTCCAAAAGAGTGATTCGCCAACTGTCACTTTCTCACTCCACTTGTTGGGGGGAGGTATATGATAAAGGGTAGACCTATTCAGAGTATAGGAACGCAGAGGGACCTGGGGGTGCAGGTGAACAAGTCTCTGAAGGTGGCAGAGCAAGTGGAGAAGGTTGTGAAGAAAGCATACAGTATGTTAGCCTTTATAGGAAGGGGTATAGAGTACAAGAGCTGGCCTTTAATATTGCAGTTGTATAAAACGCTGGTTAGACCTCATTTGGAATACTGCGTCCAGTTCTGGTCGCCTTACTACCGGAAGGACTTGGAGACTCTGGAGAGAGTGCAGAGGAGGTTTACCAGGATGCTGCCTGGTATGGAAGGTCTGAATTACGAGGAGAGGTTAGGCAAATTGGGACTGTTTTCTTTAGAAAGACGTAGACTTAGAGGAGATCTAATAGAGGTGTACAAGATTATGAGGGGTATAGATAGAGTAAACAGGGTTAAGCATTTTCCTAGGATGGATTCGAATAGCACGAGGGTCACGGGCTTAGGGTGAGGGGGGTAAGGTATAATTTGGATGCTAGAGGGAGTTTTTTCACACAGAGGTGGTGGGGGTATGGAATGCACTGCCAAGTAAAGTGATGGAGGCAGGTACTCTGGAGTTATTTAAGAAATACTTAGATGGGCACATGAACAGAATGGGAATGGAGGGGTATAGAAAACTGATTTAAAATAGGGATCATGAGCCTTGGGAGTCCCTGGGAAGTTTGTAAATAGATGATGATATTGATGTACTTGTTTTTATCCTACAGGTGCTTTGGTCCACCTTGTTGTCTGACGAGGGGCAAACACGCGATGGGTCGTGAGAGAACTGCTCTTGGATCTTTTTCGAGAGTATCCTAGTGCTTCACGTTGTTAGTGTATGCTTGACCTGGACCATCTGATGGGCAACACGACAGCTCAGTGACTATCGCTGTGCTGTGCAGATACATGGATTTGGGCCTGTGTCTGTGGGAGTTTGCGCATTCTCCCCGTGCTTATGTGGGTTTTCTCCGGATGCTCCGGTTTCCTCCCACATCCCAAAGATGTGCTCTTAGGTTAATTGGCAAAATAAATTCTCCCTAAATTGTCTCAAATTTGGTTTTTAATCCATAGATCTATAAACATCAGGGTGGCGGTGCGGGCTCTTTGGGCCGAAGGGCCTGTTTCCCGTGCTGTTTTGTTCTTTGTTCTTTGAATCTCTTGATTGAATCTGTCCCCACCACACGCTCAGACAGTACATTCCAGATCCTGACCATTCGCTGTATGAACCTGTCTCCACCACACGCTCAGACAGTACATTCCAGATCCTAACCACTCGCTGTGTGAATCTGTCTCCACCACACTCTCAGACAGTACATTCCAGATCCTAACCACTCGCTGTGTGAATCTGTCTCCACCACACTCTCAGACAGTACATTCCAGATCCTAACCACTCGCTGTGTGAATCTGTCTCCACCACACTCTCAGACAGTACATTCCAGATCCTAACCACTCGCTGTGTGAATCTGTCTCCACCACACTCTCAGACAGTACATTCCAGATCCTAACCACTCGCTGTGTGAATCTGTCCCCACCACACTCTCAGACAGTACATTCCAGATCCTAACCACTCGCTGTGTGAATCTGTCCCCACCACACTCTCAGACAGTACATTCCAGATCCTAACCACTCACTGTGTGAATCTGTCTCCACCACACTCTCAGACAGTACATTCCAGATCCTAACCACTCGCTGTGTGAATCTGTCTCCACCACACTCTCAGACAGTACATTCCAGATCCTAACCACTCGCTGTGTGAATCTGTCTCCACCACACTCTCAGACAGTACATTCCAGATCCTAACCACTCGCTGTGTGAATCTGTCCCCACCACACTCTCAGACAGTACATTCCAGATCCTAACCACTCGCTGTGTGAATCTGTCCCCACCACACTCTCAGACAGTACATTCCAGATCCTAACCACTCGCTGTGTGAATCTGTCCCCACCACACTCTCAGACAGTACATTCCAGATCCTGACCACTCGCTGTGTGAATCTGTCTCCAACACACTCTCAGACAGTACATTCCAGATCCTAACCACTCGCTGTGTGAATCTGTCTCCAACACACTCTCAGACAGTACATTCCAGATCCTAACCACTCGCTGTGTGAATCAGTCTCCACCGCACTCTCAGACAGTACATTCCAGATCCTAACCACTCGCTGTGTGAATCAGTCTCCACCGCACTCTCAGACAGTACATTCCAGATCCTAACCACTCGCTGTGTGAATCTGTCTCCACCGCGCACTCAGACAGTACATTCCAGATCCTAACCACTCACTGTGTGAAAATGTTTCTCCTTGGGTCTTCATGTCTTTTGCCAGTTACATTAAATCTGTTCCCTCTGCATCTCAGTCCATCCACCAATGGAAACAGTTTCTTCTTCTTTTCTCTGTGAAAATCCCTCATGATTTTAAATACCTCTACCAAATGTGGTCACATCCTTCCATCCTCCAAAAGAATAGTTGCAACTTCACCAGCCTGTCTGCGGAACGGACGTTTCTCGTTCTGAGAGAACAACCACAGATTCTCCATCCTAACCATTTGTCCCCACCAGTACTGTACCCCAGTGTTAGACAGCGACAGACCCGTCCCCACCAGTACTGTACCCCAGTGTTATACAGTGACAGACCCAACCCCACCAGTACTGTACCCCAGTGTTATACAGCGACAGACCCGTCCCCACCAGTACTGTACCCAAGTGTTAGACAGCGACAGACCCGTCCCCACCAGTACTGTACCCCAGTGTTATACAGCGACAGACCCGTCCCCACCAGTACTGTACCCCAGTGTTATACAGCGACAGACCCGTCCCCACCAGTACTGTACCCCAGTGTTATACAGCGACAGACCCGTCCCCACCAGTACTGTACCCCAGTGTTATACAGTGACAGACCCGTCCCCACCAGTACTGTACCCCAGTGTTATACAGCGACAGACCCGTCCCCACCAGTACTGTACCCCAGTGTTATACAGCGACAGACCCGTCCCCACCAGTACTGTACCCCAGTGTTATACAGCGACAGACCCGTCCCCACCAGTACTGTACCCCAGTGTTATACAGTGACAGACCCGTCCCCACCAGTACTGTACCCCAGTGTTATACAGTGACAGACCCGTCCCCACCAGTACTGTACCCCAGTGTTATACAGTGACAGACCCGTCCCCACCAGTACTGTACCCCAGTGTTATACAGTGACAGACCCGTCCCCACCAGTACTGTACCCCAGTGTTATACAGCGACAGACCCGTCCCCACCAGTACTGTACCCCAGTGTTATACAGCGACAGACCCGTCCCCACCAGTACTGTACCCCAGTGTTATACAGCGACAGACCCGACCCCACCAGTACTGTACCCCAGTGTTATACAGCGACAGACCCGTCCCCACCAGTACTGTACCCCAGTGTTATACAGCGACAGACCCGTCCCCACCAGTACTGTACCCCAGTGTTATACAGCGACAGACCCGTCCCCACCAGTACTGTACCCAGTGTTATACAGTGACAGACCTGCCCCCACCAGTACTGTACCCCAGTGTTATACAGTAACAGACCCGTCCCCACCAGTACTGTACCCCAGTGTTATACAGCCACCCGCCCCACCAGTACTTACCCCGTGTTATACAGCGACAGACCCGTCCCCACCAGTACTGTACCCCAGTGTTATACAGCGACAGACCCGTCCCCACCAGTACTGTACCCCAGTGTTATACAGCGACAGACCCGTCCCCACCAGTACTGTACCCCAGTGTTATACAGCGACAGACCCGTCCCCACCAGTACTGTACCCCAGTGTTATACAGCGACAGACCCGTCCCCACCAGTACTGTACCCCAGTGTTATACAGTGACAGACCCGTCCCCCACCAGTACTGTACCCCAGTGTTATACAGCGACAGACCCGTCCCCACCAGTACTGTACCCCAGTGTTATACAGTGACAGACCCGTCCCCACCAGTACTGTACCCCAGTGTTATACAGCGACAGACCCGTCCCCACAATACTGTACCCCAGTGTTATACAGTGACAGACCCGTCCCCACCAGTACTGTACCCCAGTGTTATACAGTGACAGACCCATCCCCACCAGTACTGTACCCCAGTGTTATACAGTGACAGACCTGTCCCCACCAGTACTGTACCCAGTGTTATACAGTGACAGACCCGTCCCCACCAGTACTGTACCCCAGTGTTATACAGTGTCAGACCTGTACCCCACAGTACTGTACCCCGTGTTATACAGTGACAGACCTGTACCCCACCAGTACTGTACCCCAGTGTTATACAGTGACAGACCCGTACCCCACCAGTACTGTACCCCAGTGTTATACAGTGACAGACCCGTCCCCACCAGTACTGTACCCCAGTGTTATACAGTGACAGACCCGTCCCCACCAGTACTGTACCCCAGTGTTATACAGTGACAGACCCGTCCCCACCAGTACTGTACCCCAGTGTTATACAGTGACAGACCCGTCCCCACCAGTACTGTACCCCAGTGTTATACAGTGACAGACCCGTCCCCACCAGCACTGTATCCCAGTGTTATACAGTGTCAGACCTGTCCCCACTAGTACTGTACCCCAGTGTTATACAGTAACAGACCCATCCCCACCAGTGCTGTACCCCAGTGTTATACAGTGTCAGACCTGTACCCCACCAGTACTGTATCCCAGTGTTATACAGTGACAGACCTGTAATCCATCCTTTTACAATGCTTGATAACTAGCACCGTTTCTATGTAAGGTTTTGGTTTGCTTGATTTCTATTCTGAGCTGTGTTTCCTATTGTTTGCAGGACAGTATTGGCTGGAGGAATGAGAGTACACACCTGCTTGTCTTCTCCACTGAATCTGCCTTTCATTACGAGGCTGATGGCTCCAATGTTCTGTCTGGGATTCTAACTCGCAATGATGAGGCCTGCCATTTAGACTCGACAGGAACCTATATTAACCACACCTCACAAGATTACCCCTCAATCCCAACGCTGATCCGTCTCCTTGCTGAACACAGCGTGATCCCGATCTTTGCTGTTACTAACCACTCTTATTCCTATTATGAGGTAAGAAACCAGAATAAACTTCATCAAAACTCCTAAGGAGGGTATTTTGTACATTTACACATTACCTTCCAAGTAGCGACCGTTAGCAATGAAAGAGAAATCTGAGCACCGTGTAATTAACTAACTAATTTATGCCTCTGGATTTCATGTTTTTAAACAAAAACAGTGTTGTACATAAAAATAAACAAGGCAAGCACCACTAACTTAACAGTGTGGTTTATAACTGTATCAAGAAATATATGCTATATTTTAATTTCGCTCCTCCCAAGCTGAGTTGCTTTATATTATGAAAACTTGAAGATTTATTTACTCTTTTAGGGAACATCCAAAGATAGCACAGCCCACTGGAATTCACTTTAAGTATTCTCAGAATTCCTGCTATTTCCCAACATCGAAGATTTTGTGGAGATCATTCCATTAGCTTTTTTTGCTGAATGACCCTCCCTATTTTTATAAAAACTTCAAGACTGTGGATTGTTCTGCTCCTGGCCCTGGGTGTTGCAGGTATCCAACTGCCTTCTCAAGGCCTGACCTTTTTAGCTGTGTTCTGCTATGAGAATCTGGAGGAATCACTACAGAGCTTTCCCCCTGGCTTCAAACTCATCAGTTTCAGTTTTCTTCTCCCTTAGAAATTCCAAACTGAACTCAAAACTTCATTCTCATTCTGCACAGTGAATGATAAAGTTAGTATCTTACATGCAGCTTGGATAAGATCATCCCCTTTGGCACTCCCAATTCAGTAAGCTGTAGTTTACACTGAATCAAAACTACAAATGCCTTCCCTAAGAAAAACACCCTGAAATCTTAAACAGAGTAAAGTTTTGCAACACCAATTTTAAATCCAACCAATTTATTTGATAGTAAATCCCCGAGCTTTCGACACTATGTTGTGCCTTCGTCAGGCAATTGCAAATCTTAAACAGAACCAGAGGCTAGGAATCCTGTGCTAAGTAACTCACCTTCTAATTCCCTAAAGCCTCTCCATCGCCTACAAGGCACCAGTAAGGTGTGTGATGGAATACTCCCCAGTTACCTGGATAGGTACAGCTCCAACAACACTCAAGAAGCTTGACACTGTCCAGAACAAAACAGCCCCACTTGATTGATACCACATCCATCAACATTCACGCCCTCCACCACCGTTGTAGCAGCAGTGTGTACCATCTACAAGATGCACTGCAGCAATTCACCCAAGATCCTGAGACAGCACCTTCCAAACTCACAACCACTTCTATCTAGAACCACAAGGGCAGTAGATACATGGGGACACCATCACTTGCAAGTTTCCTTCCATGCCACTCACCGTCCTGCCTTTGAAATATATCGTTGTTCTTTCTCAGTCGCTGGGTCAAAATCCTGAAATTCCCTCCCTGACAGGATGGGCAATAAATGGCAGCAATCCTTAGGTCCCACAAATGAATGAATGGAAAACCAGCCCAGCCCATCTCCAATGACAAAGGTGTTATTTGGCAGGGATACAGTGTAGAGAGTCCCTGGTAATTGTGTGAGTGAGTGGTGATGGAGTGGGGGGAAGCTCATGATAAATTTGTGGGAAATGGGGGGGGGAGAGGGAAAGGAAGAGGGGGAGCCCCTGATGATTGTACAAGTTGTAGGGGATGGGGTCCCCCTGATACCTCATGGTAGTTTGGGTGGGGGGAGGTAGTTGGTAAAGTTCCACTCCAATGTTGATCAGGGTGCCATTTAAAATTGTGCCCTGATCTCTGGAGAGTTTGTTGAAGTAAGTGAACTAATGGAGCTGGCCTTACTAAATCTAACGTCCTCCCCACTCTCCCCCTGTCCCCGCTTTCCCCCCCCCCCCACAATGCCAGTGTTTCCTCTGAGACCAAAGACCTGGAGGGAAAACTAGGCTGTGCACCTGTCGTACCCAGATTTCAGCCTGAAATCCTGCCCCCGTTCACCCTAGTGGGATCTTACTGTCCCAGAGATGGTGCTACCCCCCTGCTGCAGATTTCCCAGTGGTGAGGGGCTCATTCAATGGGAAACCCCATTGACAAAGCCAGGGGGGAAGGTGGGGGGTGGGGGAGGTGCGGGGAGCTTTACCCCCTCCTGCTCTCAACAGGAAGGAAATCTCACTCTTTGAAGAAGTGGTAAGATTTTGCCCAGGGCTTGTGACTGAATACATTACAGAAAGTGTAATACAAAGTAAATTACAGGGAATGTCAGCATTGTATATTACAGCATGTGTATATTACAGCATGTGTATATTACAGCACGTGTATATTACAGCACGTGTATATTACAGCACGTGTATATTACAGCATGTGTATATTACAGCACGTGTATATATTACAGCATGTGTATATTACAGCACGTGTATATTACAGCCTGTATATATTACAGCCTGTATATATTACAGCACATGTATATTACAGCATGTATATATTACAGCACATGTATATTACAGCCTGTATATATTACAGCACGTGTATATTACAGCACGTGTATATTACAGCCCATATATATTACAGCACATATATATTACAGCACATATATATTACAACACGTGTATATTGCAGCCCGTGTATATTACAGCAGGTGTGATACAGTGTATATTCTAGGGAGTCAGATAGAGTATATATTACGGGGAGGGGACGTGATACAATTTGTATTACAGGCTGCAATATAGGGGCTGATTCTCCCATTGCGACCTGCAACTTTTCTGACGATTTCAGGCTGGGAGATGTGTGTTTTCAGCCTTTTATTGGGGATTTGTGCATTCACCAGGAATGCGTGTGCATCTCCCAGAGCCGGTGGACAGTCAGAGTCCAGACCAGGTTAGAAACCAGCAGGAAGATATGCAAGTCATTTGAATCTTTTTTTTAATGTAGTTTAAATATGTTTAGCATTTCTGTATCAGGAACTTGCCAGGCCTGATTGAATCTCCCATCCTGCCAGGAATATTTCATCCCAGCAAGGTTTAGAGTAGTTCCCCACGTTCAGGGAACTAGTGGGAGACCCCATCAGAATGAAGTGGGGGGTGGGGGGGCCACCTGGGTGTGATCACCCTAAGAAGTCTCACAACACCAGGTTAAAGGCCAACAGGTTTATTTGGTAGCACAAGCCACTAGCTTTCAGAGCACTGCTCCTTCACCTGACCAAGGGGCAAAGCCTGCTGGACTTTAACCTGCTATTGTCAGACTTCTTACTGTGTTTACCCCAGTCCAACACCAGCATCTCCACATCATGACCACCCAGATGGTGCCCCCCACAAAGCCCAATCACCGCGCCCCCCCCCATAGCCCGATTGCAGCACCCCCCCCCCGGCCCACAGCAATTCCCAGGTCCCCTGCCATTCTATCCCGGAATGCACCAATATACATCCCCCTGTACTCAGCAGTGGCGATCCTCTTATCTCATCCCCCATGTTTTTAGTTGATAAGTATATGGAAGAGAAGGGAATGGTTTAGTTTGGAGGGGCATTGCTTTTTATATTGGTCGGCGCAACATCGAAGGCCGAAGGGCCTGTTCTGTGCTGTAATGTTCTATGTTCTATGCCTCCTGGCACTGTCCAAGGTACAAAGTGCCCAAGCCCAAGGGGCACATTGACACTGCCCACCGGGAATCAGGCAGTGCCCACACAAGGGAGTGGGCCGAAGGATGTTCAGTTGGGTGGGGGGGGGGGGGAGCGGTTTTGCTGCCACTCTGCATGCTCTGGGCTGGAACAAGACCAGCAATTGGGATGGTCTGGGGTGGGGAGGGGGTCTGGACCCGGAGTAGGGGGGGGGGTGAGGTGCCGGGGGAGGGGGGTGGGGGGGGTGGGGGGAGGTGGCGGATAGGGTGATCACCTCTGCTGGGTTGGGGGAGGGGGTGTGGGCTGTAGAATTGGGGGGGGGGTCCAGGAAATTGATGTGGGACTGTGATTGGGCTGGGGGGGAGGCGGTGGTTGGAGGGGCAGTATTGCAAGGGGTCCTGCGATTGAGCTGCCCAGTAAACAGGGAGAGTGTCCTGTAACAGGGGAATAGAGTTCCAGAACTGTCAATCTCTGGCAGAAATAGCCCACTTACCCCGCACCCCCCCCAGCCACCCCGCACCCCCTTTTACCTCCCAGCAGCCAAGTTTTTAATGAGATTCACAACTGGGATCTGTACAGTGCACAGAGTGCAGAGATTCAGGTGAGAAGCTGGACTGACAAAACAGGATCTAGAACAGTTTTCCCACCAATTCAGCACTTGGGAGAATCACTCTTCATAGTGTATGTTACTGGTAATGTGAAGCAGTTTATAATCATCTTTCCTGTGTTGTATGGTATTGAATGTGTGATTGTGTATATCACAGTGTATATAATACAGTGTATATTACGGTGTGTGTGATTGTGTATATCACAGTGTATATAATACAGTGCATATTACGGTGTGTGTGATTGTGTATATCACAGTGTATATAAAATAGTGTATATTATGGCATGTGTGATAGTGTATATCACAGTGTACATAATACAGTGTATATTACGGTGTGTGATAGTGTATATCACAGTGTACATAATACAGTGTATATTACGGTGTGTGTGATAGTGTATATCACAGTGTATGTAATACAGTGTATATTACGGTGTGTGTGAGACAGTGTATATCACAGTGTATATAATAGTGTATATTACGGTGTGTGTGATAGTGTATGTCACAGTGTATATAATACAGTGTATATTACGGCATGTGTGATAGTGTATATCACAGTGTATATAATATATTGTATATTATGGTGTGTGTGATAGCGTATATCACAGTGATTGAGGTGTACAAATCATGAGCGGCCTGGCCAGGGTGGATAAGGAGCAGCTGGGAATGTAGTTCATGTGGACTTTAATAAGGCATTTAACAAGGTCCCACCTGGCAGACTGAGTACAAAAACTAAAATCACACGGGATTCGGGATGGGCTGGCCGGATGGATATACAGAACAGGCTTGGTTATAGAAGATAGGGAGTAGCAGTGGAAGGGTATTTTTCAGAATGAAGATCTGCAGCTATTTAGCAGGGATCAGTGCTGGGGCCTCTGTTATTTGTAGTATATGTAAATGACCTGGAGGTTGAGAGACTCTTCCTGCTTAGCAAAGATAGCAGGACTAGAGGGCACAGCCTCAAGACTGGGGGCGGGGGGGGGGGGGGGAGGGAGGGTTCAGATCAGAGTTGTGGAGGGGTTTCTTCACACAAAGAGTGGTGAATCTTTGGAATTTTCTGCCTGATGAAGTGGTGGAGGCTTCCTCGCTGAATATGTTCAAGTCAAGAGTGGATAGGTTTTTAATTGACAAGGGAATTAAGGGTTATGGGGAGAAAGCGGGAAATTGGAACTGAACCACTACAGATCAGCCATGATCTTATTGAATGGCGGGGCAGGCTCGAGGGGCTGGATGGCCGACTCCTGCTCCTATTTCTTATGTTCTTATGCTCTTATGTAAAATGCAGATGGTATGATCAGTAAATTTACAGATAACACGCAGATTGGTGAATGTGCTGATAGATTGGAGACTTGAGTACAGAAATGAGAGATGGAGTTTAATCTGGATGAATGTGAAATGATGCATTTTGGAAGATCAAATTTAGGTATGAATTATTCTGTAAATGGCAGAACCCGAGGACCATTAACTTACAGAGGGATCTGGGCGTGCAGATCCATAGGTCCCTAAAAATGGCATCACAGGTGGTCAAGGTGATTAATGAGGCATATGGCACGCTTGCCTTCATTGGCTGGGGCACTGAGTACAGGAGTTGGGAAATCATGTTGCTGCTGTTTGGAGTATTGCCTGCAAAGAAGGTTCACCAGAAGGTTCGCCTGGCCTTGAGGGTGTCAATTGTGAGAAAAGATTGAAAAGACGGAAGCCGAGGGGAGGTCTACAAAATTATGAGAGGCACAGACAGGCCGAATAGTCAGAGAGGTTTTCCAAGGGTGGAAATGTCAATTGTAAGGGGGCACAGGTTCAAAGTGAGACGGGGAAAGATTAGGAGAGATGTGCCGGGGAAGTTTTTCATGCAGAGAGTGAATGAAATGCACTGCCAGGGGAGATGGGGGCACATTAAGCTGCATTTAAAAGACATCTGGATGGGTACAATTATAGGGAGGGAATAGAGGGATGCAGTCCAAGTTTTGTTTTAGTTTAGTTGGGGCATTGTGATCAGCACAGGCTTAGCAGGTCGAAGAGCCTGTTCCTGTGCTGTACTTTACATTGTTCTTCTCTCTTTCTCTTTGGTCAGTCACGAGGGGACTTAGGTCCAAGGTGAGAGGCAGGAGCTTTGGAGAGGATGTGAGGAAAATCTTTCTTTACCCAGAGGGTGGTGACTGTCTGGAATACGCTGCCTGGGAGGATGGTAGAGGCGGGTTATCTCACATCCTTTAAAAAGTATCTGAATCAGCACTTGGCACATCATAACATTCAAGGCAATGGGCCAAGTGCTGGTAAATGGGACAAAGTATGAGATCTGGTGTTTCTCATGTGTTGGGATAGACTCAATGGGCTGAAGGGACTCTTCTGCACTGTATGATTCTATGATTCTGTAATAGAGTCCATGATATAGTGTATATTACACAGGCTCCAGTTTATTACAGTGTATAATACAGGGGATATACAGTATATGTTACACAGGCTCCAGTTTGTTACAGTGTATAATACAGGGGATATTATACAGTGTATGTTACACAGGCTCCAGTTTGTTACAGTGTATAATTCAGGGGATATAATACAGTGTATATTACACAGACTCCAGTTTGTGACAGTGTATAATACAGGGGATATAATACAGTGTATATTACACAGACTCCAGTTTGTGACAGTGTATAATACAGGGGATATTATACAGTGTACGTTACACAGGCTTGAGTTTATTACAGTGTATAATACAGGGGATATTATACAGTGTACGTTACACAGGCTCCAGTTTGTTACAGTGTATAATACAGGGGATATTATACAGTGTATATTACACAGGCTCCAGTTTGTTACAGTGTATAACTATAGGGGATGTTATGTCTATTACATGGGGTGTCATACAGTATAATGATTAACTTCATGGCTTGTTCTAATCTTACAAATGAGACTTTTCTAATGGTCCCTGCATTCAGGCAGTGCTCCTTTTGTTCACAATGCTTATAGAGATGCCAACTCTAATTTCACCTTCTTTCTCTATAGAAATTAAGCAAGTATTTCCCTGTTTCTCAAATTGGGAGGCTTCAGGAAGATTCCTCAAATATAATTGAGCTGTTACGGACTGCATTTGAGGTAAAATGTCTTCCTTGCGCTCTTTCGAATGAAATTAAATTCATCCATCGTGCGTTCCTCATTGTAAAATTACATAAGATAAAGGCAAAGTACTTGTAGATGCTGGAAATGTGAAATAGAAAGAGAAAATGCTGGAAAGCTCAGCAGATCTGGCAGTATTTGTGGGGAGAGAATAGAGCCAACATTTCCGAATCAATACCACTTTACAGATGTTAAATGCTTGGTGTGTGTGAAGTTGTAATATCACAGAGCATCAAATGTATCCAACTGCATTTTTATAGGTCATAAGATATAGAAGCAGAATTAGGACATTCAGTCTGCTCTTCTATTCAATCAGGGATGATAAGTTTCTCAACCCCCATTCTCCTGCCTTTTCCCCCTAACCTTTACAAATCAAGAACCTGATGTATCCCTGTCTTAAATGCACTGACCGCCTCCTGTGGCAGAGAATTCCATAGATTCACCGTCCTCTGGCTGAAGACATTCCTCCCCATCTCAGTTTTAAATGATCATCTCTTTATTCTGAGAATGTGCCCTTGGATCTAACAGAAACATCCTTCCCGCGGTCTTTGAGCACTGACTGGAATGCCCTCAGGCTTTGTTACTGATTATTGATCTTCCTTTTCTAGAACATTCGCTCAAAGATGGAAATCAAACCTGAGCGAGTCCGCAGAACAATGAGGTCCTCAGTCTCGTCATTATCTACAGCCGTTTCCCAGAGTGACTCCTCCATCTTCACTGTGCTCCCAGGAAAAGTGGTAAGAAATCCGGAATCTGAAGACCCACTGAGAGGGGCCCCCGTCCCATGCAGTCTCGATGTTGATCAGAGATCCTGGGTCTGACAACGTGGCCTGAGCTTTTCACCAAAATGTTGTGTGTGCGTGCGTGTGTGTGTGTGTATATGTGTGCGTGTGCGTATATGTGTGTGTATATGTGTGTGTATATGTGTGTGTATATGTGTGTGTATATGTGTGCGTGTGTATATGTGTGCGTGTGTATATGTGTGTGTGTATATGTGTGTGTGTATATGTGTGTGTGTATATGTGTGTAATGTGTGTGTATATTTCAGTGTGTGTGCAGTGTGTGTGTCATATTGCGTCTGCTATATGCGTGCGTCCCGTTATTGTGAGTGTATATGTGTTTGTGTATATGTGTGTGTGTAATGTGTGGTGCGGTGTGTGGTGTATATGTGTGCGTGCGTGTGCAAAAAACAAAACACAAAATGTGTGTGTAAAAGTGTGCGTGTGTGTGTGTGTATATGTGTGCAGTGTCTGATCTGTGTGCGTGTGTGTGTCTGTGTGTGTTTGTGTGTGAACACTGCGGTGTGTGTGTATGAACATAGAACACTACAGCACAAACAGGCCCTTCGGCCCACAAGTTGTGCGATTATATCTATACCTACCAGGCCATAGAACTATATGTAACCCCCAATCCCATTAAATCCCATATACTCATCCAGAAGTCTCTTAAAAGACCCCAGCAAGTTCGCCTCTACCACCACTGATGGCAGCCGATTCCATTCACTCACCAGCCTCTGAGTGAAAAACTTTCCCCTAGCATCCCCTCTGTACTTGCTTCCCTGCACCTTAAATCTGTGCCCTCTCGTCACGACCATTCAGCCCTGGGAAATAGTCTCTGAGAGTCCACCCTATCTATTCCTCTCAACATCTTGTAAACCTCTATCAGGTCGCCTCTCAACCTTCGTCTCTCCAGGGAGAACAGTCCCAGCTCCCTCAATCTATCCTCATAAGGCATGCCTCCCAATCCAGGCAACATCCATGTAAATCTCCTCTGCAGCCTCTCAATAGCTTCCACATCTTTCTTGTAATGAGGCAACCAGAACTGCGCACAATACTCCAAGTGGGGTCTGACAAGGGTCTTATTAAGTTGCATCATTACCTCCTGACTCCTAAACTCAATCCCTCTATTAATGAAGGCCAGTACACTAGCACACCAGTATGAGTCTGTGTGTGTGTGTGTGTGTGTTTCTGGGTATGAGTGTGTGTTGTGTGTGTGTTTCGGGTATGAGTGTGGTGTGTGTATGAGTGTGTGTTGAGTTTGTGTGTGGTGTCTGTATGAGTGTGTGTGTGTGTTATTGGGTATGAGTGTGGTGTGTGTATGGTGTGTGTATGAGTGTGTGTGTGTGTGTGTTCTGGGGTATGAGTGTGTGTATGAGTGGTGTGTGTGTGTGTACAGGTGTATGTGAGTGTGTGTGTTGTAGAGTGTGGTGTGTTTTCTGGGTATGAGTGGGTGGAGTGTGTGTGTGTGTGTGTGCGTTCTGGGTGAGTGTGTGTATGAGTGTGTGTGTATGTGTTTCTGGGTATGAAGTGTTGTGTATGGTGTGTGTGTGTGTGTTTATGGGTAGAGTGTGTGAGAGTGTGGTGTGTGCTGTGTTCTGGGTATGAGTGTATGATGAGTTGTGTGATTGTGTGTGTTTGGTATGAGTGTGTGTATGAGTGTGTGTCGTGAGTGTGTGTTTCTGAGTGTGAGTGTGAGTGTATGTGTTCTGGGTATGAGTGTTTCTGTGTAGTATGAGTGTGTGTGTGTGTGTGTTTCTGGGTTGAGTGTGTGTGAGTGTGTGTGTGAGTATGTGTGTGTGTGTGTGTATGAGTGTGTGTGTGTGTGCTGTGTATGAGTGTGTGTATGAGTGTGTTTGTGTGTGTGTGTTGAACGAGTGCGGTGTGTGTATGAGTGTGTGTGTGTGTAATTGTGTGTGAGTTTGTGGTGTTTCTGTGTATGAGTTTGTGTGTGTGTGAGTGTGTGTGTGTTACTGTGTATGAGTGTGTGAGGTGTTGTGTGTGTGTGTGAGTGTTGCTTTTGTGTGTGCGTGTGTGGTGTATGAGTGTGTTTGTGTGTATGAGTGTGTGTGTGCGTGTGTGTATGAGTGCGTGTGTGTGTGTCAGTGTGAGTGGTGCGTGTTGTGTGTGTGTGTATGAGTGTGTGTGTTGTGTGCGTGTGTGTGTGTTGTATGATGTCGTGTCGTAGTGTGTGGTGTTTGTGTGATTGTGTGTGTGTGTGTATGAGTGTGTGTGTGTGTGTGTGTATGAGTGTGTGTGAGTGTGTTGAGTGTGTGTTATGTGTGTGTGTGTGAGTGTGGTGTGTGTGTGTGTGTGTGTGTGTGAGTGTGTGTGTGTGTGTTGTGTGTGTGAGTGTGAGTGTGTGCGTGTGTTGTGCGTGTGTGTGTGTGTGTGTGTAGAGTGTGTGTGTGTGTGTGTGTGTGTTGTGTGTATGTATGTATGTGTGTCAGTGTGTGTGTGTGTGTGTATGTAGTGTGTGAGGGGGTGTGTGTGTGTGAGTGTGAGTGTGGTGTGATGTGATGTGTGTGTGAGTGTGGTAGAAGTGTGTGATGTGAGTGTGAGTGTCGTGTGTGTGTGTGTGAGTGTGAGTGTGTGTGTAGTGTGTTGTGTGGAGTGTGTGTCTTGTGTGTGTGAGTGTGTTGTGTGTGTGAGTGTGAGTGTTGTGTGTGAGGTGTGTGTGTGATGTGTGTGTATGAGTCTGTGTGTGTGTCTGAGTGTGACATGTGTGTGTGTGTGTGTGTGTGTGTGTGTGTGTGTGTGTGTGTGTGTGTGTGAGTGTGTGTGTGTGGTTGCTGTGAGAAAATGCAGTCGAAAGGGATACTGGTGCTAATGCGATAATGTGACAGCGTGACCCTAGGAGAGGAATTCACTCTTACAGATAAATGTCACTCTTAACAATTCCTCCATGTTGGAAACTTGTAGACATCTGTGGAGAACCAACAGATGCTATCGGCATCACAAACTCTTCACTAATTAATACAGTTCCTCATAAAATCTAATAACTTTCTCTGATACAACATCCACCCTGTAATACACATGTTTGGATTTTATTTAAAAAAACAATCAACCTCCAGAAATACTTCTTTATAATTTCCCACTTGAGGAGCGATTCCTGGAATTATAACTATCTGTTGGAAGCTTATGCAAGTTGTCATTCCTCGGGTGTAAGTGGGTAAGGTAACTCATTTCTACTCCAACATAAATGTCTATTATTTTATGGAGCAGACAGCTCGCATGAGATCAAATCCCACCATAGCAATATTTAAAATTTATTAAAGGATCCATCAAGAATATGATGGGCCATTTAACAACTTGTGAACAAATTATCATCAAATAAAAGAGAGAGCAGAAACATGGATTCAAAGTTAACTGACTGACAGGAAACAGAGGGTGGAATTCTCTCAGAACAATTCTAAGTCATGTGAAAACGGGAATAATTCATGCTGTTTGTTTTTCGATGGGAGTTCAGAGAAGGATTTCCCACATTCTGCACACTGCGGAGTGTCCTAGCACGATTCACTCCGGAAATCAGGGACTGGGGCCTATTTCTGCTGGAAAGGTGGGAACATCGGGGTGGCGGCGTGGGCTTGTTGGGGCCAAAGGGCCTGTTTCCCATGCTGTTTTGTTCTTTGTTCTTTGTTCTTTGAGAGGCAGCAGCAATGGCGCTGAGCATGCATGTGCCGATCTGTCAACGCCGAGATCACTGGCCAGCGCTGCAACACCCGCGCAACTCAGGCCCTCTGACCTACCTGCCTCACCACTGCCCCACTGCTGTCCCTCTATGCATTCCTGGGCAAGCCTTGACCTCCCCCCTCTCCCCCCCACCCCCACCCCCACCACCACGCCCAGCCCAGCCCAATCTTCAATCTCATGCCCTCCGCATCCACACTCCCCACTGGCAGTCCCGATTTTCCACCCCCAACATGTCCCGTCTCCCTCCAGCAGGCTATTTCCGCCCCCCCCACCACCCTGATTGTTGGCCTCCCTCCCTCTGCTTGATCCCTAAATGCAGAGTGGCAGCAGGACCCCTCCCCCAGACCCATCCACTTGGCACTGCCCCATGCCCAGTAATAATCCTTGTTGGAGTGAACCACTCTGGCAGGAGTAGGGGCTAGGGGGGTGGGGAGATGCTAGTGGACTTGGAGGCTCCAGTCCTGGGCTCGCTAACTGTGTTTAAAATATATGCTAATATTTATTTAAATAATATATGTGGTTCCTCACCGATTCCTGGCGTGGAGCTGGTGATGCCAGCCATTTGGTGCTGGAAGGAGTTATTGATGTAGAGATGCTGGCATTGGACTGGGGTAAACTCAGTAAGAGGTCTGACAACACCAATAGCTATTGCAGACCAGAACACCTTGTTTGCCTGAGGAAGGCTACAAAAGCCGAAAGCTTGCAAGTTTACTATCGAATAAATCGGTTGGATTTAAAATTGGTGTTGTCAGACCTCTTAAGGGGTTATTGGGACAGGAGCGGACACAGCTGGAATCTCCTAGCCCACTGTGTTCAAAAATTAGAGGAGGGGTGGAATCGACCCCAGAGAATCTAGATATTTTTTGACCTTGTAATTTGGGGCAGCACAGTGGTTAGCACTGCCGCCTTACAGCGCCAGGGACCCAGGTTTGATTCCTGGCTTGGATCACTGTTTGTGCGGAGTTTGCATGTTGTTCCAGAGTCTGCGTGGGGTTTCTGCCTAAAGATGTGCGGGTTTGGTGGATTGGCCTTGCTAAATTGCCCCTGGGTGTTGGGGGACTAGCAGGGTAAATACGTGGGCTTACGGCGATAGGGCTGGGTGAGATTGTTGTCAGTGCAGCTCAATGAGCTGAATAGCCTCCTTCTGCACTATAGGGATTCTACTCTATGATTCTAGTGGAGTTCCCAGGGGTAAAAGCTAGGGACCCTCACTCTTCCTAATGGGCCTAGACCAGGGTATTATTTCTAAATGCGAGGATGATATGAAACTTGAAAGCTTTGTGAATAGTGAGGAGGATAATGTGGAACTTCAAAAACATTCAGACATGTTAAACAAGTGACAGGTGAAATTTAATGTACATAAGTGTGAAGTGATTCATCTTAGAACATAGAACATTACAGCGCAGTACAGGCCCTTCGGCCCTCGATATTGCACCGACCAGTGGAACCAATCTAATGACTCTCTAACCTAAACTATTCCAATGTTATCCATATGCCTATCCACTGACCATTTGAATACCCTTAAAGTCTACAGCTGCTGCAGGCAGGGCATTCCACACCCTTACTACCCTCAGAGTAAAGAACCTACCTCTAGCATCTGTCCTATAACTACCACCCCTTAATTTAAAGCTATGTCCCTTCATGTTAGCCATCACCATCCGAGGAAAAAGGCTCTCACTGTCATGAGGAGAAACAAATTGAAAATAAACAGTAACAATTTGAAAGAAGTGCAAGAACAGAGGGACCTGGGTGTACACGAGAAAGTATAAAATGAACTTGGCAGGACAAGTTGAGAGTGTGGTTAATGTAGCACACAGTCTCCTAGGCTTTACTGATTCTGCCACAGAGAAATCGAGCAAGGAGATAATGTTGGACTTGCATCAAATACTAGTTTGGTTTCAGCTGGAATATTGCACCTGGTTTAGAAAGGATGTGAAGGCATTAGAGAGGGTGCAAAGAATCATGAGAATGGTCCCAAAGATGAGAAACTTCATTGAACAGATTGGAAGTGGAGCTTGCTTTCCTTGGAAAAGAGAAGGTGGGAGATCTGATAGAGGTGTTCAAAGTGATGGGGGAGTCTGTGAAGAGTAAATAGGAAGAAAGCATTCCTTTGGTAGGAGGATTGAGAACCAAAGGGTATGGATTTAAGATAATTGGGGTCAGGCAATATGAGGAAAAGTCTTTGTGTGACAGATTTTTGAAAATTATTTGTAGAATATGGGCATTGCTGATTATGCCAGCATTTATTGTTCAGAAGTGCGAGAATAAAGAACAAAAAACAAAGAACAAAACAGCACGGGAAACAGGCCCTTTGGCCCAACAGGCTGCGCTGCCACCCCAATGTTCCCACTTCTACCCATGATCCCTGTCTATATTTATAGATCTATGCATTAGAACCAAATTTGGGACAATTTAGGGAAAATTTGTTCTGCCAATCAGCTTAAGAGCACATCTTTGGGATGTGGGAGGCTCATGACCCCTATTTTAAATCAGTTTTCTATACCCCTCCATTCCCATTCTGTTCACGTGCCCATCTAAGTACCTCTTAAATAACTCCAGAGTACCTGCCTCCACCACTTTACTTGGCAGCGCAATTAGAAACACACTGCCTGAGTGTGATAATCACAATCAGAAGTCTGACGACACCAGGTTTAAGTCCGGCCGATTTATTTGATAGTAAACTCACAATAACTTTTTACTGTCTTTACCCCAGCCCAACACCGGCACCTCCACATTGTGAATGTGGTAATGGCAGATTCAAAAGGGAATTGAAATGTTATCGAAGCAGGATGGATGTGCAGAGCTAAAGGAAGCAGGAGGGGAGTGGCATTAGGGCAATTCTACGGAAAGATGGTGTAAACACAATGGCCAAATGTCCTCTTTCTGTGCCAGCTATCCAAAGGTGGTGGTCTGGTTTTTTTTTAAACTCTTAAAACCGGATACAGGAAGTAGTCACAGGGAGGCCTGTGCAGGAGTTTTTTTTTTCACCTGGACCTCCATAAATTGGGAAGGTGAAGAATCCCGATACTCTACACGTGTAGAGTATCCCAACCCTCCCCCCTCCTCTAACCTAATTAAAAAAGGAGACTAGGAGTGTGAGTAGGTAAGTTTAAGTTTATATTTGTTTCTGGGTAAAGGAAGTAATAGGGATGGCAGTGCAGGCAGTGCGATGTACCTCCTGTGGGATGTTTGAGGTGAGGGACACTGGTAGTATCCCAGCTGATTACACCTGCCAGAGGTGCATCCAGTTCCACCTCCTTGAGGACCGTGTTAGGGACCTGGAGCTGGAACTGGAGGAACTAAGAATTATTAGGGAAGCAGAGATGGCTGTTGATAAAAGCTACAGGGAGATAGTTACTCCTAAATGTGATACATGGGTGACTGTTAGAAGGGGTAAGAAGCAGTCAGTGCAGAATTCCCCTGAGGCTGTTCCTCTACACAATAAGTACTCTGCTTTGGATGCTGTTGGGGATGTAGACACAACCGGGGTAAGCCATGGA
Organism: Sphyrna mokarran; assembly: GCA_024679065.1. Classification (NCBI taxonomy): domain Eukaryota; kingdom Metazoa; phylum Chordata; class Chondrichthyes; order Carcharhiniformes; family Carcharhinidae; genus Sphyrna; species Sphyrna mokarran. The sequence goes on along the minus strand of JAGIQG010000021.1, from coordinate 50,387,181 downwards.
GTACAGGTCTCGGGAGTTGAGCCTGTCCTTGATGCTCAGGTGGGAAGGGGGAAGAAAAGATCTGGATTAGTGATTGGGGACTCCCTAGTTAAGGGGATAGATAGGAGAGTCTGTGGGAAGGAGCGGGACTCGCGGTTGGTATGTTGCCTCCCGGGCGCTGGGGTCAGTGATATCTCTGACTGAGTGTTCGGGATCCTTAAGGGGGAGGGGAACCAGCCCCAAGTTGTGGTGCATGTAGGTACCCATGACGTAGGTAGGAAAAGGGATGGGGATATAAAGCAGAAATTCAGAGAGTTAGGGTGGAAACTTAGGGCTAAAACTAACAGAGTGGTTATCTCTGGTTTGTTACCTGTGCCGCGGGATAGCATAGAAAAGAATAGGGAGAGAGAACATTTGAACTCGTGGCTAAAGGGATGGTGCAGGAGGGAAGGGTTCAGGTATTTGGACAATTGGGGCTCATTCTGGGGAAGGTGGGACCTCTACAAGAGGGATGGTCTGCACCTGAACCGGAGAGGTACCAATATCTTGGGGGGTAAATTTACCAGTGCTATTCGGGGGGGTTTAAACTGATTCGGGGGGGGATGGGAACCTGAATTGTTGTGCCAGTATACAGGAGGATGTGAATAGGGAGGTCACAGATAAGGTTTCTAGGTCGCAGCAGTATAGTGGCAAACGGGAGGGTGGTTTGAAGTGTGTATACTTTAATGCGAGGAGCATACGCAATAAGGTGGATGAACTTGCAGCCTGGATTGGTGCTTGGGACTTCGATGTTGTGGCCATTTCAGAGACGTGGATAGAGCAGGGGCAGGAATGGTTGTTGCAGGTTCTGGGGTTCAGATGTTTCAGTCAGAGCAGAGGTGGTGGTAGAAGAGGGGGAGGAGTGGCATTGTTAGTTAAGGACAGCATTACGGTGGCAGAAAAGACGTTTGATGTGGACTTGTCTGCTGAGGTAGTGTGGGTTGAGATTAGAAACAAGAAAGGAGAGGTCACACTGTTGGGAGTTTTTTACAGGCCTCCAAAAACTTCCAGAGAAGTAGAGGAAGGGATTGCAAAGTTGATCTTGGATAGGTGTGAAAGTAACGGGATAGTTGTAATGGGAGACTAACTTTTCTAATATCGATTGAAAAAGCTATAGTTCAAGTACGTTAGAGGGGTCAGTTTTTGTTCAATGTGTGCAGGAAGGTTTCATGACTCAGTATGTAGATAGGCCAACAAGAGGTGAGGCTATATTGGATTTGGTACTGGGTAATGAACCAGACCAGGTGTTAGACTTGGAGGTGGGTGAGCACTTTGGTGATAGTGACCACAATTCGGTTACGTTTACCTTAGTGATGGAAAGGGATGGGCACATACCGAATAACAGTAGTTATAGCTGGGGGAAAGGTAATTATGAGGCTATTAGGAGAGATTTAGGATGCATAGGGTGGAGCAGGAAATTGCAGGGGCTGGGGACATCTGAAATGTGGAGCATATTTAAGGAACAGCTTCTGCATGTCCGTAATAAATATGTACCTGCCAGGCAGGGAAGAAGTGGTCGAGTGAGGGAACCATGGTGTACTAGGGAAGTTGAATCTCTGGTGAAGAGGAAGAAGGAGGCTTATATAATGATGAGACGTGAAGGCTCAGTTAGGGCACTGGAGAGCTATAAATTAGCCAGGAAGGAGCTAAAGAAGGAGTTGAGAAGAGCTAGAAGAGGACACGAGAAGACTTTGGCGGATAGGATTAAGGAGAATCCTAAAGCTTTTTACAGGTATATAAATAATAAAAGATTGGTTAGGGCAAGATTAGGGCCAGTCAGAGATAGCAATGGGAAGTTGTGTGTGGAGCCTGAGGAGATAGGAGAGACACTGAATGAGTATTTTTCATCAGTATTCACGCAGGAGAAAGACAGTGTTGTCGGGGAGAATACTGCGATACCAGGTTGTAGACTGGGTAGGATTGAGGTTCATAAGGAGGAGGTGTTAGCGAATCTTGAGGGTATGAAAATTGATAAGTCCCCTGGGCCAGATGGGATTTACCCTAGGATTCTCTGGGAGGCTAGAGAGGAGATTGCAGAGCCTTTGGCTTTGATCTTCATGTCGTCGTTAGCTACAGGTATAGTGCCGGAAGACTGGAGGATGGCAAATGTTGTCCCTTTGTTCAAAAAGGGGAGTAGGGACCATCCTGGAAATTATAGACCGGTGAGCCTGACTTCTGTTGTGGGCAAGGTCTTGGAAAGAATTATAAGGGATAGGATTTATAAGCATCTAGAGAGGAATAAATTGATTAGGGATAGTCAGCACGGTTTTGTGAAGGGTAGGTCCTGCCTCACAAACCTTATTGAGTTTTTTGAGGAGGTGACCAAAGAGGTAGATAAGGGTAAGGCAGTTGATGTAGTGTATATGGATTTTAGCAAAGCGTTTGATAAGGTTCCCCATGGTAGGCTACTGCAGAAAGTGCAGATGCATGGGATTGAAGGTGATTTAGCAGTTTGGATTAGGAATTGGCTAGCTGATAGAAGACAGAGGGTGGTGGTTGATGGGAAATATTCAACCTGGAGTGCAGTTACAAGTGGTGTACCTCAAGGATCTGTTTTAGGGCCACTGCTGTTTGTCATTTTTATAAATGACCTAGATGAGGGTGTAGAGGGTTGGATTAGTAAATTTGCTGACGATACCAAAGTGGGGGGAGTTGTAGACAGCGAGGATGGATGTTACAGTTTGCAGAGGGACATAGATAGGTTGCAGAGCTGGGCCGTGAGGTGGCAAATGGAATTCAATACGGATAAGTGTGAGGTGATTCACTTTGGTAGGAATAACAGGCATATGAAATATAGGGCTAATGGAAGGACCCTTAATAGTGTTGTCGAGCAGAGGGATCTTGGGGTACAAGTACATAGCTCTTTGAAAGTTGGCACCCAGGTTGATAAAGTTGTTAAGAAGGCGTACGGTGTGTTAGCTTTTATTGGTAGAGGGATTGAATTTAGGAGCCGTGAGGTTATGTTACAACTGTACAAAACTCTGGTGCGGCCGCACTTGGAGTATTGCGTACAGTTCTGGTCGCCGCATTATAAGAAAGATGTGGAAGCATTGGAAAGGGTGCAGAGGAGGTTTACCAGGATGTTGCCTGGTATGGTGGGAAGGCCTTATGAGGAAAGGCTGAGGGACCTGAGGTTATTTTCATTAGAGAGAATGTTACGCGGTGACCTAATTGAGGCGTATAAGATGATCAAGGGATTGGATAGGGTGGATAGTGAGAGCCTTTTTCCTCGGATGGTGATGACCAACACGAGGGGACATAACTTTAAATTAAGAGGTGGTAGTTATAGGATGGATGTCAGAGGCAGGTTCTTCACACAGAGGGTGGTGAGAGCGAGGAATGCCCTGCCTGCAGCAGTTGTGGACCGCCTACTTTGGTAGATAGGCATATGGATGATATAGGCATGTTCGGTGGATAGGCATATGGATGATATTGGAATAGTTTAGGTTAGAGGGTCCACTGGCCGGTGCAACATCGAGGGCCGAAGGGCCTGTACTGTGCTGTAATGTTCTATGTTCTATGACATAGTGTACATGGATTTTAGAACATAGAACATAGAACACTACAGCACAAACAGGCCCTTCGGCCCACAAGTTGTGCCGAACACATCAAAATCTACCCAGCCATAGACCTATCTATAACCCCCAATCCCATTGGATCCCATATTCTCATCCAGAAGTCTTTTAAAAGACCCCAGCGAGTTCGCCTCGACCACCACCGACGGCAGCCAATTCCATTCACTCACCACCCTCTGAGTGAAAAACTTTAGCATCCCCTCTGTACTTGCTGCCCTGCACCTTAAATCTGTGCCCTCTCGTCGCGACCATTTCAGCCCTGGGAAATAGTCTCTGAGAGTCCACCCTATCTATTCCTCTCAACATCTTGTAAACCTCTATCAGGTCGCCTCTCAACCTTCGTCTCTCCAGGGAGAACAGTCCCAGCTCCCTCAACCTGTCTTCATAAGGCATGCCTCCCAATCCAGGCAACATCCTTGTAAATCTCCTCTGCACCCTTTCAATAGCTTCCACGTCCTTCCTATAGTGAGGCGACCAGAACTGCGCACAGTACTCCAAGTGTGGTCTGACAAGGGTCCTATAAAGCTGCAGCATTACCTCCTGACTCCTGAACTCAATCCCTCGATGAATGAAGGCCAGTACACCGTAAGCTTTCTTAACCACATCCTCCACCTGGGAGGCCGATTTGAGAGTCTTATGGACCCGGACCCCAAGATCCCTCTGCTCTTCCACACAGCTAAGACTCCTACCTTTGATAGTGTACTCATTCATCCCGTTGGATCTGCCAAAATGGACCACAACACATTTATCCGCGTTGAAGTCCATCTGCCACTTCTCCGCCCAGTCTTGCATCCTGTCGATGTCATGCTGCAACTTTTGACATCCCTCCAGACCATCCACAACACCACCGACCTTCGTGTCATCGGCGAACTTACTCACCCATCCCTCCACTTCCTCATCCAGGTCATTTATGAAAATGACAAACAGCAGGGGTCCTAGAACAGATCCCTGGGGCACTCCACTGGTGACCGACCTCCATGCAGAAAAAGAGCCATCCACAACCACCCTCTGCCTTCTGCAGGCAAGCCAGTTCTGGATCCACAAGGCCAAAGACTTTAGTAAGGCGTTTGATAAGGTCCCCCATGCAAGGCTTCTGGAGAAGGTGAGAGGGCATGGGATCCAAGGGGCTTTGGCCTCGTGGATCCAGAACTGGCTTGCCGGCAGAAGGCAGAGAGTGGTTGTGGATGGGTCTTGTTCTGCATGGAGGTCGGTAACCAGTGGAGTGCCCCAGGGATCTGTTCTGGGACCCTTGCTGTTTGTCATTTACATAAATGACCTGGATGAGGAAGTGGAGGGATGGGTTAGTAAGTTCGCCGACGATACAAAGATCGGTGGTGTTGTGCATGGTCTGGAGGGATGCCAAAAGTTGCAGCGGGACATAGACAGGATGCAAGACTGGGCGGGAAGTGTCAGATGAACTTCAACGCGGATAAATGTGTAGTGGTCCATTTTGGCAGGAATAATGGGATGAAGGAGTACAATATAAGGGGTAGGAGTCTTAGCTGTGTTGTAGAGCAGAAGGATCTCGGGGTCCAGGTCCGTAGGACTCTTAAACCGGCCTCGCAGGTGGAGGAAGTGGCCAAGAAGGTGTACGGTGTACTGGCCTTCATTAATCGAGGAATAGAGTTTAGGAGTCAGGAGGTAATGATGCAGCTCTATAAGACCCCAGTTGGAGTATTGTGCGCAGTTCTGGTCGCCTCACTATAGGAAGGATGTAGAGGCTATTGAGAGAGTTCAAAGGAGATTTACAAGGATGCTGCCTGGATTGGGAGGTAGGCCTTACGAAGATAGGTTGAAGGAGCTGGGGCTCTTCTCACTGGAGAGATGTAGGTTGAGAGGCGACCTGATAGAGGTTTATAAAATGTTGAGAGGAATAGATAGGGTGGACTCTCAGAGACTATTTCCCTGAGCAGAAATGGTCAATACGAGAGGACACAGATTTAAGGTGCAGGGAAGCAAATACAAAGGAGATGTCAGGGGTAGGTTTTTCACTCAGAGGGTGGTGAGTGAATGGAACCGACTGCCGTCGGAGGTTGTTGAGGCAAACTCACTGGGGTCTTTTAAGAGACTTCTGGATGAGTATATGGAAAAGAATAAGATAGGGGGTTATAGATAGGTCTGTGGATTGGTAGATGTGATCGGCGCAACTCATGGGCCAAAGGGCCTGTTTGTGCTGTATTGTTCTATGTTCTATCTCCTTCCGTGATTGCCAAAAAAAGGTCTCAAGGTGAACATTATCAAACAAGATTTGACATAAAGCAGATTAGAAGACATTTAGATTGGTAATCAAAACTTAGTAAGCTTGAAGAAATGTTCTAAATGGGGAAGGAGGTTGAAGGAAGTCATTCTGAGGCTAACACCTCTGGCATGACTGCCAACAGGTGAACAAAGAAAATAGACAATGTGTAAAGAGCCCAGAGTGGGAGGTGTGCAATTCTCCCAGGAGAGTTGGAGGATTGGAGGCTGTTACAGAAACAGAAAGGGTTGAGGGCTGGAGAAGGGTACAGAGGCAGGGAGAGACATGATGTAGGATATTGGTTATAGTTTGGTGGGGCTGGATAAGTGTTTATGTTCACCAATGAGTTAACTTTAAATCTTTATTGATTCTTAGAAAGATTAACAAACTTAAAAGGTACAAATTGGGAGCTCTCTCCATGCTGGCTAGTACACACAACTTTATCCAACTCTAGACTGACTCTGGGTGCAAGTCATTTGCTCCCTTACATCACTGTGTGAACAGTATTGTACTTAGTCCCACATTAACCCTCCATGTTTCAGACCCTTATTCCATGGATTGTAGGTTCTAGAGGTGATTACAGAGATAGTGGGGACTGAAAGGAGAAATTTTGAAAAACTCAAGGAGTTTGGGTATTGGCCACAAGCATTACTCATGGTTGCTGTGGGTTGAAATATTGAGCTGTGTCTAGAGGGATGAAGGTCCCCCTATATAAGCCTGGAAAGTGTTAATTTTCTTCTCTATTTATAACCAGGAAGAGTTTGAACTTCATGTGAAAGCTTTGGACTACATTGGTGAAACTCATGTGTGTGACTACAAGGAGGATCAGGGAGGAAACCTTACTATCAAACCCAGTACTTTTGCAAATGCTTTGTCAGTAGATGTCAAGCTGCTGTGTGACGCGTGTTCCTGTGAATCGGTGAGGCCTGCTCGCTACTTCACTATTTCCAAAACTGCAATTGGTATTTCCCCTTCTCACCCATTTTTCCAATCTGTCTTCTCTGATTCATCAACAGACCGCGGAGAGGAACTCTTCCAAATGTAACGGGCACGGTAACTTTGCTTGTGGGCACTGCATGTGTCACGGCGTTTGGTAAGAAGAATGAGCACGTTTATATTTTGGTGGGAAGGGCTGATCTTGAAAGAACAGGAGCTCATATTTCTATGACTTCAGGGTAGTCCCAAAAGGTTTTGAGAGCTAAGTCTAGGCACTCTTGTAACGTGGCAAATTGGTTGTAACACAGATTGGTAATCCAGAGGCATTATTACAGAGTATTAGTGCTTTGGAGACTTGAGTTCAAATCCTATCATGCCACCTGAGGAATTTAAATTCAATTACTCAATAAATCTGAAATTTATTATTGGATGACTTGCCTCAGCCTTCTCTGGAAACTGAATTAGATAGTCCGTATTGAAGTCACGGTTGAAGATGATAGCAATTGCTTTACTATTTGCATTCTGGGTTCCTCCATCATTGAGGATGGGGATATTTGTAGAGTCTCTTCCTCTTTGTGAGTTGTCTAATTGTCCACCACCATTGCTGGCTGGATGTGGAAGGATCCAGTTTGTGTCTGACCCATTGGCTGTAGGGTCTCTGAGCTCTCTACAGAATGTTCCTTCCACTGTGTGACATGCTGAAAATTCATCAGTTTGACCAGCGTGGTTTTTTTAAAGGCATTTTAACTGATTAATTTATTTGATTGAATATTTGGGTGAATTTACAGAAAGTGCAGGTGAAGAAGATGTGTGGTGTACTTGGCCACTTAACAAGCTTATTGGCAAAGTTAAAACCCACGGGATAAAAGAGACAGTAAAAGATATGGAACCAAGGTTTGTTGAGTGACAAGAACAGAAAGGAGTCATAAATGGTAGCTTTTCATACTGGAGGAAGGTGAGATTCCCCAGGAATTGGTGCTTGGAATACTGCCTTTCCGGATATGAATTAATGACCTATATTTACATGTGTAGAGCACAATATTAAAATTTTCAGATGACACAAAAGTATTGGATGTATTGTGAACTGTGAGGAGGATAGGAAGAAAACACAGAGAGGCTGGTGTAATGGGCTGATATGTGACAGATGAAATTTCGTGCAGAGAAATATGAACTGATTGATTTTGGTCAAATGAATAAGAACAGGTAATAGAAGCTGGAAGTAAAAATGTAAAGGGAGTGTTGAAACAATGAGATCTGAGGGTATTTGTGTAAAGTCATGGAATGTGGCAGGGCAGATTGACAAAGTAGTTTATGTGGGATCTTGGGATTTATAAATCGTAGATGGGGTTCAAAATCCTGGAATTCCTGACCGAGTAGAGAGGGGGAAACCCATCACAATGTTGGAAGGATTGAGAACCAGTGGATAACAAATCAAGTGGTTAGCAAATTAACCAGTGACACCAAGAGGAGACGAATGATTTGGATCCGGACTGAACTGCCTGAGGATACAGTGGGGTCGGATTCAATCAAGACTTTTAAAAGGAAATTGGGTATGCATCTAAGGAAAACAAATTAGCAAAGCCATGGGAAAAAGGAGGGGGAGTGGCACTAGCAGAGTTGATTGTGCAGTAAACTATTATGCTTACGATGGGCCAAATGGCCCCCTTCTGCACTAGCCGATAATATAATCCTAATATAGCTATATGTGCCCTGGCTGTCATTCCTACACTAATCAAATCAGGATGGTCGAGAGGCCACAATAGGAGGAGAATAGATATTTCAGAGGAAGAGATTACAGAAATAGAGAGGGGTGAAACAAAGAGGGATTTGAAAAGAAGGATAAGTTTTGGAAGATTTTGAATTGACTGAGAGTCAAAAATGTGAGGATAGGAAGCTTTGCAAGAGTTGGATCCAGAGAAAGCAGTGGGATTTCCAATAGCTGTGGCAGCAAGGAGTCATCTCATTGTCCAGAGGCCTGGGTGAGAGCATGGCTAGCCGGGGCTGGAAGATGTGTGCCCCCAGCGGGCATGTTTCCCTGGGATAATGGGGGTGGTTTATGTTAAATGGGCTGAGTGCCCATCCCAGCACCTTCCCATCCATCTCTGACTTTACCCCCAAAATCAATCCACCCACCATATTTAACTCAACAATGTAGGTTCACTCAGGCAAAGCCTTGATAATATACTGTCCATGCCATTATATATTTGATGTGGAGATGCCAGTGTTGGACTGGGGTAAACACAGTAAGAAGTGTTTTCGTTAGAAAGAGGGCGGCTAAGAGGAGACCTTATCGAAACATATAAGATGATTAGAGGTTTAGATTGGGTGGACAGTGATAGCCTTTTTCCTAGGATGGAGAAAGCTAGCACGAGGGGGCATAGCTTTAAATTAAGGGGTGATAGTTATAGGATGGATATCAGAGGTAGGTTCTTTACCCAGAGGGTGGTTAGGGAGTGGAATGCCCTGCCTGCAGCAGTTGTAGATGGGCCAAGTTTGGTGGCGTTTAAGAGGTTAGTTGATAAGTTTATGGAAGAGAAGGGAATGGCTTAGTTTGGAGGGGCTTTCCTTTTTTTTCATAATTGGTCGACGCAACATCGAAGGCCGAAGGGCCTGTTCTGCACTGTAATGTTCTATGTTCTAAGTCTCACAACACCAGGTTAAAGTCCAACTTGAAAGTTATTTCAAGCACAGAGGAGATGTCAGGGGTAAGTTTTTCACTCAGAGGGTGGTGGGTGAGTGGAATTGACTGCCGTCAGTGGTGGTGGAGGCGGACTTGCTGAGGTCTTTTAAGAGACTTCTGGATGAGTACATGGGATTTAATGGGATTGGGAGTTACAGATAGTTCTATGGCCTGGTAGGTATAGATATGATCGGCACAACTTGTGGGCCTGTTTGTGCTGTAGTGTTCTAGGTTCTATGATAGTATACCCACAAGGTTTAGGAAATACTGTTCCCTCATCAGGTGTATGGAAGATTCTGATCAGATCACAACCTTCTCTGCAGCTGATGAAGGAACACTGTTTCCGAAAGCTTGTGGGTTTTACTATCAAACAAACTGGTTGGACTTGAACCTGGTGTTGTGAGACTTCTTATTATACATTTGACACCAGGGCCCAAGCAGGTAGCTCAGTTCTTAACTTCAAATCATTGAAGCGCAGGAAGGAAGGCGGAGGCTCTTTGGGGACTGACTTTTGCCGATTGTGATCCTTTCTTCCATTTTTAAAACAAAACGTGGCGGTTGATAGGTGAAGACTGATTTTACTGATGTTGGAACTCTATATTCCCTTCTCCAGGCGTGGGGAATTCTGCGAATGCAATTCGAGTTCGAAGGGGGATGTCGCAGCGTGTAAAAATCCCAGTGACCCCTCCAAGGTTTGTTCCGATCGTGGAGACTGTTACTGCGGAGTCTGTCATTGCCGTCCATCGCAACGCCATCTGGAAAGGTTTGAGGGAAAATACTGTGAATACAGCAGCCTGCTTTGCCCACGGTTTGCTGGTTTTATATGCAATGGTGAGTGACACTTTGGCCTTTGCTGTAAAGTATAGGGCTGGTGGTACAAATGTAAGGTCACAAAACATGTTTTCCCATGGAGATCAAGAGAAAAAGATCACTAGGATTTACATATCACTGTCTCACATCTTTGAAATGATTCTTTGAACATCTTTGAAACCAGAACTAGAGGGCACAGCCTCAAAATAAGGGAGGAGGGAACAGTTTAGAACAGTGTTGAGGAGGAACTTCTTCTGTCAGAGGGTGGTGAATCTGTGGAATTCTCTGCCCATTGAAGTGGTGGAGGCTCCCTCGCTGAATATATTTAAATCACGGGTAGATAGATTCTGATTGATAAGGGAATTAAGGGTTACGGGGAGCAGGCGGGTAAGTGGAACAGATCCACTACAGATCAGCCATGATCTTATTGAATGGTGGGGCAGGCTCGAGGGGCTGGATGGCCGACTCCTGCTCCTATTTCTTATGATTCAAAGCCCTTTCCAACCAAAGACTTTAAAGTAAAGTTTATTTATTAATCACAAGTAAGATTTACACTAACACTGCAATTAAGTTACTGTGAAATTCCCCTAGTTGCCGCAATCCAGTACCCATTTGGGTCAATGTACTAACCAACACGTCTTTCAGAATGTGGGAGGAAACCGGAGCACCCCGAAAAAACCCACGCAGATACGGGGAGAATGTGCAAACTCCACAGAGACAGTAACCCGAGCCGGGAATTGAACCCAGGTCCCTGGCGCTGTGAGGCAGCAGTGCTAACCACTGTGCCAACATGCCACCCAAAAGAAGAGACTTCTTTTGAAGGAGGCTCATGGCTTCTTGCACAAAAAGCAAATAATGAGCAATTATATTTTTTCTGCTGCTGATATTTACAGGATGATGTTGACCAGGAAGTTGTGGAGAAGATATTGTCCTTCTCTGATAGTGCTAAGGTGTATTCTTAATGTCCTGCCAATAGAGAAGCCAGGTTAATGGCTGATGTGAGATGCGGAAAATCTGAAGGCAAAGTTCTCAGTACGGCACTGCGAATGTCCATCTTCGATTGTGTGCTGTTGTTCTGGAGATGAGCTGGAATGTATAATGTGCGTATTTGGAAATGCCGCTGCCTGAAATTGTGAGCAGTGGAAAAATAAATTCCTGAATACCCAGCTCTGACAGAGTTTGGAATCAGCATAAGTTCTTATTCTGCTGTGTCAGGTCACCAATCAGAATTGGTGACAGGACCTGGGATGACGATGAAGATAGTTCACGAGGTTGGCCGTGCTTCCTTCAGGCTTGTTGGTGGTTTATGGGGCAACTTCTCAACTTGAGAAAGCACCTTCAAGGTGAAAACTGTGGCTGGCACCATATATTGAACTTGTCAGCATAGAATTCTGAAAAGGAATGTGAGGGATTGGTGGGGTGGTGTCCAGATTCACAAAACTGCTCTTGGCTGCAAGGCTAGTGCAGAGGTAAATTTCCTAAGGATTTCTCCTACTCTGCAACCTTAACTGCTGCAGAAGCTCAAAACCTCATTGGTGTTAGGCTGGTGTGACCACAGCTACCAATGAGAGGCGATGCAAATACCCAACACAGTGATCAGCATGTGGGCGAACCAAGATTGGTCATTATTTGGAGATTCATTGTCAAAACTTAGAGCTAAACTTGCCTTTTCCCTTTCAGATGCTGATAACTAAGGTTTTTCCATTTTATTTGATCAAAATTATAAATGGATTCAATTTGCATTCACCAATGGGGTTGGCAGTGTGAGTTGTATTGGCCAATGGAGTTGGCAGTATGAGTTGCACTGACCAATGGGATAGCAGTATGAGTTGCACTGACCAATGGGGTTGTCAGTGTGAGTTGCACTGACCAATGGGGTTGTCAGTGTGAGTTGCATTGGCCAATGGGATTGGCAGTGTGAGTTGCACTGACCAATGGGGTAGCAGTATGAGTTGCACTGACCAATGGGGTAGCAGTATGAGTTGCACTGACCAATAGGGTAACAGTATGAGTTGCATTGGCCAATGGGGTTGGCATTGTGAGTTGCACTGACCAATGGGGTGGCAGTATTAGTTGCACTGGCCAATAGTGTTCTACTGATTTGATGAGCTCTCCATTGTTAAGGTTTGGTCAATTTGAGCCTGAGTTTAAATGTAGTGTTTGATTCAGTTTCTGTTACGGTGTTTCCACAGGTCATGGTAAATGTTCTAAGGAAAGGTGTGAATGTACAGAGGGATGGGAAGGTGAATCGTGTGAATGTCCCATCAGTAATACCACCTGTATTGATGCTAATGGAGTAAGTATGGAATTACACTGCAGCACCACAAACGCAATTAGACAGCAGTTGGGTATTGGTGATGTTGACTATTTGTCCTATGTCCTGCCTAGGTTTCTTTTGAAAAGAGTGTGAAATGGGACACAAATGGATCATTATTTGTGCTATTGTCAAAACACAGTCTTCTTTTCAAATCAAAGTTACTCTGTGGATCTGGTGTGTGATTGTCACCAAATGATACTCAGGGCTTAAAATGGTTAAATTATAAAGAATTGAAAGATAAATGAGAAAAAAAACCCTGTTTCCCCTGTTGGGAGAATCCAGGACAAGGGGATAGAATCTTTAAAAATAACGGCCAGGCTGTTAGGGTGAAAATATGGAACTGTCTCTGCCGACAGTCTGGGAATGTTGGGGTCGATTTCAATTGTAATCAATTTCTGGTGTATGAGCATATCAACAAGATATAAAGCAAAAATAGGTAGAAGGAGTTGAGATACAAAGCAACTATGGTGAAGTGGGTTGAAGGGGCTGAATTACCTAATTCTGATCCAGTTTGTGGTCCCGGTTTCAGGAATGTTGAGGAATTAATAAGATGTGTGGTACTGTGCATGAGGGTCACATGATTGGGCTAGACCCAGTGGACTGTCGAGGCAGGAAGCAGAGCCAATCGAGTGCGAGGCTGGGTATTCTGGGTCAGGGAGGATCCTCAATTGGGATCAGGGAGGAGACTTGCATAATCGCTTAGTTAATTCTGTCTGACCTGTTGTTGTAAATAACTATTTATTGTTGGCAATAAAGCGTTGTCCTCAATTTATCGCATGGAGGAATTGATAGAATGATTGTGTGTGTTGAAATGGGCAGTGTTCACTGGTCACAATGTAGAGATGTCCATACAGTAATGATGTCCCTGGTTTCTGCCTGGGTGGGGTGCAGGTGTGGTGGTGGGGTGGGGGGAGTTGGGGGGGTGGGAGAGGTGGGGGGTGGTGGGGTGGAGGGTGGGGGGGTGTGGTGAGGGGGTGAGGGGGTGGGGTGGGGGCGTGAAGTGGGATGGGGGGGGGGGGGGGGGAGGGGGTCAGCCTGTGAGGTAGAGTTTGTCTGATGGTGTATAAAAACCTGTTAAGAATTCAGAATTCCTCCAGATTCTGCCAAGACTTTCTGCAGGTGAGGGAAACATTCCTCTCCACCCTCCACCCAAACAAAACCAGTAATATGACACTGGGAGTAGTTAGTGCAAAGGACTTTTGGTAAACTCGAGTTTCCAGGTTTTTACTTTTATCCTTTCTGATTACAGAGACTCTGCAATGGGAAAGGCAGCTGTGTGTGTGGAAGATGTCAGTGTGATTCAGCTGACATGAGCACTGATGCAACATGCGTCCCCCTCAAATACACGGTAAGTAAAGATAGGTAAATATTTATACGTCTTTCATGACTTCAGAACATCGCAAAGTGATCTGATTTATTATTGTCACAATATAGTGAAAAATATTGTTTCTTGCGCATTATACAGACAAAACATACCGTTCATAGAGCACAAAGGGAAGTAGGAAAGGAGAGAATGTGGTGTTACAGCACAGATAGGATGCAGAGAAAGAGCAACTTAATACACGACTATTCAAAAGCTGATGACAGCAGGGAACGGACTGTTCCTGAGACTGATTTTCTTTTAAAGTGTAGTTAGTGCTGGTGATGTAAGAAACACGGCAGCCAACTTACTCGCAGTAACATCCCCAGAAACGACAGTGTGGTCACGAGCGGGTTATTTGTTGTGTGACAATGGCTGAATCCTGAATATTGTCCAGAATGTCAGGCAGACTCCCTCCTCTTTGAATGGGAGAACAGGTTTAAGATCTTATCTGAAAAGCAGCAGCTCTGACAGTGCAGAGGTCCTGCAGGACTGCAGTGGGGTGAGAGATTATGGATTCTTCCGGAGTGTGGTTTGACCCTCTAATTGAGAGTATAATCACTGAGCCAGGACAGATGCATATTCCCGTCATGTATTCACTCATTCTCTGATTCATTCAGCCAAGCTATATTTCCATGATAAATGAATGATCTGGTTTTAAGAAGTGTCCTGGGCCAGGACCCCAATTTATACAAGGAAGCCAGATTAGACCCCGACAATTTTTCTACTCTGGCATAAATGTGAGAAAAAGACACCTTCCAGGAATTACTCCACCGACAAAGTAGAAATCTTTTATAGTAAAACAAACATTATTAAATAATAGTTGAAATATAATTCTAACAAATAATGCAGTTACAGAGTCACAGGTTTACAGTATGGAAACAGGCCCTTCAGCCCAACGTGTCCATGCTGCCCATTTTTTAAACCCCTAGGCTAATCCCAATTGCCCACATTTGGCCATATCCCTCTATACATCCCTGAAAGTAGGCAGTCAAGTGGATAAAGTTGTTAAGAAGGCATATGGAGTCTTAGCTTTTATTGGTAGGGGGATTGAATTTAGGAGCCGCAGCATCATGTTGCAACTGTACAAAACTCTAGTGCGGCCGCACTTGGAGTATTGTGTGCAGTTCTGGTCCCCACATTATAAGAAAGATGTGGAGGCATTGGAGAGGGTACAGAGGAGGTTTACCAGGATGTTGCCTGGTATGGAGGGCAGGTCCTATGAAGAGAGGTTGAAGGATTTGAGGTTGTTTTCGTTAGAAAGGAGGCGGCTAAGAGGGGATCTTATTGAAGCATATAAGATGATTAGAGGTTTAGATAGGGTGGACAGTGATAGCCTTTTTCCTAGGATGGAGAAAGCTAGCACGAGGGGACACAGCTTTAAATTAAGGGGTATGAGTTATAGGACGGATATCAGAGGTAGGTTCTTTACTCAAAGAGTGATTAGGGAGTGGAATGCCCTGCCTGCAGCTGTTGTAGATGCGCCAAGTTTGGTGGCGTTTAAGAGGTTAATTGATAAGTATATGGAAGAGAAGGGAATGGTTTAGTTTGGAGGGGCATTGCTTTTTATTTTGGTCGGCACAACATCGAAGGCCGAAGGGCCTGTTCTGTGCTGTAATGTTCTATGTTCTATGTTCTATACCCATCATACCCATGTAACTATCTAAATGCTTTTTAAAAGATAAAATTGTACCTGCCTCTACTACTACCTCTGGAAGTTTGTTCCAGACACTCATCACCCTCTGTGAAAAAATTGCCCCTCTGAGCACTTTTGTATCTCTCCCCTCTCACCTTAAAGCTATGCCCAGTAGTTTTAGACTCCCCTACCTTTGGAAAAGATATTGACTATCTACCTTGTCTATGCTCATCTATAGGACAGATATCAGAGGTGGGTTCTTTACTCGGAGGGTGGTAAGGGCGTGGAATGCCCTGCCTGCAGCAGTTGTGGACTCGTCAACTTTAAGGGTGTTCAAACGGTCAGTGGATAGGCATATGGATAACATGGGAATAGTTTAGGATAGAGGGTCATTGGATTGGTTCCACTGGTCGGCTCAACATCAAAGGCCAAAGGGCCTGTACTGCGCTGTAATGTTCGATGTTTTATACTCATTATTTTATAGACTCTATAAGGTCACCCCTCAGCCTCCTACACTCCAGAGGAAAAATGTCCCAGTCTATCCAGCCACTCCTTATAACTCAATCCATTAAGCCCCAGTAGCAGTTTAGTATATCTTTTCTAGTTTAATATCCTTTCTATAATAGGGACCAGAATTACACACAGTATTCCAAGTGTGACCTTACCAATGACTTGTACAACTTCAACACGATGTCGCAACTCCTGTATTCGATGTTCTGACCAATGAAACCAAGCATGCCGAATGCCTTCTTCACTGCTCTGTCCACTGTGACTCCACTTTAAAGGAGCTATGGACTTGTATCCCTCAATCTCTTTATTCTGTAACTCTCCCCAATGCCTTATCATTAGCAAGTAAACAATATTGATATTTGAAAGGAAACACCTTTATTTTTTAGCGTATGTCTGTTTTATTTCCAAATAAGCAACATTCCTTTAGACTTAAATGCCACTTTAAATACAGTTAACAAACACCAGTATATGAGCTATAAATTGTATTAACTGGTACACTTCTCTCTTCAGCAGCTTCCCAGATCGAACTGCAAACCTGTTTTTCTTCAAAATCTTCTTTATCTCTGCACATAAACCAAATAATATGACCCTGCCAAGCAACCTAGTCAGAAGTCTTAGGGGAACATAAATAAAAAGAAGTCCATTAGTTGCATTTAAGCGCTTTATGGCTAAAATGAGTAATTATCCTGCTCTCCCAGCATCTGAGCTACATGCCATCCAGCCACACTGACTGGCTGTAGAATAAAGCTGATTTTTAAAGCATTCCCCTCAAACATTAAATACAACACTAATTCATATCTTTGCATGTATGAAAATGATGAAAACAGAGGGTGAACTTTAAGTGACTGTAGTTACTTTGTCAGACAAGTATTTTGAGGAGTTAATCCCCACTAAGGAAGACAATGATGTTAAGATGTCTGCTGAGGTAGGCTTTCATTAGATTTCTCCCTACACCCTGACCTTACTGTGACTGTAGTCTACTTTCCAGGGCAATGGGTTATTATTGTACATGTGGAGCTTTCAGTGGGAAGCCAGCCCTCACTAGTAAGTCATGGGAAGAGGAAATCTACTGTTTTCAAAGAACATAGAACATAGAACACTACAGCACAAACAGGCCCTTCGGCTCACAAGTTGTGCCGAACACATCAAAATCTACCCAGCCATAGACCTATCTATAACCCCCAATCCCATTGGATCCCATATACTCATCCAGAAGTCTTTTAAAAGACCCCAGCGAGTTCGCCTCGACCACCACCGACGGCAGCCGATTCCATTCACTCACCACCCTCTGAGTGAAAAACTTTCCCCTAGCATCCCCTCTGTACTTGCTTCCCTGCACCTTAAATCTGTGCCCTCTCGTCGCAACCATTTCAGCCCTGGGAAATAGTCTCTGAGAGTCCACCCTATCTATTCCTCTCAACATCTTGTAGACCTCTATCAGGTCGCCTCTCAACCTTCGTCTCTCCAGGGAGAACAGTCCCAGCTCCCTCAACCTGTCTTCATAAGGCATGCCTCCCAATCCAGGCAACATCCTTGTAAATCTCCTCTGCACCCTTTCAATAGCTTCCACGTCCTTCCTATAGTGAGGCGACCAGAACTGCGCACAGTACTCCAAGTGTGGTCTGACAAGGGTCCTATAAAGCTGCAGCATTACCTCCTGACTCCTGAACTCAATCCCTCGATGAATGAAGGCCAGTACACCGTAAGCTTTCTTAACCACATCCTCCACCTGGGAGGCCGATTTGAGAGTCTTATGGACCCGGACCCCAAGATCCCTCTGCTCTTCCACACAGCTAAGACTCCTACCTTTGATAGTGTACTCATTCATCCCGTTGGATCTGCCAAAATGGACCACAACACATTTATCCGCGTTGAAGTCCATCTGCCACTTCTCCGCCCAGTCTTGCATCCTGTCGATGTCATGCTGCAACTTCTGACATCCCTCCAGACCATCCACAACACCACCGACCTTCGTGTCATCAGCGAACTTACTCACCCATCCCTCCACTTCCTCATCCAGGTCATTTATGAAAATGACAAACAGCAAGGGTCCTAGAACAGATCCCTGGGGCACTCCACTGGTGACCGACCTCCATGCAGAAAAAGAGCCATCCACAACCACCCTCTGCCTTCTGCAGGCAAGCCAGTTCTGGATCCACAAGGCCAAAGCCCCTTGGATCCCATGGCCTCTCACCTTCTCAAGAAGTCTTGCATGGGGGACCTTGTCAAATGCCTTGCTGAAGTCCATGTACACCACGTCCACTGCTCTTCCTTCGTCAATGTGTTCAGTCACATTTTCGAAGAACTCAATTAAGCTCGTAAGGCACGACCTGCCTTTTACAAAACCCTGTTGACTATTTCTAATCAACCTAAACTTCTCCAAATGCTCATAAATCTTGTCCGTCAGAAGCCTCTCCATCAGCTTACCAACCACTGAGGTCAGACTCACCGGTCGGTAATTTCCAGGACTATCCCTGTTCCCTTTCTTGAAAATAGGGACCACATCCGCAATCCTCCAATCCTCCGGAACCTCTCCCGTCTCCATCGACGACGCAAAGATCATCGCCAGGGGCTCTGCAATGACATCCCTCACCTCCCACAATAACCTGGGGTACATCCCATCTGGTCCCGGAGACTTGTCTATCTTGATAGCATTTAAAAGTTCTAACACATCCGCTTCCTTAATATCTACATACTCAATCTTTTCAGTCTGCCGCAAACTTGTAGTGCATCCTCCCAGATCACTTTCCACCATGAATACTGAGGCAAAGTACTCATTAAGCACCTCTGCCATTTCTTCCGGTTCCATACAGACTTTTCCCCCTTCACCTTTTGTAGTTCTATCCCTTCTCTTCTCATCCTTTTACTTTTCACATATTTGTAGAAGGCCTTGGGATTCTCTTAATCCTACCAGCTAAGGCCTTCTCATGACCCCTTATGGCTGTTTGCTACTGTTTTCCTGGGAAAACCATTTCAGAAGCCTGGCCAAAGGAGACTCACGATTTCCATGTGGGGCCTGGAGGAACATTCTTACCCATGAAGGAAACTTTAAATAATTTCTCAAACCCTGACCCAATTGTTGTCAGGTTTCAAGCATCCCCGGATACGTAACCCCGAGTGAAAAATTACCTCGGGGTCCAAATGATGACATTAAGCCCCTGGTGTCTGCACATTTACAATTCCCTCGTCTCTCTCCATTGAGTTACAGTGGCAGTGGGCAGGAGTGCATGGGGAATACAGGCATATGGATATTGTTCCTGATTTAAATCCTTCCCTGCACCCCATTGTCCATTCTCATTATGGATTATGGGTTAAAATTGGCGTTCTAAGCTCTGTGGAATTTTCACTGAGCAACTTCCTAGATGAACAAAGAACAACAAAGCACAGGAAACAGGCCCTTCGGCCCAACAAACCTGCGCTGCCATTTTGACACTGAGTGAATGCTTCATTCTAATCCTCCTTCTACCTACAACTTTTGTCTACACCTCTTGGACTTCAGAATAAAGGTGTGCAAATTTAGAGAATTATATGTATGCCAGATTAAGGGAGGTCTAATTTAGGGACAATTTGTTAACACAAATCAGTCTAAATCAGTCTAATCACATTTTTAGGGTGTGGGGAGAAACCAGAGCTCCCGGAGAAAACCCACACAAGCATGGGGAGAATGCACAAACTCCCACAGACATAGGCCCAAATCCATGTATCTGCACAGCACAGCGATAGTCACTGAGCTGTTGTGTTGCCCGTCAGTTAGTCCAGTTTAAGCGTACACTAACGATGTGAAGCACTAGGCAACTCTCGAAGAACATCCTCGCACCGTGTGTATGCCCCTTGTTGGTCAACAAGGTGGACTCAATCACCTGTGGATGTAAAAAACGATATTCAGTCTATGTCTGTCTCTAACAGAGAGTGTTCCTGTCACCATCTCTTGCAGCTAGGACTGTGTGAGAATCTTCGCACCTGTGTTCAATGCCAGGCCTGGAATACTGGGGAGAAGAAGGGAAAGAATTGTAAGAAATGCACTAATGTATTCGAGTTTGTGGACGAGCTAAAACCAGGTTAGTTAAAGCATACTGAAATATTGGAAAAACACATTCCCTTTCGAGTCTCCTCTCGACATCACCCTGTGATCTGTATTACCCACCGAGATACCCCTCTGTATTCCAGTACATGATTATCATTAACATGAGGAAATTCTTCAAAATTTCCTTCCTATTCATAACCTCCTCTCTACACACATGTGCTCCTCAGATTTATAGCTGTCATCTCAAACAATGTTGCTGGATACGTTTTGCCATTTCCCTTTGTGATCTTCGAACAATTACGTTCTGAAGTGCTTTATCCTCACTGAAGTTTGCTCAATGTAGGAAAAGGATGTTGCTAAATTTACACACAGCACAATCTCACAAACACTGACTGAGCAACAACTCTGCATGTAGAATGATGCAGGGCACTGGAGGCATTTCTTCCCGCGTTGCTATGGAATCCTCCTGGGAGAATGGATGAAACTTTGGTTGGACACTTCATCCAGAAAGTCCGGCAGTGTGGTACTCCCTCAGTACTACATTGCAGCACTGTGGTACTCCCTCAGTGCTGTGGTACTCCCTCAGTGCTGTGGTACTCCCTCAGTGAGGCACTCCCTCAGTGTGGTACTCCCTCAGTACTACATTGGAGCAGTGTGGTACTCCCTCCGTGTGGTACTCCCTCAGTGTGGTACTCCCTCGTGTGGACTCCCTCGTGTGGACTCCCTCAGTGAGGCACTCCCTCAGTGTGGTACTCCCTCAGTACTACATTGGAGCAGTGTGGTACTCCCTCCGTGTGGTACTCCCTCCGTGTGGTACTCCCTCCGTGTGGTACTCCCTCAGTACTGTGCTGGAGCAGTGTGATACTCCCTCAGTACTGCATTGGAGCAGTGTGATACTCTCTGTGTGGTACAAAGAGCAACACAGCACGGGAAACAGGCCCTTTGGCCCAACGAGCCTGTGCCGCCATCCTAACGTCTTAATGACATATTCATGCCTTTAGGCTATGCCTATTGTGGAAGATTCCCATATAGGGACCAATATAGGGACAATTTGTTACCCAATCAGCCTAAGAGCACGTTTTTGGGATGTGGGAGGAAACCGGAGCACCCGGAGAAAACCCACGCAACCACGGGGAGAACGCGCAAACTCCCGCAGACACAGGCCCAAATCCATGTGTCTGCACAGCAACAGCGATAGTCTCTGAGCTGTCATGTTGCCCATCTGATGGTCCAGTTTAAACATACACTAACGACATGAAGCACTAGGCCACTCCTGAAGTAACATCCAAGAGCAGCCCTCGCACGACCTGCCGAATGCATGCGCCTTGTTGGTCAACAAGGTGGACCGAATAGCCTGTGGAAACAAATAAGATATTTAGACAGTCCTGCTATATCCCTCTATCTGCAGACCCCTCATGTGGCTGTCCAAGAGACCCTTAAACAACCCTAGCGTGCCTGCTCCCACCACCTTACTCGGTAGTGCATTCCACACCCCCACTACCCTTTGTGT
Source organism: Sphyrna mokarran (assembly GCA_024679065.1). Lineage (NCBI taxonomy): Eukaryota > Metazoa > Chordata > Chondrichthyes > Carcharhiniformes > Carcharhinidae > Sphyrna > Sphyrna mokarran. Next base: position 50,365,569 of record JAGIQG010000021.1, on the reverse strand, counting down.
GAAAAAATGCCCTCTAATATTAGTCTTATACATAGCCCCCCTCACCCTAAGGCCGTGACCCCTCGTTCTATCCGAATCTAATGGTGGAAAAAGCTTACCATCATTTACTCTATCTATACCCCTCATAATCTTATATACCTCTAATAGATCCCCTCTCAGCCGATGTCTTTCAAGGGAAAACAACCCCAGTGTGTTCAATCTTTCCTCGTAAGACAGCCCTTCCATACCAGGCAGCATCCTGGTAAATCTCCTCTGCACTCTCTCCAGGGCCTCCACATCCTTCCGGTAGTACGGCGACCAGAACTGGACGCAGTACTCCAAGTGAGGCCTAACCAACGTTCTATACACTTGCAACATCAAACTCCTACTCTTGTATTCTATACCCCTTCCTATGAAGGCTAACATACCATACGCTTTCTTTATCACTTTCTCCACCTGTACTGACACCTTCAGAGACTTGTGAACCTGCACCCCCAGGTCTCTCTGCGTCTCTATACTCCGGATAGTTTTACCTTTTATCCTATAACTCCCCTCTACATTATTCCGGCCAAAATGCATCACCTCGCATTTATCCGGATTAAATTCCATTTGCCATCTATCTGCCCAATCTACCAGCCTATCTATGTCCTGTTGTATTGCCTGGCACTGCTGCTCAGTACCCGCCAATCCAAGCATCTTAGTGTCATCAGCAAATTTGCTGATCACACCACCTACCCCCTCTTCCAAGTCATTTATATAAATCACAAATAGAAGAGGTCCTAGTACTGAGCCCTGTGGCACACCACTAGTGACTGACCTCCAGTTGGAAAAAGAGCCTTCCACTACTACCCGCTGTCTCCTCCTCCCAAGCCAGTTCTCAACCCATCTACATACCTGGCCCTGTATCCCATGCGCCTTCACCTTTTTTATCAGCCTACCATGGGGAACCTTGTCAAACGCCTTACTGAAATCCATGTAGACGACATCAACGGCTTGTCCTTCATCAACCATTTTTGTCACCTCTTCAAAAAATTCCACTAGATTCATAAGGCACGACCTCCCCTTAACGAAGCCATGCTGCATATCCCTGATCAGATCGCAGCGCTCCAGATGCTCATACATCCTGTCCCTGAGGATCCTCTCCCTCAGTGCTATGGTACTCTCTCAGTGTGGTACTTCTTCAGTACTGTGCTGGAGCAGTGTGGTACTCCCTGCGTGTGGTACTCCCTCAGTTCTGCACTTTAACATTGGCTAAGATGGTGGATTCAGCTTTCTGGAATGGGATTTGAATCTACAAGCTGCCAAGTACGGCATTCCAACACTTCAAAAATGTGTCAGATTCAAGCATCCATAGTCACGGGCTTTGAACTTATTTTGTCGCTACAGAAAAGGAGGTGACAGAACGCTGTGAATTCCGCGATGAGGAAGATGACTGTACGTTTTATTACACAGTGGAAATGCTCCCAGATAGCAACAATACTTACGTACAGGTGCTGAAAAAGAAAGGTATGTCAGGAATATAGCTGAAATTTTGACATTTGTTTCTTGATAAATTGAGAATAAGGATAACGTTTATGTGAATGATTTGAGATGTGATGTGTGGTGAGTGGATCAGCTTGTGATCACCATGGTTTTCCTGATGTCTGAATCCATTGTAGGTTCATTGACAGAAATCAATTGTTCTGATTAGTCAACAGCTCCATTATCAGTTTAATATGTTACTACCAGGAAGGCAAGGTGAACGAGATGGACCTTATCTATTCTTGCTGAACAATTCCTGCTTTCTGATCAAAAGCTGCAGGAAGAACAGGTCATTGTTCACCAAACCATCAAAGGTTTGTAGCAGCAATGGAAAGGATTTTCCCCACCATATCTGTGTGAGCACTCTGCAAGATTCACCCAGTCTCTTCTCACCATATCCCTCAGTCTAGGATTTTCCAAACTTTCTCAGCCACAGAATCCTTTTAATCTCCTGTGATTACTGACAGAATTCCCAAAAAACATTCTTATTAATGTAAGAGTTAAACCACAAAAAAAAACCTTATTTCTGCAACTGGTACAAGAAATACAAAATTATGGAAGTCTTTTCTATTTCTTATGTATAAGAAATAGAAAGGATTTTTATACATTTATACAGCGAACTCGCTGGGGTCTTTTAAGAGACTTCTGGATGAGTACATGGGATTTAATGGGATTGGGAGTTGCAGATAGTTCTATGACCTGGTAAGTATAGATATGATCAGCACAACTTGTGGGCCGAAGGGCCTGTTTGTGCTGTAGTGTTCTACGTTCTATCTCAACATCATAATCCTGTGCTCTCCTCATACTCATTGACATTTTTAGAGTCTAGAAATCTATTATCTTCTTAAATATATTCAGTGACTTGGCCTCCACAGCTTTCTGTGGTAGAGAATTTCGTAGGTTCACCATTCCTCTGAGTAAAGAAGTTTCTCGTTACCTGAATGCCACTTGGCCCACCCTGTATCCTGAGACTGTGACCCCTTGTCCTAGACTTTCCAGCCAGTCTGCCTCCAGTCTGTTCAGCCTTGTCAGGATTTTGTACATTTCAATGAGATCCCCTCATCTTCCACTAAACTCCAGTAATTACAGATCCAATTAACCCAATCTCTGCTCATTTTACAATCTTACATTCCAGAATCAGCCAGGTGAACAGTCATTACACTTCCTCTATGGTAAATATATCCTTTCTTCAATAGAGACCAAAACTACACACAATATTCCAAGTGTGTCTCAGCGAGGCCCTGTATAGCTGCAGTAAAATATCCTTGTTCTTGTACTCAAGCCCTCTTGCAAAGGAGTCCAACATAATTTCCCAAAGGTAGGGGAGTCTAAAACTGGAGGATATAGGTTTAAAGTGAGAGGGGAGAGACACAAAAGTATCCAAAGAGGCAAATTCTTCCTTAGAAGGTGGTGAGTGTCTGAAACAAGCTGCCAGCGGTAGTAGTAGATGTGGGTATAATTTTGTCTATAAAAAAGCATTTAGTTACATAGATATGATGAGTATAAAAGGATATGGGCCAAATGCGGGTAATTGGGATTAGCTGAGGGGTTTTTAAAAACAAAAGTGGCATGGACAAGTTGGGCCGAAGGGCCTGTTTCCACACTGTAAGCCTCTATCACTCTATATCATTTGTTTTCTTAAATGCATACTTACTCCCAGTGACTGGTGCACTAGGACATAAGGTCAGTTTGTACATCAACATTTCCCAATCTATCACCATTTAAATAATACTCTGCCATTCTGTTTTTCTTACCAAAGTGAATACCTTCACATTTATTCACATTATACTGCATCTGCCATTTGTATGTGTAAGAGAAAGAGAGTTTCTGATCTCCATTTACGCTTGTGTTGATACATGTCCTTACTAAATCTCTTATTTTTTATTAATTCGTGGAATGTGAGCATCTCTGGGAAATCCAGTGTTTATTGTTTAACGCTATTTGTTCTTGAGAAGGTAATGGTGAGCCACCTTCTTTAGCTACTGGAGTCTGCCTGGCATAGGTATGTTCATCGTGCTGTTAGAGAGAGAGAATTCCAGGATTTTAACCTAGTGAAGGAATAATGATATATTTCCATGTTAGTTCAGGATGGTGTGTGACTTGGAGGGGAGCTTGCAGCTGATGGAAGTGTGTTATCCCTAATGTCTGGTTTAATTCTCCTCTTGCAGACTGTCCCCCAGGAGGCTTCCTTTGGCTCATTCCACTGATCATATTCCTGATGTTGTTGTTGGGTCTCCTGTTGTTGCTCTGCTGGAAATATTGTGCCTGCTTTCGGGTGAGTCACCACTTGCAGTGGGGATACTGTTCAGTGAGGAGAGGACTGAGCTTCTGTATAAACTGTACTGGACCTGGCTTGTTACAGCATTTGAATAAATTCTGTCAGTCTCCGTATTGGGTGCCACATGTCTCGATGCATCGCATATCGAGCTGACTGCAATTCCAGAAGAATTTACTCTGCCTTGGTATTGTATCAGACTCGATGGGACAAACTATCTTCAGACAATGGCCTCGATCCTGAATTGCCACGTTAAGGATTGGGCCTTAGAACTGGAGCTCAGGTCAGGGTTGAGCTGGTTAAGTGAGCTCTGGGTTTCGGAATTGGGGTTGGATGGAGAACGGAGGTGTTTTCCGTCGCTGTGATCAGGTTGGGATTGTCCCAGATCTGTCTGTTTGTTTAACGTCCCAACAAAAATTGTGTTTTTTTGACTGTTAGAAGTGTTGTGAGCAAGAGTCCAATTTATGAAAGGTTAATGTGGCGAATGTTGACTGTCTCCCTCTCTCTCTCTCTTGCCAGGCTTGCTGTGCCAGGTTGCCGTGCTGTGCAATGCTGCCCTGTTGTGCTGCAGGTAATCGCAATCTTTATAATCACTGATTTGAGAAATCAAATTCATTACAATCAGGTTGTGAAGAATCTTTGGCCTAGAAGTTGGATTAGATGTAAAACAGGTGCTGAAATGTTCAGTATGGCACAGGACATTTCTACGTTCATGCCACATGAAAACAGACCATGTTGGTTAGAATGCCCTGCCGCTGTCTAGAATACCCATCTGGAAAAGGTGGATAAGCAACCTGGATCTAATTCAGGCTTTGTTTCAATACTGGATTACAAAAAAACTGCAGCAAGTAGCGTGTAAACCAAACTCATCCAATCACTCAGAAAAATGATCTTTTAATACATGTTTTGGTGGAGCAAATTAAAGGAGGACATTCAACCCCTCAAGTTTTTTACTGAGTGATCTGTATTTCAACTCTGCAGCACTGTATTTGTTCTTTGCCCCTTGTCACCCACAAAAATCTATTTGTTTCAATCATAAAAGCTCCAATTCACCGTCATAGCTTTTTAGGGAGAGATTGTTCCTTGAGAGCATCCCTGAACAACTCTACGTTGTTTTCCTTCATTCTTCAAACCCCTACCAAAGGAAATAGTTTTATAGTACCTCACTGGCTGGGCTGAACGGCCTGTTTCTGTTTAATTCTATCCTTAATAATATTAAACATTTCAATAGGGTCACCCCTTAACCTCTGAATTTCACATTTAACCTCTGCCCTTTGTTTCATTTCCAGGTACCAAGGTCGGGTTTAAGGAAGACCGCTACATGCTACGTCAAGGTAATCTCTCCTACCTGGACACACCAATGATACGGACAAACAAACCAGTTGGAACTGACGTTGTGAGGTGGAAGGTGACGGACAACGTGCACAGAGAGGCAGCTAAACGGTATCAGGTGACCAACCCCAACGACACCAGTGAGTATTGAGGAGGCTTTCAGCATTTTTGAATGGAAAGGGTTGCTAATGTTGATAATGGTTTAAAAAGTGGCATTTTGGTCTTTTCCCTGTTAAAAGAGCCCTTTGGGATTTCCACGTTGGCCTATATCCTGCATCAACTAGAACTTATATTTTTATAGCACCTTTAACAGAGCAAAACATTCCAAGGATACCTGGGCCATGCCTTTAGCTGGTAGATTCCCATTTATCAGAGCAAGGCTAAGAGTTCTTATCTGGGAAGGAATCAGAATCTATCGCCCACATCGACGTCACAAAATCAATCAAAAATTAACATCAGTTCACAAACGACATTAAAAAAGTTTGATAAGAGTTAGCTTTTAAGGACCATCTTAAAAGAGGAGAGAGATGAAGAGTTGGAGCACTTTGTGTTTGGGGATGTTGAAAGCACAGTGAGCAGAAGTGGAACAAGAGGCTGAAAGAAAGGAGCACAGGAGGAGCAATGGATTCGGATTGGCAAATATTTCTCAATGCTGCACAGCCAACGGGATTCCAAAAAACCAGAAATGTGGGAGCCGTGTTTACCACTATCACTACTGTCAGTGTTTTTGTTTCATAGTTTCCCCATTTTTGATCTCCCAACAGGAGTAGGATTGAGCCATGCTCTGCATCTTAAAATACTGTTGGAAGATTTACAGTTCCAGTTACAGAAAAGAACAAATTACAGCTGGCTTTATGTCTTACCCATTCCTTACCCAGCAATATACTGGTCCAACGGCACAAGAGGCCAGTCTTAAATCAAACCTCATGTTGTAGAACAATCTAATATCTCTACCAGAAGACAGAGATATTTTCTCTATCTTCAACCTTGGTGAGGCCCACTGGCTGTTGCCTGTTTAGCGTTTCAATGCAGATTCCCAGTCTGAATGAGGTCAAAGCTGGACTCAGGATCAATCCCTGGACTGTTAATTTATTCCATTGTTGCTTGCAGAATCAAATGACTTAACTCTTAGTGATGACTTAACACTTAATGTGACCACCTCCTTCACAACCACCTCAGCTCCTAACACTCAGCATTGCTAAAGCAGTAAGGAAGATGTTTTTTCTTGTCATTTGAACACACTTGCCCAAATATGGGCACGAATATTCCATGTTTGCTCATCACTTCCAAAAAAAAAATTCCTTAATTAACTGAACCGATCCCTCGCCATGCCAGTCTTTGTATTTTCAAACAAAAGGTGAGTAATAGAACAAAGAACAAAACAGCACGGGAAACAGGCCCTTCGGCCCAACGAGCCCACGCCGCCAACCCGATATTCCCACCTCTACCCGTCATCCCTGTCAATGTTTATAGATCTATGGATTAAAAACCAAATTTGAGACAATTTAGGGAGAATTTGTTTTGCCAATTAGCCTAAGAGCACATCTTTGGGATGTGGGAGGAAACCGGAGCACCCGGAGAAAACCCACGCAAGCATGGGGAGAATGCGCAAACTCCCACAGACACAGGCCCAAATCCACGTATCTGCACAGCACAGCGATAGTCACTGAGCTGTCGTGTTGCCCATCAAATGGTCCGGGTCAAGCGTACACTAACAATGTGAAGCACTAGGATACTCTCAAAAAAAATCCAAGAGCAGCCCTCTCACGACCCATCGCATGTATACCCCTCGTTAGACAAGGCAGACTGAAGTACCTGTAGGATAAAATAAATACATCAATATCATCAACTTAATGTGATTTAATAGGGACAAAAGAGTTAGCCCAACAAATCAACATTGTGTTCTTTCAGAGCAGGGCTGACAGGGTTGGAATGTGACACTAAAGGAAGGATGTGGAGATCCAGCATTTGAACTGGGATGTGCAAAATGCCCACTAGGTTAAAGCCCAACAAGTTTATTTGGAATCACGAGCTTTTGGAGCACCGTTCCTTCATCAGGAATCCTCCACTCGGCTGATGAAGGAGCAGCGACCCAAAAGCTTGTGATTCTAAATAAACCTCTGGATTTTAACCTGGTGTTGTGAGACTGCTTACTGTGCCGATTAAAGGATGTGAGATTGAAGTCTTTTAACATAGTCACACATGATTCTGTCCAATTTGCTTTCCTTATTGAACTTTGAAACTTTACCAGTATTTCCTGACCCTCTTCCACTTTTCACTCTCTCAGTTCCATACAACCTCTCACTGCGAGCAGCCCGAATATTCAATGATGAGCTGAGAAAGCCGGACTCACCAGAGTTTAACCAACTGCGGCTAAAGGTGGAGGAGAATGTAAGTATGTGCACTGATATGTGACAATCTGCTCCTCAGGACTGCGTGCAGTGTCTGCTCTCATTCACTCTTCCAATTCTGCCATCTCTATTTTTAAAAATCTCCATCCAATATGCACTTCCCACTGTTTAAAAACAAATTCCTTGCAGTTAATCCAAATTCAAGAAGAAAGCTTTTTTTTTCAAAGTTTCTCACAATATATTAAAATTCTGTTTTATTCTCTAACATTAGTCAATCTCCTGTGGTTTTATCCACCGTGTTTCAAATCCCATCTCAAAATTACTTCCTTTTTTTCCTTCAATTTTATTATCCATTATATGTCCCAATTTATAATGAAAACTGCCTGTACAAACTGGAGACATGCTTCTGTGTGCCATTTACATTGTAACTGTGACCATCATAATTTAGAATGGAAAAAGTTGACAAGCGAGTACCGATAGATTAATATTTGTGTATGCATAAAATTCCTTTGAGTGTGATTCCATCTTTAATACATAGAATCAAGAATCTCTACAGTGCAGAAGGAGCCATTCAGACTAGTGAATCTGTACCTACTCTTCATCAGAGCATCTATCCTTGCCCACTCCCTGTCCTATATCATTACGATGTGGGGATGCCAGCGTTAAACTGGGGTAAACACAGTAAGAAGTCTCAGAACACCAGGTTAAAGTCCAACAGGTTTATTTGTTAGCAAAAGCCACTAGCTTTTGAAGTGCTGCCCCTTCTAGAGGTAAGTGGGAGTTCTGTTCACAAACAGGGCATATAAATACACAATCTCAATTTACAAAATAATAGTTGGAATGCAAGTCTTTACAGATAATCAAGTCTTAAAGTTACAGACAATATCAGTGGAGAGAGCGTTAAGCACAGGTTAAAGAGATGTGTATTGTCTCCAGACAGGACAGTTAGTGAAATTTTGCAAGCCCAGGCAAGTCGTTATGAGAATTAGAGATAGTGTGACATGAACCCAAGATCCCAGTTGAGACCGTCCTCATGTGTGCGGAACTTGGTTATCAGTCTCTGCTCAGCGACTCTGCGCTGTCGTGTATCATGAAGGCCACCTTGGAGAACACTTACCCAAAAATCAGAGCTGAATGCCCGTGACTGCTGAAGTTTTCCCCACAAGAAGGTGTCTTGCCTGGTGATTGTCGAGCGATGCTCATTCATCCGCTGTCGTAGTGTCTGCATGGTCTCCCCAATGTACCATGCCTCAGGACATCTTTCTTGCAGCGTATTAGGTAGACAATGTTGGCCGAGTTGCAAGAGTATGTACCGTGTACCTGGTGGATAGTGTTCTCATGTGTGATGATGGCATCCATGTCGATGATCCAGCACGTTTTGCAGAGGTTGCTGTGGCAGGGTTGTGTGGTGTTATGGTCACTATTCTCCTGAAGGCTGTGGACAGGAGTCTCTTTGAGGTTGTGCGGTTGTTTGAAGGCAAGAAGTGGGGGAGTGGGGATGGCCCTGGAGAGATGTTCATCTTCATCAATGATATGTTGAAAACTCCAGAGAAGATGTCGTAGCTTCTCCGCTCCGGGGAAGTACTGGACAACAAAGGGTCCCGTGTTCCCATGTCCCGTGTTTGTCTTCTGAGGAGGTCGGAGCAGTTTTTTGTTGTGGCGTGTCAGAACTGTCGATCGATGAGTCGAGCGCCGTCTCCTGTTCTTTTGAGGACATCTTTCAGCGCCTGGAAGTGTCTGTCACAATCCTCCTCATCTGAGCAGATCCTGTGTATGCGGAGGGGTTGTCCATAGGGAATGGCTTCTTTAACGTGTCTCGGGTGGAAGCTGGAGAAGTGGAGCATTGTGAGGTTGCCTGTCGGTTTGCGGTACAGTGAGGTGCTGAGGTGACCGTCCTTGATGGAGATGCGTGTGTCCGAGAATGCAACTGATTCTGGAGAATAGTCCATGGTGAGTCTGATGGTGGGATGGAACTTGTCAATGTTGTCATATAGTTGTTTCAGTGATTGTTCACCATGAGTCCAAAGGAAGAAAATGTCATTGATATATTTAGTGTAAAGTATCAGTTGAAGATCCTCTGTGGTGAAGAGGTCTTGTTTGAACCTGTATACAAAGATGTTGGCATATTGAGGTAGAAAGTTTGTCCCCATGGCTGTTCCATGTGTCTGGATGAAGAACTGATGGTTGAAGGTGAAGACATTGTGGTCCAGGATGAAGTGGATGAGCAGTAAAATTGCATCTGGACATTGGCAGTTGTTGGCATTGAGTACTGAGGCAGTTGTAGCAATGCCATCATTGTGAAGGATGCTGGTGTAGAGCGCCGAGACATCCATTGTGACAAGGAGTGTCCCAGGTTCAACTGCACCATGTGTGCTGAGTTTCTGTAGGACACCCATAGTGTCGCGACAAAAGCTGGGGGTTTTTTGTACGATGGGTTCCAGGATGCATTTGACGTAGCCGGAGAGGTTCTCGCACAGGGTCCCATTTCCTGATACGATGGGGTAGCTGGTTGCGTTTGCCTTGTGTATCTTTGGGAGACAGTTGAGATCTCCAACATGGGGAGTATGTGGGATGAGAGCACAAAGAGTTCGCTGAAGGTCCAGGTCAGCAGTCATGGGCATTCAGCCTCTGATCTTTTGGTAAGCATTCTCCAAGGCGGCCTTCACGACACACAACTGAGCAGAGACTGATAGCCAAGTTCCGCATACATGAGGAAGGTCTCAACCGGGATCTTGGGTTCATGTCACACTATCTGTAACCCCCTATGCCTTGCCTGGGTTTGTAAAATCTCACTAACTGTCCTGTCTGGAGACAATACACATCTCTTTAACTTGTGCTTAACCCTCTCTCCACTCACATTGTCTCACACTTTTAAGACTTAATTACCTGTAAAAATTCACATTCCAATCAGTATTCTGTTAATTGAGTTTGTGTTTTTATATGCCTTGTTTGTGAACAGAACTCCCACTTAGCTGACAAAAGAGCAGCACTCTGAAAGGCTTTTGCTATCAAATTTTCCTGTTGGACTTTAACCTGGTGTTGTGAGATTTTTTACTGCCTATTCCGTCACCCCATGCAATCCACCTAACCTACACATCTTTAAACACAAAGGGGCATTTCAGCATGGCTAAGCCACCTAATCTATACATTTCAGGACACTAATGGGTATTTTATCATGGCCACTCTATCTAACCTGCACATTTTTGGAGTGTGGGAGGAAACCAGAAACCCACACAGACATGAGGAGAACGTGCAAACCCCACACACAGTGACCCGAGGCTGGAATTGAACTGGGGTTTCCTGGCACTGTGAGGCAACAATTCTAACCATTATGCCACTGTACCTGACACTGTGGTAGTACTAAATCATATAGGACAGAACAAGTTGTTCCTAATGCAGTTACTGGAGGCAGCTCAATCTGCCCTCCTTAGGTGAGAGATAACGAATTCTGGATTCTGCTAATCACCGTCCAGTGAGGGTTAGTGGAGGTGAGAACAGAATCAAGTTCAGTTATGTTCCTCACTGCAACTAAATAATTTGGGATAGTCATACAGACTGAACATTTGCTTGAGATATTGGCATCTGTCATTGAGAGGGAGCAAGGAGGTGAAATTTCAGGAAACTGTCTCTTCGATGTTTGGCCAATGCACTGGAACACCAGAGAAATATTGCTGTTCAATTGTAATGGTTGATTCCACACGGACTGTCAGCACAACAGCAGCAGAATCCACAACAATTCGGTCTCGGCCACTCTGCATGTTTTTTGATGCTGTAAGTACAAGAATATAAAGATAATCCCTCCATCACTTTACATCAACTCTGCAACTGAAGTATTGGTGCTTGTGTATATTGGGTTTGAGCAGCTGGAGGTGATGTCTCTGTGCAGTATCATTATATTGTCAATGTTCCGGAGTGACAGGCTGGTGGAGCATTCAAAAAGGAAGCAAGATAAGGACATGAGAGATAAAGGAATCGGAAGACAGGCTGATAGGATGAGATGAGGAAGATTGTGGGGAACAAAAGCACTGCTGTAAGTCAGCTGGACAAATGAATTGTTTTTTGTGTTATTGTCACAAACCGCATTGATGTTATTTGAGAATATAGAACATAGAGCACTACAGCACAAACAGGCCCTTCGGCCCACAAGTTGTGCCGATCATATCTATACTTACCAGGCCATAGAACTATCTGTAACTCCCAATCCCATTAAATCCCATGTACTCATCCAAAAGTCTCTTAAAAGACCCCAGCGAGTTCACCTCTACCACCACCGACGGCAGCCGATTCCATTCACTCACCACCCTCTGAGTGAAAAACTTACCTCTAACATCTCTGTACTTGCCCCCCAGCACCTTAAATCTGTGTCCTCTCGTAGAGACCATTTCAGCCCTGGGAAATAGCCTCCGAGAATCCACCCTATCTATTCCTCTCAACATTTTATAAACCTCTATCAGGTCGCCTCTCAACCTTCGTCCCTCCAGGGAGAAGAGACCTAGCTCCCTCAACCTATCTTCATTAGGCATGTCCCCCAATCCAGGCAGCATCCTTGTAATCCATGTTATTTGTGAGGGTGTCCTAACTGGAAACAGTGAGAAGTCTCACAACACCAGGTTAAAGTCCAACAGGTTTATTTGGAATCACGAGCTATCGAAGCTCTGCTCCTTCATCAGGTGACTCGGGCAGGTAGATTTTACAAACACAGCATACACAGGCAAAAACACAATTGCAAGATAATTACAAATTGGAATATGAAGAATAGTTGGAATTCAAGTCTTTACACGTACAAACAGTGTGAGTGGAGAGACGGTTAATGACAGGTTAAAGAGGTGTGAATTGTCTCAAAGCCAGGACAGTTTGTAGAATTTTGCAAACCCAGACAGTATGCTGGGGGTTACAGAGAGTGTGACGTGAACCCAAGTTGAGGCCGTTCTCATGTGTGCGGGACTTGGTTTTCAGTTTCTGCTCGGCGATTCTGCGTTGTTGTGTGTCTTGAAGGCCGCCTGAGATCAGAGGCTGAAGTGTTCCCTGACTTACCAGCTTGAAACGGTTCACAGTGGTGAATGGTTTTGTTTTTGAAATGGTGTAAGAGGTATGTGAAACCCCAGTGAGAATAACCAACAATTATTAAAGACAAATATATACGAACAGGACTACGATTCTCTAAGACACGGCACAGTGGTCAGCACTGCTGCCTCACAGCTCCAGGGACCCAGGTCACTATCTGGGTGGAATTTGCACATTCTCCTCATGTCTCCATGAGTTTCCTCCGGGTGCTCCCATTTCTTCCACAGTCCAAAGATGTTCATGTTAGGTGGATTGGCCATGCTAAATTGTCCCTTAGTATCCTAGAATGTGTAGGTTAGTGAGATTAGTAGGGTAAGTGTGTGGGGTTGTGCAGATAGAGCCTGGGTGGAATTGTTGTCAGTGCAGACTCGATGGGCCAAATGGCCTCCTTCTGCACTGTAGGGTTTCTATAAATTCTATACAATTAATATATAAATCAAGAAACACATAGTTTATGTAGGAATTACCTTTTGTTCCAAAATGAATCTACAATCCCCAAACTCCATAAGACTTCCCTCCTTCCCAAATATCTAAATTAAATGTGGTTCCTATCTTTAAGAAAGGGAACAGGGATAGTCCAGGAAATTACCGATCGGTGAGTTTGACTTCAGTGGTTGGTAAGCTGATGGAGAGGTTTCTGAGGGATAAGATATATGAACATTTGGAGAAGTTTGGACTGATTAGAAATAGTCAGCATGGTTTTGTCAAGGGCAGGTCATGCTTTACGAGCCTAGTTGAGTTCTTCGAAAATGTGACTGAACACATTGACGAAGGAAGGGCGGTGGACGTAGTGTACATGGACTTTAGTAAGGCGTTTGATAAGGTCCCATATGCAAGGCTTCTGGAGAAGGTGAGAGGGCATGGGATCCAAGGGGCTTTGGCCTTGTGGATCCAGAACTGGCTTGCCGGCAGAAGTCAGAGAGTGGTTGTGGATGGGTCTTGTTCTGCATGGAGGTCGGTCACCAGTGGAGTGCCCCAGGGATCTGTTCTGGGACCCCTGCTGTTTGTCATTTTCATAAATAACCTGGATGAGGAAGTGGAGGGATGGGTTAGTAAGTTCGCCTACGATACAAAGATCGGTGGTGTTGTGGATGGTCTGGAGGGAAGCCAAAAGTTGCAGCGGGACATAGATAGGATGCAAGACTGGATGGAGAAGTGGCAGATGGACTTCAACGCAGATAAATGTGTAGTGGTCCATTTTGGCAGGAATAATGGGATGAAGGAGTACAATATAAGGGTAGGAGTCTTAGCTGTGTTGTAGAGCAGAAGGATCTCGGGGTCCGGGTCCATAGGACTCTTAAATCGGCCTCGCAGGTGGAGGAAGTGGTCAAGAAGGTGTATGGTGTACTGGCCTTCATTAATTGAGGAATAGAGTTTAGGAGTCAGGAGGTAATGATGCAGCTCTATAAGACTCTTGTCAGACCCCAGTTGGAGTATTGTGCGCAGTTCTGGTCGCCTCATTATAGGAAGGATGTAGAGGCTATTGAGAGAATTCAGAGGAGATTTACAAAGATGCTGCCTGGATTGGGAGGCAGGCCTTATGACGATAGGTTGAGGGAGCTGGGACTCTTCTCACTGGAGAGACGTAGGTTGAGAGGCGACCTAATAGAGGTTTATAAAATGTTGAGAGGAATAGATAGGGTGGACTCTCAGAGACTATTTCCCCGAGCTGAAATGGTCACTACGAGAGGACACAGATTTAAGGTGCAGGGAAGCAAATACAAAGGAGATGTCAGGGGTAGGTTTTTCACTCAGAGGGTGGTGAGTGAATGGAACTGACTGCCGTCGGAGGTTGTTGAGGCAAACTCACTGGGGTCTTTTAAGAGACTTCTGGATGAGTATATGGAAAAGAATAGGATAGGGGGTTATAGATAGGTCTGTGGATTGGTAGATGTGATCGGCGCAACTCGTGGGCCGAAGGGCCTGTTTGTGCTGTAGTGTTCTATGTTAAATCAATCTGTAAGTCAAATTAAGCTTACAGTTACCCACATAATGCAATGTCGAGAATCAGATCTGGGGAGTGTTTTTTCCTGGTCCAGTGAAGATTGTAAACCACCTTTACAGAGTTTTCAGCACAGCCTGAGCTCTAAGATTTAGATGTGGGCCTTGCTCTCCTGGATGTGAGTTATGGACTGTCTTCTCAGCCTGACAGATATAAACTAGCCTGCCTGCTTCTGAAGCTGCTGGCAATTATATCATTTTTACCTCTTTGATTCTTCATTCTATACATTTGGCTGTCTGCATTTCTCAAATTAGCATGTGTATAACCCCACAACCTCTCAGTCATCTAGGTAAACTGTTTCCAACTAACAGGGCTGTTTACACCTGGTTCTGTCTAGATGCCTGTTAATTTCATTACTAAGAAAGCCATATCTTATCATGCCATTTTTGAGTGCTGACTACTGCCCTCACGAGGCAGATTTCCACCTGTTACTGGGCAGATCACATCCCATCGTACCTTGTTAAATTCTCATTCCTGCTGGTACTAGGCAGATCCATGATGCTATCAATGCTGTGTAATTCAATAAATGTTTAATATTATGACTGACTTGTGATCTATTGATTTTAGCTCAATGATGTATACAAATCTGTCCCAGGTTTCCAGCCAGTGCGGAAAACCAAGTTTAGGTAAGGATTCTTCTCTACCTCGAGTCCCTCAGTTATTTTGTGTGTGTCTCTCTCTCTCTTTCTCTTTCCATTCTCTCAATATTGTTAACCACACCATTTGGCTTGATATGAAAATCATGAGCCACTGTTTTTTCAAACATAAACTAATATAAATAAAGTTTATTTTTAAATTTCATTAGTGGCTTATTTAATCTCTAACAGAGCAGGACTTTTTATAAAAATATATTCTGCATCTGAAAATGCTTTTCGAAAAAAAAAATTAAAATCCTATTTGTTATCCTTGTATGTGTTAACAGAGCTGTCCGCACACCATTGATTGAAGCAACTGGCTTCTTTATAGGATGAAACCTCACCAATGTGTCAAAGCTTAATGCATTAATATATTAAAATACATTTGTCTACAGTGCAGTCACTATTATTAATCGTGATAGCTTGCGTATACAGACATGCCCCTGCAAGAAAATGTAAAGATTTTTATTATCAATTTCAATAACAATCAAATGAAAAGTGATTTTCATTTCAATGTCTTGAAATTGGTTAATATAAGAAATGGACATGCAAAATAAATACAGTGAGCAGCTGCACAGCTTTCATTGTTGTGCAAATAGGCAAGAATTTACTATAATAAATTCTCTATAAACAGAGACTCTATATACAGAACTCTATATATAGAGGTATGCCTCAAATTGCCTTACATTGAAGACTGAATAGGGAGTTTAATAACAAAGAGTAGGCTGATATAGAAGAAAAGTTTTATAGAGATTTCCTTTTAAGAACAAAGGAAAGGATGGAGAGAACTGAATGAAGAGGCTGGTGTTAATTTGATATGAAGTGTTCAGCTGCTGGGTGTTAACAAAGAACAAAGAACAACACAGCACAGGAAACGGGCCCTTCGGCCCCACAAGCCCGCACGGACATTTTAACCTTTTAACTGGGGATTTGCTTGTACATCCTGTAGAAATAATGGGTGCTGGAATTGGAGGTGCATTTTTATAACATGCATCCCTGTAAATAAAAAGTTTATAAAGTATAAAAAGATTATATTCCAGTTTTAAGCTTCATCATTGGGATTAGAACAGATAGAAGTATAATGATTAGATCCAGGACCATCAATAATGACAAAATAAACAAAAGTAAAAAATTTGGTCTTCGAGGGGTAGGAGGGATCATGTAGGAATTTGAAAATTAGCACTCATTTTGTCTCCAGACATTCCCCCATAGAATTCCTCTTTGTAAAAAGGCCAGAAACAGCTTTACTAAAATCAGTGTTTAACACACAGCGTCAGTAAACCAGACTCACACTGATTGAAAGACCACAGGCTGCTTAGCTACAATTTTCCATTCTTCCCTCATGGCAGACCAGCCGAAACATTATAGGTGAAGATTTTTAAAAATCCTGTACAGTCATTCTGCCGAGGTGTTTTGGTTTTGTTTATATCGCCAATTATTTTCTAGCCTGTAAATCTGTAACTGCCTGCTGATTCCCATTTTAATTCTTTCTGCTCTCTTTCTCTCTCTCTCTCCCATCATACATTACGTGATTTCAAGAAGGAATTAGATATCGCTGTTTAGAGCTAAAGGGATATGGCGGGGGGAAGGTGGGATCAGGATATTAAATTTGATGATTAGCCATAATCAAAATGAATGGCAGAGTGGGTCTGAGAGGCCAAATGGCCTCCTCCTGCTCTTATTTTCAATATTTCTATGTATTTCCTTCACTCACGCATATTTGAATAGATATTAATAAGTAGGGAGTTAGTTCAAGATTAATTTACAAGCTTTGAATGGTTGTTGATATTTTGCAGTTATAACCATAATCTGAATTACCTAGCTAATGAGTTTGATCAACTGATGTAAATTTAGTGCATGTAAATGCTGTGGTTATAACATTACAGCCGTGTTCTAAAGACTCAGACTAATATAAGAACATAAAAAATAGGAGCAGGAGTCGGCCATCCAGCCCCTCGAGCCTACCCCACCATTCAATAAGATCATGGCTGATCTGAAGTGGATCAGTTCCACTTTCCCATTTTCTCTCCATAAACCCTTAATTCCCTTGTCTAGCAAAAATAACCCGGAGTAGATGAGTTTAAATCCATTGTGGCAATTTGAGAATTTCAATACTGTTTATAGAAATTTGGAATCATTTAAAGTGATCATAATTGTTCTAAAAACCCAGTGTCCTTTAGAGAAAAACTAATTTGCTGTCATTAATTTTGAGCTTGATTCCTGTCTCTCATTCATGTCCAAACTACACAAACTATTTGGTTCTTTTGCTGACAATATTTGCGAATGTTTCCCTTGACCAGAAGATCATGCAAACTAGAGGGAAGGAAACCTGCTTCCATTTGAAATCTGCATGTTCTATTCTTAACAATTTAACTCACTGTCAGTATTAGTAAACTACATGTGCCATCCAGCCAGACCTGGTCAATTCCTCACCCACATTCCTGTCAAAAGTTGCCATCACTGTTCAATCCATCACTGCTGCAGTTGGGAGTTCTCACATTGATGTTCTCCAATCTCCTGTTGACAGTATGCAGACTAGAATCAGAGAGAGAGAGACACATTGGTAAGATATGGAACTGGAGAAGGGTAAAAGTGTCAGTATAAATTGGAATTATGAACCACCTCCCCAAGAAAATCAACTGCAGAAAAATCACAAGGTTTCACATCTCTCTTGCAAGTGAGACTGGGTTTCTGTAAGAAATAATATTTCTACCATCAAATCATGAGAGATTATATGTTTGCCCTCTCTCTCTTCTCTATCTGTCTCTTTCTCTCTATCCTTCTCTATCTTCTCACACCTGTGTCCCTCTCTCTGTGTGTATCTCTATCTCCCCCTCTCTGTGCTTCTCTGTCTTCCTGTGTCTCCCTCACTCCCTGCTCTCCCTCAGCTGTAATTTGGTTGTAGTTGTAAACACTGAAAATTTATCTGATTCAATATTTAAAATTTGTTTTGTGTTTTTTAGGCCTCAGAAAGCAGCTGGAGGAAGGTAAGTAATTTTCTGGAGATCCTTGAGTTAGCCATAACGCAGCCTCTGAGCAATACTGTCCTGTTTTTTATGAATGATCACAGTCCATTCACTTTGAAACGCTTGCCTTGCTCAGAGACTTTTTAAATTCACCTTTTCTCGATTGAAAGTGCTGAGTTGTCGCTGTGGGCCAGTTCCATTGGTTGCAGCTTGCCTTTGTCACTATAAGCATTTGGCTCTCTGAGTGTTGCTGGCTATTTGAATGTAGAAGCTGTCACAACTCTGCTTGATCCTGTTCTCACTCCATAAGGGATCATCAAATAAGAAACAAAGTAAAACAAAGGCTTTGCATTAATATAGCGCCTCTCACTAACTCAGGATATTTCAGAGCTCGTTCCAGCCAATGAAATCTATCTGAAGTGTAGTCACAGTTGAAATGTAGAGAACACAGCAGCCAAACAGCTCACAGCAAACCCCTTCAAACAGTAAATACAATAAACTAGAACAAAGAACAATACAGCACAGGAACAGGCCCTTCAAAGAACAAAGAACAATACAGCACAGGAACAGGCCCTTCGGCCCTCCAAGTCTACACCGACCATGCTACCAGACTGAACTAAAACTCCCTACCCTTCTGGGACCATATCGCTCTGTTCCCATTCTATTAATATATTTGTCCAGATGCCCCTTAAAAGTCACTATCATACCTGCTTCCACTAATCTCCTGGCAGTGAGTTCCAGACACACACCACTCTGTAAAAACTTGCTTCATACATCGCCTTTAAATCTTGCCCCTTGCACCTTAAACCTATGCCTCCTCATAATTGACTTTTCCACCCTGGGAACAATCTTCTGACTATCCACTCTGTCCATGCCCCTCATAATCTAATGGACCTCTATCAGATATTACCGTCAGTTGGCTAGACAGCTGGTGTGCAAAGCAGAATGGTACTAACAGCGTGGGTTCAATTCCCGCACTGGCTGAGGATATTCATGAAGTCTCCACGTTCTCAGCCTTGCTTCTCACTGAGGTGTGGTGATCCTCAGGTTAAAATCCCTCAAAGGGAAGAGCAGCCTATGGTTACTTGGGATGATAGCAACTTTACATTTTAACCATCCCTATTGAACTTAACATTGTTTCTGGAAGGTACCTTCCAGAAACAATCTGAAAGGATAAACACCCTATTAAAGATGAAACTACAAAAGGTAGTAGGATGTTGCGTAGTAGGATGTTGAGTACCAGGATGTTGCCTGGTATGGAGGGCAGGTCTTATGAGGAGAGGCTGAGGGATTTGAGGTTGTTTTCGTTAGAAAGGAGGAGGCTAAGAGGGGACCTGATCGAAACATATAAGATGATTAGAGGTTTAGATAGGGTGGACAGTGATAGCCTTTTTCCTAGGATGGAAAAAGCTAGCACGAGGGGACACAGCTTTAAATTAAGGGGTGATAGTTATAGGACGGATATCAGAGGTAGGTTCTTTACCCAAAGGGTGGTTCGGGAGTGGAATGCCCTGCCTGCAGCAGTTGTAGATGCGCCAAGTTTGGTGGCGTTTAAGAGGTTAGTTGATAAGTATATGGAAGAGAAGGGAATGGTTTAGTTTGGAGGGGCATTGCTTTTTATATTGGTCGGCGCAACATCGAAGGCCGAAGGGCCTGTTCTGTGCTGTAATGTTCTATGTTCTATGTTCTATGAATGTAGCCCAATCCAGCACGCAAACCGACCTCCCATCCGTTGACACTGTCTACACTTCCCACTGCCTCAGCAAAGCAGTCAACACAATTAAGGACTCCATGCACCCTGGATATTCTCTCTTCCACCCTCTTCCATCAGGGAAAAGATACCAAAATCCAAAGTCACATGTCAACCGACTCAAGTACAGCTTCCTCCCTACTGCAGTCAGGCCCTTGAATGGACCTATCTCGCATTAATCCTTCTCTACGCCCCAACTACGACTGCAACACCACATCCTGCACTCTTTCCCCCCACCCCCCACCCCTCCATGAACGGCATGCTTTGTCTGTACAGCGCAGAAGAAACAATACTTTCCACTGCATACCAACGCATTGCAGGCTCAGTCCTCTGAGCCTGCAATAATCATGTGTTCCTAACTAGACCACTCGTTTGTATCCCTCCATTCCCAGTCTGTTCTTGTGGCTATCCAGATCAGTCTTAAATGATCCCAGTATGTCCACCTCAACCACCTTGCTTGGTAGTACATTCCAGGCACCCGCCCCCACCGTGTGTATAAAATACGTCCCCGCATATCTGTATTGAACCTTGCCCCCCCTTGAACTTGTGACCCCTTGTGTTTGTCGTTTCTGACCTGAGAAAAAGCTTCCAACTGTTCACCCTATCTCTGCCCTGCATAATTTTATAAACTTCCATTAGGTCGCCCCTCAACCTCAGTCTTTCTCACTTTACTCAATCTCACTTCATAGCTAATACCCTCCATACCAGGCAACATCCTGGTAAACCTTTTCTGCACTCTCTCCAAAGCCGCCATGTCCTTCTGTCAGTGTGGCGACCAGAACTGGATGCAATATTCCAAATGTGGCCTAACCAATGTTCTATATAACTGCAACATCACATGCCAACTTGTTTATACTCTGCCCCATCCAATAAAGGCAAGCATGCCATATGCCTTCTTCACCACCTTTTCCATGTTTGCTGCCGCTCTTAAGAATCTGTGGACTTGGACACCCAGATCCCTCTGTGTGTCTATACTCCTGATGGTTCTGCCATTTATTGTATAGCTCCCCCCTAGATTAGATCTACTGAAATGCATCACTTCACATTTATCTGGATTAAATTCCATCTTCTATTTCTCCACCCAATTTTCCAGCCTGTCTATATCCTGCTGTATTCTCTGACAATGTTCATCACTTTCCACAACTCCAGCAATCTTTATGTAATGTGCAAACTTACTAATCACACCAGCTACATCTTCTTCCAAATCATTTATATAAATCACAAACAGCAGAGGTCCCAGTACAGAGCCCTGCGGAACACCATTAGTCACAGATCTCCAATCAGAAAAAGACCTCTCCACTGCTACCCTCTGTCTTCTATGGCCAAGCCAGTTCTCCACCCAACTAGTCACCTCTCCTTTTATCCCGTAAGATTTAACCTTTTGCACCAATTTGCCATGAGGGACTTTGTCAAAAGCTTTACTAAAATCCATGCAGACAACATTCACTGCCTTCCCTCATCAATCATTTTTGTCACCTCCTCAAAAAAATTCAACCAAATTTGTGAGGCATGACCTCCCTGGTACAAAACCATGTTGTCTATCGCTAATGAGACTATTCAGTTCTAAATGTGCATACATCCTATCTCTAAGAAGCTTCTCCAACAATTCCCCCCCTCCCACGGACGTCAAACTCACTGGCCAATAATTATCCAGGTTATCCTTGCTACCCTTCTCAAATAACAGGACCACATTCGCTATCCTTCAATCTTCTGGGACCTCACCTGTGTTCAATGAAGAAACAAAGATTTCCGTTAGAGACCCAGCAGTTTCATCTTCTGTCTCCCTCAGTAATCTAGGACAGTTGCCATCTGGCTCTAGGGATTTGTATACCTTAATGCTTCCTAAAACACCTAACACTTCCTCCCTTGTAATTTCGATTTGTTCTAATGGGTCTACACATTGCTCTGAGACACTACCAATCAATATGTCCCTCTCCTTTATGAATACTGATACAAAGTATTCATTTAGGATCTTACCTACTTCCTTGGATTCTAAGCATAATTCCCCTCCTTTGTTCTTGAGAGGTCTGACCTTCTTGTTCCTAATGTATGTATAAAATATCTTGGAATTCTCTTTAATCCTGTCTGCCAAGAATATTTTATGACCCTTTTTTTGCCCTTCTAACTCTATGTTTGAGTTCTTTTCTACTCTCTCTGTATTCCTCCATTGCTTCATCTGTTTTAGTTGCCTGGATCTTATATATGTATGCCTCTTTTTTCTTTTGGATTAGACCCACAATTTTCCCGGTTATCCACAGCTCTCAAATCCTATCTTTCCTATCCTTTCTTTTTACAGGCACATGGCTAAGCACTCCTATCAACTGCTCCTTAAAAGAACCCACATGTCAGATGTGATTTATCCTCAAACAGTCTCTCCCAATCAACAACCACCAAATCCTGTCTAATCCGGCTGTAGTTAGCCTTTCCCCAATTCAACACCTTATCCATAGGACAACACTCATCCTTTTTCATGACTATCTGAAAGTTTACAGAATTGTGGTCACTGTTCACCACATGTTCCCTGACTGAAACTTTGATAACCTGACTGGGCTCACTCCCCATAACTAGGTCCAATATAGCTCCCTCTCTAGTTGGACTATCAACATATTGTTCCAAAGAACCTTCCTGGACACATTTTATAAATTCCTCCCTGTTCAGACCCCCAGCCCTAAGTGATTTCCAGTCTATATGAGGGAAATTAAAGTCTTCCACTACACCAACCCTATTTTTTCTACCAGTTCAGAATCTCCTTACATATCCATACCTCAATTTCCCATGAGTAGTTGAGAGGCTTGTACTATTCCCCCAGCATAGTGACTGAGCCCTTCCCGTTTCTGAGCTCTACCCACAGTAAGAAATCTCACAACATCAGGTTAAAGTCCAACCAATTTATTTAATAGTGAAATCACAAGCTTGTGAGTTTACTATCAAATAAAGCTGTTGGACTTTAACCTGGTGTTGTGAGGCTTCTTGCTGTGTTTACCCCAGTCTAACGACTGCATCTCCACATCTGAGCTGTACCCACAGTGTCTCGTTACATGATTCTTCCAAATTGTCCACCCTCTGTACTGCTCCCTAACCAGTATTGCGACTTCCCCTCCTCTGCCTCACCTAAAGCACTTACACCCAGAATATTCAGCTGCCGTTCCTTTCCTCCTTTCAACCAAGTCTCTGTCACTGCAACCACATCCAAGTTCCAACTACCAGAGGATCTATTTTCATTTTGGTTGAGGTATAAATATTGACCAGGATATCAGGAGAAACTCTGCTTGCTCTTTTTGAAATAATGCCTTTTATATCCACCTGAGAGAGTTAACATTTCATCTGAAGGATGGTTCCTGTGACAGTGTAGCACTCCCCTCAGCGCTGCACTGGGTGTGTCAACATGGATCTGAAGTGGGGCCATATAATTTCATTGTAGCTGCAGTGTTATTGCTGAACCCTGAACCCACAACTTGTCACTGAGCAGAATATGGATCTTCATGAATTCTGCTTTTACCCACTAGAACAGCAAGAAGGATTAAATACAAAATATAACATCCCTCAATAAATTGTAGGTGTTATTCAGGTTTTCAAAATTGATATTCTATACTTCTGACTGTTTTGAGAGTCATTTTGTGTTATTACCACTTGCTATACAGCCCAAGCTCAGGAGCAGACAGTCACGCAGTAGCTTCAGGGTTACGGGATCAATATTTACATCGAATCCTGACACACAGAATGGAGCGAGCTAACCCCCCATAACCAATTACACCAACAACCCCATCCCATCCCTGCCTGTTACCCAGAGCCTGGCATTCAATTTCCTTTTCAAATATTTATCCAATTTCCTTTTGAAAGTTACCTGACTTAAAAGTTAAACTGATTTAAAATAGGGATCATGAGCCTTGGGAGTCCCTGGGAAGTGTGTAAATAGATCATGATATTGATGTACTTGTTTTTATCCTACAGGTGCTTTGGTCCACCTTGTTGTCTAACGAGGGGCATACACGCGATGGGTCGTGAGAGGGCTGCTCTTGGACTTTTTTTCGAGAGTATCCTAGTGCTTCACGTTGTTAGTGTACGCTTGACCTGGACCATTTGATGGCAACACGACAGCTCAGTGACTATCGCTGTGCTGTGCAGATACATGGATTTGGGCCTGTGTCTGTGGGAGTTTGCGCATTAGAACATAGAACATAGAACGTAGAACATTACAGCGCAGAACAGGCCCTTCGGCCTTCGATGTTGTGCCGACCAATTAGGAACAAGCAGTAACCCTCTAACCTAAACCATTCCCTTTTCATCCATAAACTTATCTACTAACCTCTTAAATGCCACCAAACTTGGCCCATCTACAACTGACGCAGGCAGGGCATTCCATACCCTTACCACCCTCTGGGTAAAGAACCTACCTCTGACATCCGTGCTATAACTACCACCCCTTAATTTAAAGCTATGTCCCCTCGTGCTAGCTTTCTCCATCCGAGGAAAAAGGCTATCACTGTTCACCCTATCTAAACCTCTAATCATCTTATATGTTTCAATAAGGCATTCTCCCCGTGCTTGCGTGGGTTTTCTCCGGGTGCTCCGGTTTCCTCCCACATCCCAAAGATGTGCTCTTAGGCTCATTGGCAAAACAAATTCTCCCTAAATTGTCTCAAATTTGGTTTTTAATCCGTAGATCTATAAACATGGACAGGAATCGTGAGTAGAGATGGGAACATCGGGGTGGCGGCACGGGCTCGTTGGGCCAAAGGGCCTGTTTCCTGTGCTGTTTTGTTCTTTATTCTTTGTACTATTGAATCAGTTGCCACCATCCTTTCGGACAGTAACTGGCTGCGTTTAATAACAATTCTCCTCATTTTCCCCTCTGCTTCTTTTGGCAATCAATGTCAGTCTGTGATCTGTTTACTGACCTCCCAGCCAATGGGAACAGTTTTCCCACACCTCCCCACCCCATCAAAACCCTTCAGAGTTTTTATCAAATTTCTCATTAACTGTGAATAGCAGAGTCACAGCTTTAACAATCTCTCCACAGAGCTGAGGTATGATCTTGGTAAATTCTGATTATTTTCACTGTAGGCAGGACCTGACTATCATCGACACACAGTTACCAGCTTTTCATTCAGCAGAGAAACACATCATGAACACAACTGAAGAAAAGGTTAACATGGAAGCCTTCAACAATTTGCAAGTTTGCCCTGGTTACTACACGTTGGCATCTGATCGAGGTGAGAATAAAGCAGGAAACATTATCCTTACCCAGCTCCTTAAGGAAAATTTGGGAATGGGATCTATGGAGTGGATCACTTGGAAGTTTGGGGATAGAGTGGATCACTAGGACTGGGACTGATGAGGGGAGTGGATCTGTAGGTTTGGAATTGATTGTGTGGAGTGGATCACTGGGATTGGAGTTGATTGTGTGCAGTGGATCACTGGGATTGGAGATGATTGTGTGGAGTGGATCACTGGGATTGGAGTTGATTGTATGGAGTGGATTACTGGGATTAGAGTTGATTCTGCGGAGTGGATTACTGGGATTGGAGTTGATTCTGCGGAGTGGATTACTGGGATTGGAGTTGATTCTGTGGAGTGGATCACTGGGATTGGAGTTGATTCTGTGGAGTGGATCACTGAGATTAGAGTTGATTGTATGAGATGGATCACTGGGATTAGAGTTGATTGTGTGGAGTGGATCACCGGGAACTCCCCTGCAGGCAGTGCCCCCCCTCCCCTGCAGACCACTCTCCCCAGCCCACCCCCATCGCTGCCCTCTCCCCATCCCAAACCAATCCTGTCTGCAGAGTGGCAATGGGACCCTCCCTCACCCCACCGATTGCCCCTAAGCCCCACTCCTTGGCACTGCCCAGGGGGCACCACCCCTCCACTGCCTGACCCCCTGGGGAACTAGTCTGACCCCCACTGGAATGAAATATTCCTGACATTCAATTGGGATCTGACTAATAAACATAGTTAAAACGTATTAAAAAAGATTTAAATGAGTCTTTATACTGATTTCCAGCGTAGTCTATCCTGCGATTGTTTGCCAGCTCTGGGAGATGCGAATGCACAAATCCTTTTCAAGGCTGGCATCGCGCATCTCCCACCGCCACCCAACAGAGAAGTTCCAGGTCACAGTGAGAGAATCGCAGCCAATATTGCAACTATATAAAATCTTGGTGAGGCCGTTTTTGGAATATTGCGTGCAGTTCTGGTCACCACACTACCAGAAGAATGTGGGAGCTTCAGAGAGAGTGCAAAGGAGGTTCACCAGGACGTTGCCTGGTCTCGAGGGTGTTGACCATGGGGAGAAATTGGATAAACTAGGATTGTTTTCACTGGAAAGGCGGATGCTGAGGGGAGACCTGATAGAGTATACAGAATTATGAGATGCAGAGATAGGGTGGATAGTGAGAGGTTTTTACCCAGTGTGAAAGGGTCAATTACAAGGTGGGGGGGAACAGGTTTAAATTGAGGGGGAAAGTTTAAGGGAGATGTGTGGGGGAAGTTTTTCACACAGAGTGATGGGTGCCTGGTGCACACTGCCAGAAGAGATGGGAGAAGCAGGCACATTAGCAACATTTAAGAGAATCATGGTAACACAGTGGTTAGCACTGCTGCTTCACAGCTCCAGGGAGCTGGGTTCGATTCTCTGCTTGGGTTACATAGTGTCTCCCTGTCTCCCTGTGCGGAGACAGTAACCCAAATTCTCCTCGTGTCTGCGTGGGTTTCCTCCGGGTACTCCAGTTTCCTCCCACAGTCCAAAGATGTGCTCTTAGGCTGATTGGCAGGACAAATTCTCCCTAAATTGTCTCAAATTTGGTTCTAATGCATAGATCTATAAACATAGACAGGGATCACGGGTAGAGGTGGGAACATTGCAGTGGTAGCATGGGCTCATTGGGCTGAAGGGCCTGTTTCCCATGCTGTTTTGTTCTTTGTTCTTTGTAATGCCCAGGGATGCGTAGGTTAGAGGGATTGATGGATATAGTATATAGGGATGTGGAGTAGGGCCTGGGTGGGATTGTAGTGGGAGCAGATTCGATGGGCTGAAGGGCCTCTTTCCGCACTGTAGGGTTCTTTGATTCTACGTATCTGGATGGTTACATGAATAGTTACATGTCGTGGGCCGAAGGGCCTGTTTGTGCTGTATTGTTCTATGTTCTAATAGGGAGAGAACCGAGGGATATGGGACAAGTGAAGGTTTTAGTTAGGGCATTATGATCGACACAGGCTTGCTGGGCCTGAAGGCCTGTTTCCCATGCTGTACTTTTCTTTGTCCTTGTTCTTTTCTTTGTTGACAAGAACCTTAAGGGTTACTGAGGGTAGGCAGAATGTGGGGTTGAAAATTACCATCTAATTTGTATGATGTGGATTGACAGTGTGGTGGGACTCGAAGCAAACTGTGTGCAGTTGGTCTCTAAACATCGAAAAAAGGCTTATCGTTCCATAATCGTGACAATAATAGAGAGTAACTGAATGGATTTGAATCCTCTCCTCAGTCTGTCCGTAGCGATGGAACGGGATTAAAGCAGGTGTGTGAGTGTCAGCAGCTCTCTGCAAGTCACCATCTATTTCCTGGTCTCTTGGCAGGTGCTCATGGACAGGTGGAGTTCCAGGATGGGGTGGAAATGGTTAATGTGCGAGTGCCCCTCTTTGTGAAGGATGAAGATGATGATGAGAAACATTTACAAGTGGAGGCTGTCGATGTTCCGAAGGGAAGCGCGGAAATTGCCCAGCGATTTGTGCACATCACCATCATCAAAGAAGCCTGTAGGTCTTTGGGAAGTCTGGCCTTGGCCTGGAGGTTCCAGTTCTGTTTGTCTCTGACGATCAGCTCAGCCAAACCCCATCCTAGCTCTCTCAGCTCCGTCTGACCATCCAGATTACTGTCCCGGAGGGCTGGAAGGTCACATGGTCATTCTTAATGGATGGCGTCCAGTTCAACTGTGAGAGGCATCACAGCCTAGCAGAGTACAGCCCTTCCCTGAGGCTGGTACTGTCTGGCAGGAGCTGATGGACTGTGAGAGGCATCATAGCCTAGCAGAGTTCAGTCCTTGCCTGAAGGTGATACAGGCTGTCTGCCAGAAGCTGGTTGATTGTGACCAGGAGCACCAGGAAGCATTTGTGGTGCTTCCAATGTTCAGTTAAATTTGCAAGCCTGGGGCTTTTTCTGGGATGTTTCAATGCCAGAAAACACAATAAAATTACCCAATGAACCATCGTGGTTGTTGGGTCAGTCACCCAATTCAGGTCCAACAGAAACTGTCCCTCATTCAACTGGCCATTTACAGTGGGTATTTTAAGGCAATTTGTGTCGAAAGAACACTCACTCATGGGAGGCATCATAGCTGAAAACATCCCCACCCTGAAATCCTCACACCCCCTCACTTCCCAGCCGAACCAGCAGGCATGCTGGGAACTCCACTGGCTTCTGCCGATTGGCTAGCATGCCTACGGTAGAACACTGCAGGAGCATTCTGATTGGAAGGTAACTCTTGTGTTTCCCATTGCTGACATGTCTTTCTGCTTTTCCAGTAGCCAAAAGCATCGTCACCTTCCTGCAGCCGTCCTATACATGCCAGCGGCAAGACAAGCTGGCTGTTATCCCCCTGTTCAGGGAGATCATTGAGGATGGACGCACACAGGTCTCCTACAGGACAAAAGATCTCACTGCCAAGGATGGCAAGGTATGTTTGGGGTGTCTTAGAGAAGTCCAGTTCTCACTCGATGCTGGCTATATAAACTGCTTCTATACATGGATTGTACAGTGTCCATATTAAGTTGGGAGTGCAGTGCACGGTTCTCCCAGGGGCTGCATTGTCAACTTTTATTTATTTATGGGTGTTACTGAGTGACCCAGCGTTTATTGCTCATCCTTATAGTCTTTGAGCCATAAAGTCATAAAGCACTGTTGTCCGTGTGCTGTTTGGGAGGGAGTTCTAGGATTTTGACCCAGCCTCACCGAAGGATATATTTCAAAGTCAGGATGGTGAGTGACTTGGAGAGAAACCTCCAGGTGGTGATATCCCCTGGTATCTGCTGCCCTTGTCTTTCTAGATGGCAGTGGTCATTGGTTTGGAAGGTGCTGTCTAAGGACCTTGGTGAATTGCTGCAGCGTATCTTGTAGATGGTACACACTGCTGCTACCGTGTATCGGTGGTACAGAGAGTTAATGTTTGTTGATGGGGTGCCAATCAGGTGGGGCTGCTTTCTCCTGGATGGTCTGGAGCACCTTGAATGTCGTTAGAGTGACACTCATCCAGTCAAATGGAGAGTATTCATCACACTCCTGGCATGTGTAGATGGGGGTCAGGTTTTGGGAGTCAGGTGAGTTACTCCTCACAAGATTAGGGACAGCATGGTGGCACAGTGGTTAGCACTGCTGTCTCACAGTGCCAGAGTCCTGGGTTCGATTCTCAGCTTGGGTCACTGTCTGTGTAAAGTTTGCACATTCTCCCCGTGTCTGTGTGGGTGCATCACTTTCTTCCCGCAGTCCAGAGGTATGTGGGTTAGATGGATTGGCCATGCTAAATTGCCCCATAGTGTCAGAGAGACTAGTTTGGGTAAATGGGGATTTAACCTGGATAATGTCAAGTTTGTGCTGCACTTGGACGTGGATTGCTTCAGTATCTGAGGAGTGATAAACAATCAGAATATTGGGCCATCATTCATGAAAATCCCCGTTTCTGACCTTATGATGAAGCAGCTGAAGGTGGTTGGGCCGAGGTCACTACCCTAAGGAACTCCTCTCCGCCACCTTACAGTCACAGAATGATGTGACACAGGAGGCCATTCAGTCCATCGTGCCTGTGCCTGCTCTTTTAAATTTCCCCTGATTTTTCCTCATTGCTCTGTAAATATTTCCATTTGAGTATTTACCTGTATTTCTTTTTAAATATATTCTTGAATCTCAGGCAATGCATTCTAGATACCTAGCCATTGTGTAATGAAATATTTCCTTGTGTCACCACTAGTTTTTTTGCCAATTTCTTACTTATTCCAAAAGAAGCCTAATCAGTTATTAATAAATCTTTAGCATAACTTTCCTGCTAATGTACACTATTCTTCTATTAATAAAGTTAAGAAATATGTATGCTTTAGGATCTTCTGAACTTGTTGAACCTTCAACTATTTATATTCATGTACATCCAGGATTCTCTGATTTTGCCTCCTCTCTAGAGTTGTATCATTTATTACATATTGCCCCGCCTCATTCCTGGCACCAAAATGCATCAGTTCACACACATTGCTTTTTGTCCCTTGCAGGATTACATAAAAACAGAGAGTGAAGTCATATTCTACCCTGGAGACACTCGCAAGGAGATTTCTGTCCCACTTTTGGAACAGACGGAGATTGACAATCTGCTGGGAAATGGGCAACTCAAACAATTCTGCGTGGAGCTGTACAAGCCTCAAAATGGAGCCAAGTTGGGGAAACTCCGTGAAACCAACATTGTCATTGCTGATGAAAATGGTACGTTTGAACGTTGCCTCATTCCTCACTTCCCACACCCTGCATCTTGTGTTTCCCACTCTTGGTCACTGCCACCCCCCTCCCCTACTCCATCCTCCCAGAATAGTGGACTCTTCCTGCTTCTGTTGGTCCAATCACAGGCTATTGGTCTCTGTGCCCTGGCAGTGGCTCCTCTGTGTGATTGCTAACAGTGAGCGCTCAAAGGCTGTTGAACCAAACCATTGCAGCAATGAATCCACATCCCTCCTCGTTCAACATACCACAAACCCACCCACACCAACTCACACACCCACCAACATATCCACACCCACTCACACACAACCCACCCAACCATTCACACATATGTGCAGTCCATACACACTTGCACATCCCCCTCCCAAACACACACAAAAACACATGGGATTACATTGTTCCGAGTATCTGACAAAGGGTCAGAACAACACAGCACAGGAAACAGGCCCTTTGGCCCAACGAGCCCGCATTATTGGATGCTTGCCTAGCCTTGTCTGTTAGGGTAACAATAGATTAAATCATATCTCTCCAGTGAGACATTTACAATGTGGGAAGGAAAAAGTTGAAAATGTGATTCTAAGCTGATTTACTCTGCCATTAGGTGAATAATCACCATACCTCAAATCCAAGTAACAGACTGATCAATTCGAACCAAGACCTCACAAACTAGACTTCTCATTCTGCTGTGCTAATTTTTCACACAGTAATGCAAAGCATCATTTTTTTAAAATGGACAAGTCTTTGTAGGTGCAGATCCCAAAGACAGGAATAAGAGACAAGGCCACTAAGTTTCTTTACCCCAGAATTCTAAGTCCTAATACAACCTTGTAGCAAAGACCCTTCCTTCCTCCAAACATTAAGTTTGTTTTTTCCCTGTGTGTTTTGTGTAGCCTCACCGTTCTCTTAACTGCACTTAACAAATCCATTGGATCTACATTCTGTATTTTAATCACTCTCTCTTCTCACTGTGGTGATGTATTGTGAGTTCTTCCCCGTCATACAAACTCATTTACCAACCGTACCACGAGATGTAAGGGGAGCATCAGCATCAGCTGCAAGCCAGCAGTGACATTCGCCATCAGAATGGTGGAATGCAGAATGGTGGAATTCATCCAGACTTGAAATGTTGGCTCTATTCTCTCCCCACAGATGCTGTCAGACTTGCTGAGTTTCTCCAGCAGATTCTGTTTTTTGAAGCCCATGAATATCTTTCTGTTATTTGATTCTTCCAATTACACAATGCTGCCTCTCACTGTGTCACCAAGAAACTTTTTACCCAAAGTCAGTCATTAACAAATATGGTGAATAATGGAGGCCTCAAAACAAACTTGTGGGACATCACTAGTCACATCCAACCAATCTCAGCACTCACTGATTTCTCTGTTCTGACTCCTGCCTCTAGACCCATTTTTTAATCAGTAATCTGCCTTCCTTTCCTTTTGCTTCAATTTTAGAATAGTTTCTTATGAGAGATTTGATCAAATGCCTTCTGGAAATCCACAAAATTAACACCCATAATCCATTATTTCAAATGCCTCTTCAGAAAGTTCAATCAGGTTTGTCAGGCATAATCTACCCTTTCCAGATCCAAACCAGCTCTCCCTGATCAGCTGAACACTTCCAAGGTGTTCAGTCACTCTAATGATAGACTTAAATCAGGCAAGGAGGAAATGGTCGAGTAAGAGAACGTTGGTGTACGAAAAAAGTTGATTTGCTGGTTAAAAGGAAAAAGGAGGCTTATGTCAGGATGAGGATTGAAGGCTCGGTTAGTGCAACGGATAGCTATAGATTAGCCAGGAGGGAGCTAAAGAGGGAATTGAGGAGAGCAAAGAGAGGACATGAGAAGACTTTGGCTGATAGGATTAGGGAGAATCCTAAAGCTTTCTTTAGATATGTTAAGAATAGAAGATTGGTTAGGGCAAGATTAGGGCCAGTCATAGACAGCAGTGGGAAGTTGTGCGTGGAGCCTGAGGAGATTGGAGAGGTACTGAATAAATATTTCTCTTCGGTATTCACGCAGGGTGATGTAAATGTAGTTATGGAGAACACTGAGGTACAGGGTAGCAAACTGGAAAGTATCGAAGTAGATAGGGAGGATGTGCTAGATATTCTCGAGGGTTTGAAGTTGGATAAGTCCCCTGGGCCGGACGGGATTTACCCTAGGATTCTCTGGGAGGCAAGAGAGGAGATTGCAGAGCCTCTGGCTCTGATCTTCAGGTCGTCGTTGGTTACGGGTGTGGTTCCGGAGGACTGGAGGATAGCGAATGTGGTCCCATTGTTCAAGAAGGGGAAGAGAGACCTTCCAGGGAATTATAGGCCAGTGAGTCTTACTTCTGTTGTGGGCAAAGTATTGGAGAGAATTATTAGGGATAGGATTTATAGTTATTTAGAGAGAAATGAATTGATTGGGGATAGTCAGCATGGTTTTGTGAAGGGTAGGTCGTGCCTTACTAACCTCATTGAGTTTTTTGAAAAAGTGACCAAAGAGGTGGATGGGGGTAAGGCGGTTGATGTGGTATATATGGACTTTAGTAAGGCGTTTGATAAGGTGGCCCATGGAAGACTTCTGCAGAAAATGCAGATGTATGGGATAGAGGGTGATTTAGCTAATTGGATTAGGAATTGGCTAGCAGATAGAAGACAGAGGGTGGTGGTTGATGGGAGATATTCATCTTGGAGTTCGGTGACAAGTGGTGTACCTCAGGGGTCTGTTTTGGGGCCCCTGCTGTTTGTAATTTTTATAAATGATCTGGATGAGGGTATTGAAGGATGGATTAGTAAATTTGCAGATGACACTAAAGTCGGTGGAGTGGTAGATAGTGAAGAGGGGTGTTATAGTTTGCAGAGGGACTTGGACAAGTTGCAGAGCTGGGCCGAGAGGTGGCAAATGGAGTTTAATGTGGAAAAGTGTGAGGTAATGCACTATGGCAGAAATAATAAATGTGTAGAGTATAGGGCAAATGGTAGGATTCTTAGTAGTCTAGATGAACAGAGGGATCTTGGTGTGTATGTGCATAGATCCCTGAAAGTAGGCAGTCAGGTCGAGAAGGTTGTTAGGAAGGCATATGGAGTCTTGGCTTTTATTGGTAGAGGGATTGAATTTCGGAGCCGCAACGTCATGTTGCAACTGTACAAAACTCTAGTGCGGCCGCACTTGGAGTATTGTGTGCAGTTCTGGTCCCCACATTATAAGAAAGATGTGGAGGCATTGGAGAGGGTACAGAGGAGGTTTACCAGGATGTTGCCTGGTATGGAGGGCATGTCTTATGAGGAGAGGCTGAGGGATTTGAGGTTGTTTTTTTTTCGTTAAATAACTTTCTGACAATGAATGTTAGGTTATTCAGTCCCCTGCTTTCCCTCTCTCACTTCTGAAATAACATAGACTAGTAGTAGATGCAATTTTCTATTCTAAAGTAATAGTTCGAGAGAACTGTGGAAAATTATTGTTAAGGAATCTACAAAGTTCACAACTGTCTGGGTTTGGAGATTTAATACTCTTTAGTACCAATATTTTCTTCAATTTCTCGATTTAAAAATTTTCACCTTTGTTTTGAAATGATTCCATCCCCTCTCCTTTCCCTAGCTCCTAATCTCCTTCAACCCTCCAGCCCTCTCTGGATCTCTGCTCTGCCAATCACTGGCAGCTATACTGCTAGCTGTGTAATAATAAATAATAGTAGGAGGGGTTATTATTTAAAGAGTGAAAAGCTGCAGCATGCTACGGTGCAGAGGGACCTGGGGGTCCTTGTGCACGAATCACAAAAACCCAGTCTGCAGGTACAGCAGGTGATCAAGAAGGTGAATGGAATGTTGGCCTTTATCGCGAGGGAGATAGAATATAAAAGTGGGAGGTCTTGCTGCAACTGTACAGGGTACTGGTGAGGCCGCAACTGGAGAACTGTGTGCAGTTTTGGTCCCCGTATTTGCGGAAGGATATATTGGCCTTGGAGGGAGTGCAGAGAAGGTTCACCAGGCTGATACCAGAGATGAGGGAGTTAGCTTATGAAGAGAGATTGAATAGACTGGGCCAGTACTCATTAGAGTTTAAAAGACTGAGGAGGGATTTTATAGAGACATATAAGATCTGCCAAAGGGCCTGTTTCCCGTGCTGTTTTGTTCTTTTTTTGTTCTTTATAATGAAGGGGCTAGATAGGGTCGAGGTAGAGCAATTCTTCCCGCTTAGAAAGGATAGCAGAACTAGAGTACACAGCCTCAAAATAAGCAGGGGGTGGGGGGAGCGCTTTACATCGGAGTTGAGGAGGAACTTCTTCACTCAAGAGTGGTGAATCTCTGGAATTCTCTGCCCATTGAAGTGGTGGAGGCTACCTCGCTGAATATATTTAAGTCATGGGTAGATAGATTTCTGATTGACAAGGGAATTAAGGGTTATGGGGAGAAAGCGGGAACGTGGAACTGATCCACTTCAGATCAGCCGTGATCTTATTGAATGGCGAGGCAGGCTCGAGGGGCCGGATGGCCGACTCCTGCTCCTATTGCTTATGTTCTTATGTTCTAGCTGCCTCCACACTAAGCTCGGAAAATTCACCCTCTGTTTGTTTCCACCTCTTTTTTCCTTTTCTGATGCTTCATAAATCCTGCCTCGTTAACCAGTCATATGGCCTGATATTTTTAATGTGGTTCAGTAACAAATTTTGTTCTATCACAATAAAACATCTTTGAACTTTGTGTTGTATTAAAAATACGATCTGAATGTTTATTGCTGCTAATTTTCATGAATTCCTTTCCCTAATTCAATACAGTATTAGTGTCTTTGGGATGTCTGACACACTAAACTAGTCTCTGATATAAATACTGATATTATATGTCGTCAATTTGTCCGCATTTCCCTACAAATAATATCAACATTATCACTTTTCACTATTCCTGACTATCTTCTTTTTCCTAACAGTAAAAGCTGTTGTTTTGATTTTCATTTATCTTTTGATATTCCCTTTTTGGGGCGATTACTATCAGTTTTGTCACCCTTTGCTGTCCTTTGTCCCTCTCCCAGACACAGGATCCATGCTACAGTTGCAATTTGTATACATTTTCTTCTTGTTTATACTTTCTCTACCTCATCAGTTATCTTTAATTGTCTTTTTCTGACAAACAGAACTTTTGCTCCTTAGGGCAACAAATAGGTTCAGCATCAGAAATTCTTTTTGAATTGCTCACCAATCTTCTGTCATTTTTATCCATTAACTGATTTACCCAGTTTACTGTGAACATCCTCTACCTCATCCCATTGAAGGTCCTCCCCTAAATCTAGAACTCTAGTAAATGTTTCTTCCTTTCAAACATGAGGTTAAATTTGATCATATTATGGCTGTTTTGAGATAAACGTTCATGCTTCGTTGGGCAGTTAACTAAATCTGGTTCAGTACTTGTTACAGAATCCAATATGGATTTTTACTTGGTACAAGAACATATTGTTACAGTAGAGCATTCTGAACACATTCAAGAAATTCACTGCCTTTCTCACATGTTGTAATCTTCTTATCCCAATTCACAGCATGTAAAAGTTAAAGCTCCTTATTAAAACCACCCTGCACTTGCTTCATGCTTCTCTAATCTATGTATTTATGTAGTTCACAATTATTTTCTATTTCTTCATTCTGCTGATATAATCTCCAGTGCCTGCTTTCCCCTCACTGCATCAGCTCTTTGAAATGATTTCATCCTTAATCACTAAAACTATTCCTCTCACTTTCTATCCTTTCCCTGTCTTTCCTCTGGGTTTTATAATTTGATCTATTTAGATCCCAACGCTGATCATCTTGGTAAGTTACCAATGGATACCACAGCATAACCTGAAAGTGGAATTAGCACCTGCAATTCATTCAATTTGCTTCGTATATTCTGTACATTTTTATTACTTTAGCCACACATCCTATTCTGTCTTCCCTTCAATGTAGCAAGAAACGATTTCACCATCCTATCATTGTTGTTAAAAAAACCCCAAGGGTTTTTGTTAACATGTGCTTCTGTGTGATTATAACAGTGACCCAAACATCAATACCCGTGGATCAGAGTGCCATCTCCATCAACTCTCCACCCACTGAAGTCAAAGCTCAGCCAATTGATAGCAAAAGAATCCGTATGACTTGGACCCCTCCACCAGGCCAACCAACAGGATATAAGGTAGTGGATCATCGACTATCAACACAAAAGCTGATTGTTTAGTTTGTGAGCACAATTTATTCCAGAGAGAGGGTGAGAAGTTCCGGACTCAGTGATCATTGGGAATACTAGAGAGCAGCAGCAGGACTGTTGGCTTCTGTATCAGGAATTGGAGTTCTAGATACCAAGACCTGGATGTTCATCCTCAATGAAACTTCTACCCTATTACTCAGCCCATGTCCCCTCACACCAAACTCTGCCCCTCCACCCAGGCTCCCGCATCACCATGCCAATCTCTGGCACTGACATGCCCACGACCGACTCTACTTTTTCCAGAACCAATAAACACAACATTAAGAACATAAGAAATAGGAGCAGGAGTCGGCCATCCAGCCTCTTGAGCCTGCCCCGCCATTCAACAAGATCATGGCTGATCTGCAGTGGATCAGTTCCACTTTCCCACTTTCTTCCCTTGTTCCCTTAATTCCCTTGTCTATCAGAAATCTATCTACCCGTGACTTAAACATAATGAGATAGTCTCCACCACTTCAACAGGCAGAGAATTCCTGAGACTCACCATCCTCTGAGTGAAGAAGTTCCTCCTCAACTTTGTTCTAAACTGACCCCCCCCTCCCCACTGATTTTGAGGCTGTGCCCTCTAGTTCTGCTTTCCTTTGAGTGAAAAGAATCTCTCTACCTCTACCCTATCTAGCCCTTTCATTATCTTTATATATCTTTTACATTATATAGTAGCACATGTAAAAAAAAGCTTTGAAAAATGTAATCCATTGATAAATTTCTCCAATGAAAAACTCTGATTCAAGCTTTTAAAAGTATCAGTCATTCAAGCCCTTTGAAATTTCATAAACTATAAGTACTTAAAAACACGACTGATTTGAACAATATTGTGAAATTGGCTGCAGACGTCAGAAACCCTGGGCTGTCAATCAAACAGTGTTACCGGCTGATAGGTCAGACAGCTATTAAATTATCAGAACACCTGCTCCCCAGAGTTTGGTTTGAATTTTTCAAATTAAATTCAAGTTCTTAAACTGTGACGGTGGGATTTGAGCTCATCTTCCCTGTATTACTGCTTGAGTAAAACAACTAATTTAATACCATACCCATATATAGGAAGAAAACTATTGTCAATGACACCAGTGAGTGCAGTGGACAGTCTGAGCATTGTTGTCATTTCTCGGTGCTGCTCGTCCGCAATACAAAATGATTCCAGCCACAACTCCACGTAAAGCAGCCTCTTTAAACAGGAATATCACTTGGGTGCCTTCCTCTAGGGAACCATTTCTTTGGTGAAAGTTTCCAGTAGGCTACACTTTAGTATTAGAGAATTTCCAGAGGAACTTCCTACCATTTTTCCGGGAGAGGAACAGTGACTTCAGACATTTCCAGGTGCCGCACACTTGCACCCAGCTGTTCTAGAGATTTCCAGGTGCCGCACACTTGCACCCAGCTGTTCTAGAGATTTCCAGGTGCCGCACACTTGCACCCAGCTGTTCTAGAGATTTCCAGGTGCCGCACACTTGCACCCAGCTGTTCTAGAGATTTCCAGGTGCCGCACACTTGCACCCAGCTGTTCTGACCTTCAAAGTCCAGGCAACGTTGCACCTTTTGCAATTAATGATTCTTGCTCACCAAAGTTGGAGATTTAGAAAGGACTACACTTTGTGTTAGATCCTACTTGACGATACCAAAGTCAATTGACATCAACAATTTGAAATAAATGCAAATTAACAGGAAGCGGAATTTCAATTTCATGCATGGCCCTCAAAGTTTCATCTTCCGTCACTCCCCTAAAGTTCATGTTACACTCATGTGGCCCCTCTGAAATTGCACAGTACACTTCCTCCGGTCCCATCCGCTGATGTTCCATAGTACATCCCTTGTGGTTCTGTCACTCCCTCCATCCCCAAAAGGGTTCAATAGAAACTTCAGGTTTCCTGATTTCCACCAATTTTTCTCTTTCAAATACTGGTGCCTGCTGAGTGTCGCTAGATAATGTTTAAGGACTAACATATTATGGTGAATCTCTTCCTCCTTTAG
The DNA here is from genome assembly GCA_024679065.1 of Sphyrna mokarran. Taxonomy (NCBI): domain Eukaryota; kingdom Metazoa; phylum Chordata; class Chondrichthyes; order Carcharhiniformes; family Carcharhinidae; genus Sphyrna; species Sphyrna mokarran. Next base: position 50,327,042 of record JAGIQG010000021.1, on the reverse strand, counting down.
CAAAGGAGCTGACCAGAGAAGCTGGGATTGTTCTCATTAAAGCCGAGAACATTAAGCTGAGATTTAACAGATGTGTTTGAAAGTTTGGATAATATAAATAGGAGGAAACCAGTTGCATGAGTCAGTAAACAAAAGACATTAATTTAAGATAATTGATAGAAGCATTCCAGTAAGGCAATGACAAGAATTCTTTTTACACATTGAGTTGTTGTGATCTGGAGCCTAAAAGGTTGATGGCAGCAGATTCCCTTCAAAAGGGGAATTAGATGAATATGTGGAGAAGAAAAAAATGCAAAGAAAAGCTAGATGTTAATTTAGTGGTTCTTTCAAAAAGTCAGTGCAGGTACAATGGCCCAAATAGCCTCCTCCTGTGCTGTATGATTCTCCGACTTTCCCCTGAGTGTACGGGCATTTTGATGCTGTGGCTATTTTGCAAAGGTACCATGCAGCAAGCTCATGACAAAATTTAGGGCATATGGAATCGGAGGCAAATAGCTACGTTGATAATAAATTGGTTAAAAAGTAGAATAAAGAGAGTATCGATAAAGGTAGTTACTCAGAATAAAACATCTGGACTTAACTGAATAATAAGTAATTCAATATAAAAATTTGCTGAAGATACCAAACTGGGAAAGAGCTAATGCTAAGGAAAACGCAACAAAACATAAAACAACATTAGAAAATACGCAGACTGGGGAGTTAAGAAGCAAATGAACTTTAATAGATGTAAAGGTGAGGCATTTGCACTTTGGTAGAGAAATAAAAATGATACTTGCACTGTAGAAAAGATTAAAAGGAAGGAGGTGGAAGAGTAAATTATTCAATATACCAAATGCAGGTCCACAAACATTTTAAAATGCTTACAAAACACTGGAATTTATTTCTGATGATAGAGTTCAAAAGAAGTGAATCTAAGCTCACAGAACCCTTGTCAGGTTAAACTGTGCACAGATTGGTCTCCACACTATAAAAAGAACATAGAAGGATTGGCGAAAGTGAAAGAATTACAAGAATTGTACCAGATCAGGGAGACTGCAACTAGCAAGGAAGGTCAGCATGGTGCCACAGTGGTTAACTCTGCTGCCTCACAGCGTCAGGGACCCAGGTTCAATTCCAGCCTTATCTGTGTGGCATTTGCACCTTCTCCCCATGTCTAAGTGGGTTTACCCCCACAGTCCAAAGATCTGCTGGTTTGATTGGCCCTCAATTGCTCCTTATTTTAGAGGCAAGTACAATTTTGTCTTTTAAAAAGCATTTAGAGAGTTGCATGGGTACAATGGGTATAGAGGGATATGGGCCAAATGTGGGCAATTGGGATTAGTTTAGGGATTTAAAAAAAAGTGGCATGGACAAGTTGGGCCGAAGGGCCTGTTTCCATGCTATAAATCTCCATGATAAAAGAGATTTAGAGATGATTTGATTGTGGTATTTAAAATTATGAATGGTTGGGGCAGGGTGGATGTAGAGAGAATGTTCCCATTTGTGGAGAATCCAAGCTGAAGGGTTATAATTATAAGCCAATCACTAATAAATGCAGTAAGGTGTAAAGGAGAACCTTCTTTACACAGAGTGGATCAGACTACCAGAGGATGTGCCTGAGGAAATTAGTAACTGTCAAAAGGAAACCAGACAAATACACAAGAGAATAAGGAATAGAGCGGTGTTGAAAACCTGACAGATGGAATAGGAGGAGACTAGTGTGGACTGTAAAGAACAGTACTAACTAGTTCCTGTGCTGCATACTCTACATAATTCTATCTAATGATCAATGCTGTCATCCCCAGGATGCTGGATGGATCGGGTGAATTAACTGAAGCTCTTTCTCGCACAGGTCACCTATTGGATTGAAGGGGATGAGAATTCCTCTCGGGTTATAAAGACAACTGCGCCCTCTGCCGAACTCTCCGGCCTCTACCCATACTGTGATTACGAGATGAACGTCTTTGCCTACAACGCACTGGGTGCTGGTCCCTGCTCTGAAGTTGTCGGGTGTCGTACACTAGAAGACTGTAAGTTATTTCTTTGAAAAAGAAAGTGCTTGTATTTCTATAGCACCTTTCATGATCTCAGGATATTCCAAAGTGCTTTAGAGCCAATCAAATGTAGTTACTGTGATAATATAATAAACATAGCAGGCAAATGACAACCTTCCACAATAATCAGTTCATCTATTTCTGTGATATTGGCAGAGGATAAATATTGGTCTTGTCATAAGAAATAGGAGCAGGAGTCGGCCATCCAGCCCCTCGAGCCTGTCCTGTCATTCAATAAGATCATGGCTGATCTGATAATGGTTCAATTCCACTTTCCCGCTTTCTCCCCATAACCCTTAATTCCCTTATTGATCAAAAATCTATTTACTAGTGACTTGAACACATTTAATGAAATAGCCTCCACTGCCTCAATGGGCAGAGAATTCCAAAGATTTTCTATCCTCTGGGAGAAGTTCCTCCTTAGCTCTGCCATCTGGGTAACTCCGGCTCTTTTTCAAAATACTGGCTGTGGGATCTTCCACAGCACAGAATAGGCCAAACAGAAGAAAGATTTAACATCTCATTGAAAAGATTACATTCCACCCAAACGGTGATTGTGCAGAGATTCTGCCAGGACTGTAAATTCATTCAATGCATGAAGATTTGCTGGCCAGGCCAGTGTATAGAACATAGAACATTACAGCACAGGACTGGCCCTTCGGCCCTCGATGTTGTGCTGACCAATGAAACCAATTTTATGACTCTCTAACCTAAACTATTCCAATGTTATCCATATGCCTATCCACTGACCAATTGAATGCCCTTAAAGTTGGCGAGTCCACAACTGCTGCAGTTAGGGCATTCCACGCCCTTACCACCCTATTAATACCCATTCCTAGTTACCCTTGAGAAGGAGGTGATGAGTTGGCTTCTTGAACCATTGCAGTCCCAATGGTGTAGGTACCTCCACAGTGCTGATAGGGAGGGAGTTCCAGGATTGTGACCCAGTGACAGTGAAGGAACAACTGATAAATTTCCAAGTCAGGACGGTGAGTGGCTTTGAGGGGAATTTCCAGGTGTTCCAGGTGTTCCCATGTGTTTGCTGTCCTTGTCTTTCTAGATGGTCACAGTCATGGCCTTAGACGGTGCTGTTTAAGGAACTTTGGTGAGTTCCTACAGTACATATGGCTGCCACTGTGCATTAATGATGGATGGAGTGAATGTTAAGGTGGTGGATGGGGCATAAGTCAAACAGGCTACTTTGCCATGAATGGTTCTGAAGCTTTTGAGTGTTGATGGAGCTGCACCCATCCTGACAAGTGGCGAATATTCCATCGCCTGACTCCTGACTTCCGCCTTGTAGATGGCGGACAGTCCTTGGGGAATCAGGAAATGAATTACTCATTGCAGGATCCCTAACCTCTGGCTTGTTCTTACAACCCATGATGTGGAGCTGCTGGTGTTTGGACTGGTGTAAACCCAGTAAGAAGTCTCACAACAGCAGGTTAAAGTCCAACAAGTTTATTTGATAGTAAACCCACAAGCTTTCGGAAACTGTTCCTTCATCAGGTGTGTGAAAAGTTCTGTGTGTGGAAACTTTCCACAGACCTGATGAAGGAACAGCATTTCCGAAAGCTTGTGGGTTTACTATCAAATAAACTTGTTGGACTTTAACCTGCTGTTGTGAGACTTCTTACTGTGTTTGCTCTTGGAACGACAGTACGTATATAGAACATAGAACACTGCAGCACAAACAGGCCCTTTGGCCCACAAGTTGCGCTGATCATATCCATACCTACTAGGCATAGAACTATCTGTAACTCCCAATCCCATTTAATCCCATGTACTCATCCAGAACTCTTTTAAAAGACCCCAGCGAGTTCGCCTCTAACACTACCGACGGCAGCCAATTCCATTCACTCACCACCCTCTGAGTGAAAAAACGTACCTCTAACATCTCCTCTGTACTTGCCCCCAAGCACCTTAAACCTTGTCCTCTCGTAGTGAGCATTTCAGCCCTGGGAAATAACCTCTGAGAATCCATCTTATCTATTCCTCTCAACATCTTATAAACCTCTATCAGGTCACCTCTCAACCTTCATCTTTCCAAGGAGAAGAGACCCAGCTCCCTCAACCTATCTTCATAAGGCCTGCCTCCCAATCCAGGCAACATTCTTGTAAATCTCCTCTGCACCCTCTCTATAGCTTCCACATCCTTCCTATGTGAGGCAACCAGAACTGCACACAATACTCCAAGTGGGGTCTGACAAGGGTCTTATAAAGTTGCAGCATTATCTCCCGACTCCTAAACTCAATCCCTCGATTAATGAAGGCCAGTACACCATACACCTTCTTGACTACATCCTCCGCCTGCGAGGCCGATTTAAGAGTCCTATGGACCCGGACCCCAAGATCCTTCTGCTCCTCAACACGGCTAAGACTCCTACCCTAGATATTATACTCCTTCATCCCATTGGACCTGCCAAAATGGACCACTACACATTTATCCACGTTGAAGTCCATCTGCCACTTCTCCGCCCAGTCTTGCACCCTATCTATGTCTTGCTGCAACTTCAGACATCCCACCAGACTATCCACAACACCACCGACCTTTGTATCGTCGGCGAACTTACTAACCATGCCTCCACTTCCTCATCCAGATCATTTATGAAAATGACAAACAGCAGGGGTCCCAGAACAGATCCCTGGGGCACTCCACTGGTGACCGACCTCCACGCAGAAAAAGACCCATCCACAACCACACTCTGCCTTCTGCAGGCAAGCCAGTTCTGGATCCACAAGGCCAAAGCCCCTTGGATCCCATGCCCTCTCATATGGCTAGTCAAGTTCAGCAACTAGTCAATGGTAACCTTCAGGGTAATGATAATGAGGGATTCATTGATGGTGATGGGAATGTCATTGAATGTTGGGACGAACATGTTGAGAACGGACATGTGTGAACAAAGAACAGTACATCACAGAAACAAGTCCTTCAGCCGACTAAGCCCGCACCGACCCTGATGTATGCCTAAACTCTGTATGCATTTACAGAGTCCGTGTCCTTTCATTCCCATTCTATTCATGTATTTATCTAGATGGCCCTTAAAAAAATGTGGCACAAATGTTACTTGCCACATATCAGTCCAGGCTGAATGTTGTCCAAATGAGTTTCAAACACTGAATCATCAACACACATTTTTATTTCCGGTGAGAGAGGCAGCACAGTGGCACAGTGGTTAGCACTGCTGCTTCACAGCGATTCCCAGCTTCACTGTCTGTATGGAGTTTGCACATTCTCCCCATGTCTACGTGGGTTTCCTCCAGGGCTCCATTTTCCTCCCACAGTCCGAAAGATACACTGGTGGTGCACTGACCATGCTAAATTTTCCTACAGTGTACCCGTACAGGAGTGTGGCATCTAGCGGATTTTCATAGTAACTTCATTGCAGTATTAATGTAAGCCTACTTGTGACACTAATAAATAAACTTTAAACTTTTAAAAACTTAGGGAATTTATTTGAGGAGGGGCAAATATGACAACCGTGTAGTAACTAGTAGAAGGATTAGAGAGGAATTGAGAAGGTTTCTCGCCCAGAGAGCGGTCAGGGTCTGAAAGCATGGTAGTTGCAGGAACCTTACTCATATTTAAAAATTAGTCAATCATGCATTTGATGTGCTGTAACATCGAAGGTTAAGGACTGAGAACTGGAAAGTGTAATTAGGCTGGGTAGCTTTGTTTTTAGGCCATAGACAGAATGGGCTGAATGGCCTCCTTCGGAAACATAAATACTCAGCGTTTCTATTGAGAAACTTGTGTGTAGAATGTTTCAGCCCAAGGATGAGTGAGTACAGAGCCTGGAATCTGTACTGGAATCAGCTGCTTCTCTGGTTCCTGTTGTTATCAGCTTGGGCAGATTATCAGGTGACCTGCAGTTAATGAACACAGTGCAAAACGAGGAAAACTAACAGCAATCTTCTTATTCCCAACTCTTAGTACCAAATGAGCCTGGGCGATTGGCATTCAATGTCATTTCACCGACTGTGACACAACTGAGCTGGGCCGAACCTTCAGAAACCAATGGGGAGATCACAGAGTACGAAGTCACGTACGCAGTGGTGACTGATGAGAATAGTGAGTAGAGAAAGTCTCCGGACAGAAATCGTTACATCATCTCTCTTATTCACCGCACATCCGCAACACCCGTTCTCACCAACCTCCCCTCCTGTTTCCTGACTTCACATCCACTCTGATGCCAACTGTGCTCCCATTCTGGCCTCCTCAACCAAAAAGCTGTTTCTATCCAAGACTCGATATCAGGGGAGAAGCTCAGCCTGGCCGTAGACCCCGACATTCTCGCATGGCCCCCTCCCCACCTCCCCTCTCCCTTACTGACGAGTAGCTCCTGAGCTTTGCACATTTTTATTAGTGTTAAGTGAGAGTTAGTATTCACTGTGCACTGAGCACAGAGGCAGGTTACTGCATTGTGTTTCTGATTGTTATGTTTCTGACAGAACCCATTGGGCCCAAAAAGGTGGTGAAAATCAACAAACCAAAGAAGAGGATGGTGATGATCGAAAATCTCAAAGAAGAGCAGCCATATCGCTACACGGTGCGAGCTAAGAATGGTGCTGGCTGGGGCCCTATCCGAGAAGCCACAATGAATCTCTCCACACAGCCAAAACGCCCAATGTCCAGTGAGTGAAGCATTATCAAAAACTCATAGAACTAAACACACAGTCAGGGAGTTAGCACACAGTATGAGAAAATCACCCACTACGTACACACAAAGAGTGACAGATAGAAAAAGATCCATTCAGCCTGTCAATCTTTGTGATGCCTTATATTCCCGTTACCAACCGGAATACTCCCTGTTCCAACCGGAATACTCCCTGTTCCAACCAGAATATTCTCTATACCAATCGGAATACCTCCAGTACTAACCGGAATACTCCCTGTAGTAACCGGAATACTCCCAGTACCAACTGGAACACTCACAGTACCAACCAGAATATTCCCTATACCAGCTGAAATACTTCCTGTACCAACCGGAATACTCCCTATACCAACCAGCCCTTCCAAGCCTGTACTGACCATGCTGCCCAAATGGATTAAAACTCCTTACCTTTCGGGGACCATATCCCTCTATTCCCATCCTATTCGTGTATTTGTCAAGACACCCCTTAGAAGTCACTATCTGTTTCCATTACCTCCCCTGGCAACGAGTTCCAGACACCTACTACTCTCTGTGTAAAAAATTTACCTCATACATCTCCTTCAAACCTTGCCCCTCACTCTTTAAACTATGCCCCTAGTAATTCACTCTTCCACCCTGGGAAGAAGCTTCTGAGTATCCACTCTGTCCATACCCCTCATAATCTTGTAGACTTGTAGCAGGTTGCCCCCCAACCCCTCTCATTCCAGTGAAAACAAACCAAGTTTCTCCAACCTCTTCTCATAGCTAATGCCCTCCATACCAGGGCAACATCCTGGTAAATCTTTTCTGTACTCTCTCCAAGGCCTCCACATCCTTCTGGTAGTGCAGCAACCAGGATTGAACACTATATTCCAAGTGCAGCCTAACTGAGCTTCTATAAAGCTGCAACATGACTTGCCAATTTTTAAACTCAGTACCCCAGCTGATGAAGGCAAGCATGTCATATGCCTTCCTGACTACCTTCTCCACCCGCATTGCCACTTTCAGTGACCTGTGTACCTGTACACCCAGATCCCTCTACCTATCAATATTCTTGTGGATTCTGCCATTTATTGTATATTTCCTATCTGTATTAGACTTTCCAAAATGATGACCTCATATCTGTCCAGATTAAACTCTATCTGCCATCTCTCTGCCCAAATCTCCAACTGATCTATATCCTGCTGTATCCTCTGTTCTCATCACTATCTGCAAATTCACCAATCTTTGTGTTGTCTGAAACTTACTTATCAAACGAGTTACATTTTCCTCCAAATCATTTATATATATTACAAACAGCAAAGTTCCCAGCACTGATCCCTGAGGAGCACCACTTGTCACAAGCCTCTATTCAGAAACACATCCTTTCACTGCTACCCTCTGCCTTCTTTGACCAGTTTTGTATCCACCTTGCCTGCTCTCCTTTGATCCCATGCGACTTCACCTTCTGCACTAGTCTTCCATGAGGGATCTTGTCAAAGGCCTTATTAAAATCCATGTAGACAACATCCACTGCCCTACCCTCATCAATCATCTCCATTACTTCCCAAAAAACTTGATCAAGTGACACAACCTCCCCTTCACAAAACCATGTTGCCTCTCACTAATATATCTACTTATTTCCAAGTGGGAGTACATCCTGTCTTGAAGAACTTTCTCCAATAATTCCACTACCATTGACTTTAGGGTCATCAGCCTGTAATTACCTGGATTATTCTTACTATCCTTCTTAAACAAAGGAACAACATCAGCTATTCTCCTCTGGGACCTCCCCTGTAGCCAGTGAGGATACAAAGATTTCTTTCAGGCCCCAGCAATTTCGTCCTTTTCCTCTCTTAATATTCTGGGGTATATCCCATCAGGTCCCTTAATCCCATCACCTATCTTAATGTTCCTCAAGAACCCCAATACCTCCTCTTTTTTGATCTCAGTATGACTCAAACTATCTACATATCCTTTCCCAGACTCACCATCCACCAAGTTCTTCTCTTTGGTGAATACTGACACAAAGTACTCATTTAATACATTGCCCATTTTTCTCTGGCTCCACACATAGATTCCTTCCCCTGTCCTTGAGTGGGCCAATCCTGTCCTGGCTACCTTCTTGCTCTTTATATATGTATAAAATATGTTTTCCTTAATCCTGCTGGCCAATGCTTTTTTGTGACTCCTTTTAGCTCTCCTTACTCCTTACTTAAGTTTCTTTCTACCTTCCTTGTATTCCACACTTGCTTTGTGTGTTCCCAACTTCCGAGATTTGACAAATGCTTCCTATTTCTCTTTGACTAGGCTCACAATATCTCTCATTATTCAAGGTTCCCAAAACTTGTCATACTTATCCTTCATCCTTATAAGAATGTGCCTTTCCTGAATACCCATCAATACTCCCTAGGCCAACCGGAATACATCAGGGCCAGTGCCAGGGACCTGGGTCAATTCGAGCCTTGAGTGACTGTCTGTAGGGAGTTTGCACATTCTTCCCGTGTCTGTGTGGGCTTCCTCCGGGTGCTATGGTTTCTTCCCACAGTCCAAAGATGCGCAGATTAGGTGGATTTGCCACAGATGGATTAACAATAACTTTACACCTATTGTTGAACCTAACTGTAGGGCTTTAGGGTGGTGAGGGGTTTAGGGTGGTGAGGGGTTTAGGGTGGTGAGGGGTTTAGGGTGGTAAGTGGAGTAAATAAGAAAACTGCAAAAGTAGGTCAGGAACATGCATCTAGGGGATAGCAATTGAAAGCAGTGAAAAGAAAAATTAAAACTAACTTATCAAGATCTTCTTTGCTCAAAAGATGAGTAACAAGGAGCTTGAGGTTTTTCAAACTACAATGAAAAACATTGAGAGAATCATGCTTTCCTGCCTCATGATTGGGTTGTGATGAGCCAATGCTGGACACATGTGGAAGTTCTCTCTGTGACGTTGCCAAGGTTCCAGCCTCCACGTCATTTTATTGGTCAGGAACAGGAATAGAAATCTCTGCCTTCAATTGGCAGGTGCCCATTTTAATATCAACAGATGTCTGTGGGTTCAGAATATACAGATTAACGATGGTCTAATGGAAAAGTGGAATAGGCTTGAGGTGCTGAAAGGTCTCTGGCTGTTCGAATGCCTTGCCACGCTGCAGATTGTTCTGCTGACATCCTACCAAATATTGAAGAATGCTAGGCAATATTTGGAAGCCTGAATATCATGGAAAAGATACTAATATAAAATGAAGGCTATTTTAGCTGTTTTAACATCTGTTTTCTGCTTTGACACTAGGATTCTCATAATCATTATACCAAATTATGTAAATAATTTATTCCTGATTTCCCCTATTAATATCAATGGGTTTCCCGATGGAAATTCCCCTTTTAGCTCTGGAAGGAGATCCCATGGTAGTCTATCCAAGCTGCTCCTCACACCAACATCTGCAGAAAGAGGTGAACATCTTTCGTGTTACCGGGGCAGCTGGAAGCTGTCAAGCTCAGAGTGAGCAGGAAGCCTAATAGCAATAAGAAATGTAAATCTCTGACTGATTAAGATTAAAACATCCTCAGAAGGAGTCTAGTCACACCGTATTCACTCTCCATGGTGCTGTGTGTGTAAGGTTTTCCCAGGATAGTCAGGATTAAGGTCGATTAATCATATTTGCCGAGATGTCACAGCCAAATCTTCAATCTTGGTATCTACCTGACAACTGGTAGCTGTCTTTTTGAAATCTGTTGCTGAGTTGTGCCATCTGATGCAAGGTCCACTGTGTCTATTATACAGAACATATTGGAGAAGCAATGACAATAATGTCCACCATTTTGCAGGGATGGTACCACAAAGTGGAATAGAGGATTCAGGATCACTGTTCTCACAGCGATCTGTGCAGCGTCACTTTTTTAGCGACAATCAAGTGTAGGACGATCCCATTACTTGTCTGCAGACATCCCTTGAGTAAGGCAGGGAGTAAGGCTAACCTGTTTCTTCTTGCTTCATGTGATCATACACGCTACTGCAGTGAGAATTTAAGAACATAAGAAATAGGAGCAGGAGTAGGCCATCTAACCCCTCGAGCCATTCAATATGCTGAGATTTTCCAACATTTTCTGTATTTATGTCGACAAAACAGGTTTGGTTTGGTAACCAGTAATTGTGCCAATTAATGGCAAGAAACTAGGACATTCCTAGGATTTGCCACATCGCAAATTCTTCTCATTGTAATGGCACTGGGGAGAATGATCTGATAGTGGGTCAGTTTCACATACCCACTTGCTCCTCATAATCCTTAATTCCCTTATTGGTCAAAAATCTATCCATCTGCCTATTTACCCAGAGTGAAAACAGGAAAAAAAGGGGAAGCAATCTCTGAGTGTCATTTTTGGCGACCCATTTTCCAGCACCCTTCAATCCAGCTGCAGGGCAGGATCCCAGTATGGAAAGCACTGAGATTGAAGGTTATGCTGTTGAATGCGATGAAGGTGGGAGGAGGCCGGTGTGGTGAATAAACACCCCGTAGAGACAGCTGACCTTATTTGGTGCTGTAATTGGGTTGTCTGATGCTATTAAAGCTCTGAAAATCCATTTTAAGATTCAAAGTTGTGTTTATCAGCTTGTTTGTTTTAGAAGTATATGAGATCTTGTTCTGACAGTGTGTGGCACCTGCCGTAATGTTGAATATCTTGCCAGGATGCAGCATTTAATTGTCTGTCTCTGCCATTTGCAGTTCCCATCATCCCAGATGTTCCCATTATTGATGCGGAGGCACATGATGAGTATGAGAATTTCCTGATGTACAGCTCAGATGTAATGCGATCGCCCAGACCGAGCACTTCTGATGATACAGGTATGATCGTGTGCTGCTAGCTCTTATACACTTTACTAGCAATCACTGAGTTACTGCTACCACATTCCAGCAAAGAGACTATGATTGATTTTTTAAAATCAATTATATTGAACCTGCAGTGACAAGAATGTGGCCTTAAACTTCAGAAAACATCAGCAAAACTGGAGAAGGAAAATGCTATTCAACAGACCATATATGATTCTGTTATCATGGAAAACCCAATCCCATTGCATTTGTTCCTTTCCTGTTTTAAGCAGTAATAAATCCTTCTTTTTTGGACACTTTTCATTTTTAGATTTTACTGTTAATATCCTGCATTTCTCTGAATCCTAACAGTGAGATTTAAGTTTCATTTCTATCTTGTCCAAGTATTTCAAAAATTAATGGTTACTTATCCTCCTCATTTCCTGTGCAGTTTGTGCATTATGAAAATGTAATCATTGTTACAGATTCCATTTCCTAATATCATTCACAAACAGTTTGAGCACAGACTTTGCAGAACAAATCCCCGGAGAATGTCATTCAGTACTGTTTCTCACTTTCCTTGAAAAATGTCCAAAGTATTATTTTTGAAGTGTGGTCACTTTTATTGTGAATGCTAAACCAATTCTTTGTTCTTTATACATGAATAGAATGGGAATGGAGGGATAATTCACTTGGGCAGCATGGTCGATGCAGGCCAGGGGGGCCAAAGAGCCTGTTCCTGTGCTGTAATTTTCTTTATTCTTTATTCTTAATTCTCAGTCTATTTAAACAATCTGCTTTCTATTCTGTGAGCCTCAACTTTTCCCTCGCATGAAACTTTGTTAAATGTCTTTTCAAAATCCATGTTAACTAACATTTAATACTGTCCCTGCGAGCTCATTTTTCCTGTCCAAGAATTCCCACCGGTTTGTATTACATGATCTATTACTCCGACACCCAGTTACTGCTGATGATATCTTTGCTCTTTTAAATCTGTGCTAATAGCTTGCCTTAAAAAGCCCTCCAGATTTTCCTCACTCTGGATGTGAGTCTAACTAATGTGTTAACCCTAGGCATGGGTCTTATACCCTCTGTAACTGAGACTCTGTCTTCCTCCAAATCTCAGTCTTCAGGCACTTCTGGAGCTAAAACATAATTTCTGTATGAGCTCAGGATCCCACTGTCCATTTACTTTGGCTGAGTTTTGACCCCAGTCTTCTGCGAGAACTACTGGGAAGGATCTAATCTATATTTGCCACAACAGAAAGTAGTTGAAGCCAAAACATTGAATGTTTTTAAGAAGCAGTTAGATATAACACTTCAGGTGAAGGAGATCAAAGGATAGGGGGAAGATGGGTGATTGAGTTGGAGATCAGCCATGATCGTAATGAATCACGGAGCAGGCTCAAAGGGCCGAATGACGTCCTGTTGCTCTGATTTTCTGTGTTTCTATATCCCTGACTAAAGTCTGACATTCTGGAGCATTTTATCCAACTTATCTCTTTGACTATTTTATTCTGAACATTTTTAGAACTCATATGGGTCTGTCCCTGATTTGTTTCCCGTCTTTCTTAATACTTTAGATTCTTTTGCATAAGGCCAGGTGGGCGCACTCCACCCCTGAGCTCACTGACTTTATCTATAAACTCCTCGACAGCTTTGCTTCACTTGACTGATTGGTCTCTCCATTGATACAGCACTAGTGTAATGTGTGTCTCTGATCTCTCTGTCTTCTTACTGGTGACATCGCAGTGATTCTTCTGTTTTAATTCCTGATAATTGGCTATTAAGATGTAACATTCTGAAGCAAGTCAAGTGGGTCAGTGCAAAATACTTTGAATGTTGGAAATCGGAACTCAAAACAGAAAAAGCTGGAAATACTTGGCAGGAGGCTGAGAGAAGCAGTGTTAACTTTTCAAGTTGATGACCTTTCCTCTCCCAACAGACGCTGTCGGATCTGGTGGGTATTTCCACATGTGCCTTATTTATTTCAGTACCTGGCTTTGTTTTGTTCCTCTGTTTTGAAAATGGACAACGTATTTCCTGCAATGTAAAGTACAAGGATCACTGACTCCCTCATATTAACTATAAATCCTTTATAAATCTGCATGTTTGGATGTCATACATGTGTATAAAGGTTACATGTATGTGCACAGGCATGTATTTGCATGCATGTGCATTTTGATATATGTGCGTGTGTGTGTATGCCATACACGCAGTCCTGTGTAATGGTTAGGCTGCCTCTCTCTGCTTACCCAATGTCTCCCGTGGGGAAATGGGTAGGTTAGGGTGTTATAGGTGAGCTCGGCTGATGCTGAACCATTTTCTGGCACTAAATACCAACACGAGTCATTAACTTGTTCTGAAAGGCTCCAAATGGAAGCATATCCAACTGCTGGGTGATGATTTCGATGGGCGGAAGGTAACGTGGAAATTACCGGTGGAAGTGATACCCCGCCTTTCCTCTAGCTCTTCCCTGACGCGTGCTTCCTCAGACATTGAGAGCCTCCTGTCCGAAGACACTGAGTATTCAAACAGCGTGAGAGGGAGAGCCACACCCCAACCACGGGAAGGCCAAGGTGAAGATCTCACAATGCTTCTTTCATTAACGTACTTGTGTTTCTGGGCAATCTCCTCAGTGCTCTGCCTTTGAGTAGTCTCGCACTCTTGCTGAGTATACGCCCATTAATTGAACAGAGATGTGTGCAGAAAGGGGGCAAGGGACTGTTTGCACTTGTGCAGAGTCAGAGATCAGTTAGTATTATTGAAAATACACATGCCGCACCTCAGCCTTGTTACTGCTGCTTACAGATTGTAAGCAACATACTGAATCTCGGGGAGGTAGGAACTGCAGCCTCAGCTGAATAAGAGGGGCTAACTTCAACTCGTTGGCTGACAATTGCATATGAAGGGTCTTGGTGATAACTGCTACCAGTCAGCTGTTTGTCTGCGTCAGATGGAAGGTAACAATGTCTAACTGGCCAGAGGAGAACAAGGCAGCAAGATACGTCAGCATGAGGGTGGGGAAATTGTTGCACGGTCTTGTAGCTGCCTGGGAGTGGGCTAACCCCGGGTGCAGAGTCCCAGATTCTGCTTGTGAGGCCCAAAGCAGCACACCCTTTCCTCAGGTCTACCTTGGAGCTTATCTTACCTGGTACTGCAGGAAGTACATGAGGGCGATCATGAATGTCATTTGCCCTGAAAAATGGGGAAGCAGTGAGATTGGAATGGGAAATGGAGCCACTCCTTCCTCACTGATCGGGAAGAGGCAAATTCACCTGAGAGAATTTGAGATTCAGGTGGATCCTGTTTCTGAACACATACATAATTATTTATGTAATGTTACTGCCTCAATGCTACCAGCTCAAAAACAACTATAAAACATGAAAGCTTCATGCCAGAAATGCGTTTCAATAATCCATGTCCTGTGATGATCAGACCTATCATTCAGGTGTGCTTTGCCAGACTAGAGGGATTGTGTAGTGGTTATGCTGTCTCCTTGCTTAAACTGTCACGTGCTGCATTGCAACAGTGACTACACTTCAGAAGTGCTTCATTGGTTTAAAGTGCTTTGGGAAGCCCTGTAGTTGTGAAAGGGGCAATATAAATGCAATGTCTCTCTTTACTTTCTCTTTGATGATGCAGGCTCCACCTCAGGACAGTGGTGTCAGATATTGGCAAAGTTTTTTTTGTCCACATCTTCCAAACTTGCAATCTCCACTGTCTGAAGGTCAGCAGGCACGTGGGAACATCACTACCTGTTCCCCGAAGCCTCAATATCCTGACTGGGAAGTATATTGCTGTTCCTTTAGTCACTGGGTGAAAATCCTGGAATTCCCTCCCGGACAGTACTGTGGGTGTACCCAGACCACGTGAACTGCAGGAGGTCAAGAAGGTCACTGTCTGTGTAGAGTTTGCACATTCTCCTCTTGTCTATTTGGGTTTCCTCCGGGTGCTCCGGTTTCCTCGCACAGTCCAAAGATGTGCGGGTTAGGTTGAATGGTCATGCTAAAAAATTGCCCCTTAGTGTCCAGGGATGTGTAGGTTAGAGGGATTAGTGGGTATAATATGTAGGGATATGGGGGTGTGGCCTGGATAGGGTTGTATTTGACGCAGACTCGATGGGACGAAGGGCCTCTTTCTGCACAGTAGAGTTCGATGAATCTCTGCAAGGATGGTCACCACCACCTTCTCAAGGGGAACTAAGGTGGACAATAAATTCTGGTCTTGCCAGCAACATGCACATTCTATGAATTAATTTATAAAATGTGGAATATGTAGAGCAGGATGGAGCTGAACAGGGTGACATTGAGTAGTCATTCAGTAAGCACTTCACTCAGCATGATTCCCAACCATGTGGTCCTACGCTTCAGTTCAGTGTAAAATGGTCCCAGTTTCTGAATTTTCTTTAGATTTTATTTTTCTCTCCGTACTGGCTGTGAGATCTATGATGCCAGGTGGATGGTTTGATTGTTGCTTTCTCTCATTGTGTCTACACCCACACCTCACGAAGAACTACCCCTAAAATCAGAAGGCCCACTGTCCTCATTGGATCTCCTTCTCCTTCTTACACCCCACCAAAGCCAACAAAAACTCTTCTCCCAGAGTACAAGAATCCAATGCCACCATCTTCCAATGCAAAGTCCTGAATGTGAAGTGCCAGAATGCAGATGCTTTCATGAGAATAACTTTTTGTTAAGTTTAGAAAAAGGGGTTGGTGCAATGTTTGCCAAATCTATCTGTAATTTTCTCACTTTACATCCTGACACCCAAACTATGTTAATGGGTCACAGCTTGCTGGTCCCAGCAAGGGTAGCTGCTGGAGTGATCCTGGTACTTGGGTGGAAGTATCAGTATCCAAGTGGAGCATTGCGGTACTGGGGTGTAATGGTGCCAATGCCTGGGTGATGTGGCTTTGATGCCCAGTGCTGGATGGCAGGTGACCTTTGCTGGGTAGGATTTATGGGTTGGTTTACTGAACACATTTCATTTCTTCTCTCCCACAGACATGCAGATGAATGGGAAGTGGGAAATGAACTCTCTATTTCCGGGAAGCGCCAACAGCACCCTCAATCAGAGCACAATCACCACTCACAGCGGGCAATATTCTAGGATGATGAGTGGCTCCTCAATGTCCATGGACACCCAGACAACCATGCTGTCAGGATTGGGTCAGTATCATCCGCTGTGTAATCCACTGTGTGTTTGAAAGCCATCTGCCTCTTCCTTCTGACTCACAGAGATGGATATTATTTAACAGCCGCTTCAACCTCTTACAGCTCTGAACTTCCTGTGGTCTATGATCCTCTCCCCTCTGCCACATTGCCCTGTGTGAGGTATTAGTCATTTCACACTTTCACTTGGTTTGACCTTTGTTATTTTCAGAAGGTTCTCCTCCCTATTCTACCCTTCCTCTTGTTCTCTGATTTTGTACCCATTTTGCACCATCCTCTGTCTGAAGCAGCTACATTTCAGTTCATCCTATTCCAACCAACGGACAACAAAATGTTTTCTCCCAAGTTGCAATTTTCTGAAGTCACAAGACATAGGATTAACTCCGACCACACATTGTGGGTCACAGTTAACTAATCATCACCCTGACCCTCATCCTCACCTGTTCCCTCGTCTTATCACCTCTCCCCAGCCTTATCCCACCCCCCTCGATCGACCTCTGCATCCACACACACTATGGTCCGACCTGGGGCTGTTGGAGCCGGAGTTGGAGAGGGCCAGACTGACACATCAGTTCAAAGGAGGCCAGACACTAACTTCAACTCAGACCCTGATGGGCTGGCATGCAATCGATTTGAGGGCAAGTCAAATTGCTCTCTTTGGTAACTTTCTTGATCTGAGGTTTGATTTTAATTATCTCCAAGTGCACCATACTGTTAACCTTGCCAGCTAAAATATCTAGAACTAGGATCTTTAAAGTGATGTCAGAAATTCTCCCCATTGGCTTCCAGCTGAGGTTCTGGCGAGTGTGGAATGGAGCAGTAAAATCCAGAACATGGGGCTAGACCTTTGATGTCCAGAATCACCTCACACAGAATGGACATCTGTAACACTCCCCACCCAAAAGCTGTTGAAGCTGGAATTTAAAAACTGACGTTGGTAGATTTTTGTTAGATAAGGGATATAGGGGTTGCAGAACCATGGCAAGTAAATGAATTAAGAATCAGATCAGTAATTATCTAATTGCATAGCAGAACACATTCAAGAAGCTGAATCATGGAACAGAATCCCTACAGTATGGAAATAGGCCATTGGGCCCATTATGTTTGTACTAACTGTCCTGTTCTTGTATTTCTGTAAAAATCCAGGTTTCACTCATGGAGCGGTGGTGGGGGGGGGGTGTGATCTTCCTGTCTGGCTGCCATGGGAATGAATGGGTAGGAAAGGGTGGACCATGCAAAAGTCCATTGACCTCGGGCAGGATTTTCTGGTTTGGGGCGAGCTCAGTTGGAAAATCCCACTCGTGGTCTACGCTGAGTTAGTTAATCTCAGCTTGGCTGTTATTTGGGTAACCATGGCTGTTTCTGGTTTAGTGAAAAGTTTACAGTGTCACAAGCAGGCAAAAGGAACAAACACCAGGTACGAGTCTGTGAAACTGTACCCTAGACAATGGCAGCATCTACAGGAGATGAGGGTTGTAAATTCTGAGTGACTGCCCAGTGTTTCTGAATTCCTGATCGATCTTTGTTCCTGCAGAAACATCAATGTATGGAAAGATGGGAGGTAACTATACAATCACACAGCAGATGATCGGAGGGAGGAGACGCACTGAATCCGAGGATGTAAATGCTGCTCTTGAGAACCTGGAGATGGTTCTACATGGTTAGACATTTTCAAATACATTTCATAAACTTTCTTTCTTATTTTTAATTACCAAATCTTGAGCTTGGATTTAAATACACAGGATGGAGTTTTATGCTCACAAGGCGGGTTCTCAGGCTGGGGCGGGAGGCCTGAGGGATGGGAGAGTAAACTTGAATGGATGGGAATACAATCCAAGCCCAGAAAAAATTTCACAATGGGTCGGACAAAACCTCGGGTGACAAACCCACCTATTCACCTAATGAGGACCTCAGATTGGCTAATTAACGGCCATTTAAGGGCCTCATCCTGCCCAGCTCAAGTTTTGAGGTTAGTGGATGCTTTTAGGCGAGAGTGGGATACAGAGAAAACAACTTTTCTCTGTCTGGGTTGGGCAGGGGGAGGCTCCCTCAGCATTGGAGCTCCAGGACTTCTTTCCCCCAGCTTACCTATTGATGCTACAATTAACACCCACCCACCCCGGCCTTCCCTAGCCTCCTGCCCCCAGGGGAAACTTAGTTCCAGATAAAGCACTGCTGAACCTCTTCTGGCTACTGCAAAACTGTGCCTGGCCAAGTTGGAAGTCCTGCCCACTGCCAATCAATGCTCAAATGAGTGTTAAATATCAGGAGGCTTCTGAGGGTTGGCAGGAGCATTTTAAAATTCTATTCTTGATTTAGATATTTGCCTTGTACTGTTATTTTTTAACAGACCTCTGTATGAGTACATGGGACTTGGTAAGATAGAGGATTATAGGAAAGCCTAGTAGGCTTAACTTGTGGACTAACTTGTGGGCCGAAGGGCCTGTTTGTACTGTAGTGTTCCACATTCTATGATGCTGAGCTCAAATCCACCAAGTACTACAATCTTTGTAGAGACCAATAACCTTTTAAAAGAGATATGAACTTCTAGTTATTAGCTGAAAGATTGCAACTCAAAACTTTTACTGTTACAAATGATTAAAAACACATTATATTCTCTCATTTAAACACTATTCTTTTTGAGGACAGCTTTCACTTTAACTACAGAAAGTGACATTCCCCCTTTATGTGCTTATCACCCTCTGCACTCCACAGAATTAACATTCTTTCAGCAAACAGTCCTCAGTTGCTCTCAGTTACAGTTTGAGTGACTGTCTCCAGGTGCTTTCCTCAGTTTTGGGAATTTTTTTAAATACCACACCAGTAATAAAGTCTGTTCCAGTGATTCTTTTGCCCCCTTGCCATGCCAGAACAAATCTTTCAGAATCTGTAAAAGGCTGTTGGATGTGTCTCTTTGATTAGACATTGTCTTGCATCCAGCTATGGTACGTGCAATATCATGCTATCTTTTCTCTGACTACAAAGAACATCTGCTGTCTATGATATTAATGAATTTGTAGGAAAGCCTGTAACCTGATGGCAAGAATGGTTTTCTCTGCTTTGTTCCCCTTGGCAACACAATACACATTAACTTGCGAGATTTGATCCCAATACCCTTTGATTTTAGAAATACTCAGACAAATGGAGAGAATGCTCTACCTGATGTCTTACCCATCTGCATGAGAAAGGAAACAGCTTGATATATAGAGATGCTGACAACATCACTTTTTCAGATGTGAAATGGTAGAATTTCTAGCTGTGGTCAACTGGTTAAATGTTTTAAGATGTTAGATAAAACATAGAAAAGGCAGCTGTTGCCTATGCAGAACTTCAGCCTGGATTTTTATGTTGATTTAATCTGAGACTACCCCAATTTTCTGTATTTCTCTGTCTCTTTCCCTGCAGAAAATAGATCTCCTGGCATCCCAGACACTCCGACGCGTCTTGTGTTCTCTGCGCTCGGAGCAACCTCGTTGAAAGTCAGCTGGCAGAAACCTCAATGTGATCGCGAGATCCTGGGCTATCGAGTCACATATCAGCCTCTTCTCGGAGGTCAGTGCCGAGTCCCTGCGTGCCATGAACCACAGTCATTACCGGAATCTCTGTGCCTCACTATTCCACTCAATGTCTAAACCGTTCCTCTCTGCTTTGGTGGGCAGCCGGAGATTCACACTTTGCTTATGTTAAATTAAAAGTGTGAAATAGTCAAATGTGTTTGTAGGAAATAAGATAAACAGAGTCAATAAAAAGTCCTTGACCTGAAACCTTAATCCATCTCACTTTCCACAGATGTTGCCAGACATGCTAAACATTACTAGCATTTTCAGTTTTCAAAGTAATTGGTATACAGGCAGAGGCAGCCATATACATGTAGTGAAGAACTAGTATATGGAAACAGACAGAAGTATACATGGACAAAGCAGCAGATAGCCAGAGGCAAACATTCATGTGATCAGGAGGGGAAAGGGTACTCCCAATCCCACAGTGAACCTGAAAAACTTGGGCCAATTCAAGAGACTAAAGAAGTAAAAGTTTGGACATAAACAATTCTAAAATGTGTTTCCTTTGTCACTCTACTTATTTTTGTTGTGCCGTTATCAGCACTGTACTCGGCTATGACACTGCCAATTGCTCAGACTTACCTTTGTCTTTTTGTTCAAGACAAACTGAAGTCTATGAAGTAAGAAATATTTTGAACAAACCAGAGCAGACAGGAATTTGAGCATCTGACAAGTCTACACAAAGACTATTAGCAGCAATGTAACACATTGAGAGAGCACATGAGGAGAAAGGACGATTGTTATGGAGCTTTGATTCTGGTCTAGCCACCATGTGATTAAATTAAATTTTAATCAATGTTTCGTGATGTTCCAGGTGAGCCAAAAACAATTCACATCTCAGATCCCAATGAAAATTCCGTGATCATCAACGATCTTCTACCCAACCAATCCTACATGTTCAAAGTCAAGGCAATGAGTGAAAAGGGCTGGGGTCCAGAACGAGAGGGAGTCATCACCATCGAATCGAAGGTGGACCCACTGAGCCCTCTGAGCCCAGTTCCAGGTAAGTGTTGGATTTGAGGTACCTCTCCTGGATATACTTCCGTTATGCTGCTGTTAGTGAGGAATGAAGCATTGCAATGTCACAACCAGTAAGAAGTTCAATCTGGCATCCTGACAGATTGCCAGTAATCCACACACGCATTTAATTTTGTTCTTGCGGTTAAACATAATTCTGTGAACAAAATCATTTTGACCATTTTGAATGGCTAACTGAGTGGAGTATGTACTCCTAGAATAACTAGGTGTTGTGTTCTGTGTCAAGAACTTGGGCCAATTCAAGAGACTAAAGAAGTAAAGGTTTGGATATAAACAATTCTAAAATGTGTTTCCTTTGTCACTCTACTTACCTTTGTTGTGCTGTTATCAGTTCTGTACTCAGCTATGACACTGCCAATTGCTCAGCCTTACCTTTGTCTTTTTGTGCACGACAATTTTGTCAATCTCTCCCCAGCTTCCACCTATCATTGGCCCCTGTCAACCTACCCCCCCAACACTGCCCCACCTCCTACACACTGCCCCACCAAACCCCAACCCCCACACACTGCCCCATTCCCCACACACTGTCCCACCACCCCCTGTGCCCCAAACACATTTTCACGCCATCCACTCTGCACTGTCCCACCCTCCCGCACTGCCCCACCCCCCACTGCTCCAGCCTGCCCCCACTCTGCTCTACTCCCCCCACTGCTCTACTCTGCCCCCCAACAGATCTACCCCCCCACGACCCCCCCAACACTTCTACTTTCCCACAGCTCTTCTCCCCCACCTCCAGCTCTACTGCCCCACCCCACAGCTCTACTCCACCACCCCCTCCAGAGCTCTACTTCAACACCCCCCCTCCCCCACACACACGGTATAAATCTTATCCTATTTTTTCAATTCTTTTCGGCTCTGACAAAGAGTCATCCAGGCTTGAAACATTGGATCTATTCTCACTTGACTGATGCTGTCAGACCTGCTGAGAATTTTCAGCATTTTCTGTTTTGGTTTCGGATTCCAGAACCCACAGTAATTTAATTTTGCTTTTATCTAAGGAATGCTGACGTTTTATCTAACCTTGCCAAGGTAAACAACTCCGCATAGACTAGGATTAGAACCATGTTCTCTGTGACTCTTCTCCTTTCTGCATTCCTCAGCTGTGCTACTGGGGCCTCTAAGCAGTGAGTCTCGATCTGGGTATGCTGGTTATTGATTATTTATTATGGGATGGTGAGTGCAGTCCTACACTGTTGGAGAATTGAATTCCCTATTCTCTGTCCTGCAGGTTCTCCTTTCACACTGAGCACACCAAGTGCTCCAGGGCCTCTGGTGTTTACTGCCATTAACTCTGAGTTGCTCAAACTAAGCTGGGAAAAACCTCGTAAACCAAATGGAGATATCCTGGGCTACCTGGTGACCTGTGAGCCATTAGACGGGCAAGGTAAGCATTGTAATTATTTTTAATAACCATCAATTTCTTGCTGCAGGAATTACTAGTTTAGCTTAGCTGGTAGCACTCTCACCTCTGAGGTCAGTAAGTTGCGGGTTCCAGATTCACTTCACAGATATAAGCCCAAAATCCAGGTTAACACTGAAGCTGTCATTCAGGTCACACATTAAACCAAGCCTTGCCTACTTTATCTGCTGGCTATAAAAGATTCTGTGGCACCATTTGAAGAAAAGCAGAGTTTTTCCAGTGTCCCATCCAACATTTTTCCGTCATCCGACACAATAAAGCCATTGATTGTTGCCTGTGGAACTTCACTGAACAAAATTTTAGTTCTCCATTTACCCCAATGTCAACAATTACTACACTTCATTGTATGTGAGGTGTTATTGCAGTGTCTCCTGTATTGGTGTGGAGAAGCAGAAGGACCTGAAGGTAAGTTCAGTGTAAGAGAATGGCAGCACAACAGGGGTTCCACCCCATCACCTTCCATAACTGTGGACACACACTGTATCAACACAACCTGAATTAGTGTCAGTGCCTGGGATATCAGGGGTCTTACTGTTTGGCTGTGCTTAATGCCACAGTGACTGCTTTCTCAAGTCAATGGTTATATCCATAGAATCCCTACAATGTAGAAGAGGCTATTCGATCCACTCAGTCTATACTGACTCCCTGACTGACCCATTCCAACGTTACCATGCTACAAGGAAGGAAAAGTCATGATTGGCTATAATGTGCTGTCTATTCATGTTGGAAGGTCTGGAAAGAAGCAGTCATACCCAGCCTGATGAAGAAAGGTGTGTGATGACCTATTAAAGGGAGAAACTCTTACCCAGCCTATGAAATGCTATTGGAGCAAGGGAAGAACATCAAGGGTTCCTGTGATATTGGCTCCCTGGTGTAAAAGTGGCAGAGAAATGGTTGGTGAAAGTAGTTCACAAACTGTCAAATAAGGACCAGGCTGAGAATGTGGCAAAGACCCCCAAAGATGAGGAGTTAAGTTTTACTTTTCATTCCATTTAAGCACAGCTGCCTTTATAAAGGGGGCTGTTGGGTTTCAGACATATCACAATTTACAATCTGTGGGGTAAAAATAGATGCCATAAAAAACCTCCATCATGCACAAGCCAACAAAATCAAGTGCTCCCTCCTTGACCCTGCATCTTTTGACAGGGTCAGTAAGAAGAGGTGTTAGACAGTCACAGGATGTCTCATGTGAATCTTCAATCGCAGTTTGGTCTGGATTCTGATCCTGGTTGGATGAATGGAATAGGAACTGAAGGAGGCCATTCAGGACGAGGCTTGCTCCACCATTATATTCATCATGGCTGATCTGTAACTTAACTCCATCATCTGCCTTTGTTCCACATCCCTCGATAAAAGAGATTACCCACTCACCCGACAAAAATCTATCGACCTTGTGCGAAAGCTCCAGCTGACTCTTTTAGGGAGCAAATTCCAAGTGTCCCTTTACGTGAAAATGTACTTTCTGATTTCATTCCTAAATGGTCTAACTGTAATTTAAAGCTTAAGTATGCTCAAGACCTCCTTACAGGAGGAAATAGTTTCTTTTGTTCATTCCTGTTGAATTCCTTTGAAACTCAAGGATATAGAAACCAAATTAATGAAAATTGTTTTCATGTTTAATACATTACGTCCTCGAATAATTTTGGTGAATCAATGTTGTATCACCTCCAATGCCAGTATATTCTTCCTGCGGTGCAGTGCTCAAAATTCACTAATTCACTGCAATATTTCAGATGGGGTCTGACCAAGCTTTAAGTAACCGAATATAATAACCTCTTCTGTGTTATTCAGCCCCCTTAAGATGAAAACCAACATTCCTGTTTTGTACCTGTCCACTAGCTTTTAGTGATTTGTCTATATAAAACCCTAAGTCTCTGCTCCTCCACATATCCAAATAACTAGTCATTAAAAAAGAATTCCAACTTGTTTTTCCTCGGATAAAAAGCAGAGAAGCTCACACTTATAAGAAACTCTATCCCCCACTTGCATATTCTGTCTATCTCTTTTTTGTAATTTTTTGCCTCCATTTACACAATGTGATGCTTCAGCTAACTTAACATTGCAAGCAAACAAATATCTAAACCTCTATTCCTTCATCCAAAAAAGATAATGTAAAACTGATCCCTCAGAACAGATCCCTGAGGAACACCATTTATCATTGTCCAATAGAGTCTGCATCTTTTATCCTTACAATCTGTCTCCTTCTTGTAACAATTTCTAATCCATGTCACACCTAGAGAAACAGACTTTAGTTTAGTTTAAAAGCAGATAGTCTTATGCCATTTTGTGACCCCAGTATGTTCCTGTAGATATTATCTGATGTGATCTCCTTAGTCTGTTCCTGTGATTCCCACGCCCCTTCCATAGATATCACTAAAACTGTCATCAGCAACAATATCTCATCAACTTATCCTACACTGTACCTCAATTCCTCCAACAGATGAGATGAAGACTTACCAAGTGGAGGGTGACGATGCAGAGATGACTCTGATGGTACCTCACCTCAGTGAAAATATTCCATATAAGTTCAAGGTTCAAGCAAGGACAACACAAGGTTATAGTCCAGAGCGTGAAGGGATCATCACCATCGAGTCACAGGATGGAGGTAGGAGGCAGCACAATAAGTAAGGGATTAGCTGGTAACAATAAATATCACAAACATACAACTAGCCCTAACACTCCAAATTGGTCTTCTCATCACTGCCTTAAAGAGCAAGGTCCTTGGGCAGCCAATCTGTTTGGTGATTGATCGATCAACATACCCATCCAGCTATCTACCATCACTCCAAACTTTGATCATTCCAAACAATAAGTTGTGGATGCATTCCTGAAAATTGGAATTTAAGTGAATCAATTTTTAAATGAAATATGGGTTCCTGCAGGATTCAATGGAGATGGTTTTACGGCACAGTGGGTAGCGTCCGTGCCTCAAAGCTAGAAGCTCTGGATTTGAGTCCCAGCCCAGGACTCACTGCTCAGAAGAGGTGCAATCACAATATGACCAAACAGGTTGATCAAACAGAGAAATGAATTGATTGATTGGGGATAGTCAGCATGGTTTTGTGAAGGGTAGGTCGTGCCTTACTAACCTTATTGAGTTTTTTGAAAAAGTGACCAAAGAGGTGGATGGGGGTAAGGCAGTTGATGTGGTATATATGGACTTTAGTAAGGCGTTCGATAAGGTGGCCCATGGAAGGCTTCTGCAGAAAATGCAGATGTATGGGATTGAGGGTGATTTAGCTAATTGGATTAGGAATTGGCTAGCAGATAGAAGACAGAGGGTGGTGGTTGATGGGAGATATTCATCGTGGAGTTCGGTGACAAGTGGTGTACCTCAGGGGTCTGTTTTGGGGCCCCTGCTGTTTGTAATTTTTATAAATGATCTGGATGAGGGTATTGAAGGATGGATTAGTAAATTTGCGGATGATACCAAAGTCGGAGGATTGGTAGATAGTGAAGAGGGGTGTTATAGTTTGCAGAGAGACTTGGACAAGTTGCAGAGCTGGGCCGAGAGGTGGCAAATGGAGTTTAATGTGGAAAAGTGTGAGGTAATTCACTTTGGCAGGAATAACAAATGTGTAGAGTATAGGGCTAATGGTAGGACTCTTAATAGTGTTGATGAACAGAGGGATCTTGGTGTATGTGTGCATAGATCCCTGAAAGTTGGCAATCAAGTCGATAAGGTTGTTAAGAAGGCATACGGAGTCTTAGCTTTTATTGGTAGGGGGATTGAATTTCGGAGCCGCAACGTCATGTTGCAACTGTACAAAACTCTAGTGCGGCCGCACTTGGAGTATTGTGTGCAGTTCTGGTCCCCACATTATAAGAAAGATGTGGAGGCATTGGAGAGGGTACAGAGGAGGTTTACCAGGATGTTGCCTGGTATGGAGGGCAGGTCTTATGAAGAGAGGCTGAGGGATTTGAGGTTGTTTTCGTTAGAAAGAAGGCGGCTAAGAGGAGACCTTATTGAAACATATAAGATGATTAGAGGTTTAGATAGGGTGGACAGTGATAGCCTTTTTCCTAGGATGGAGAAAGCTAGCACGAGGGGACATAGCTTTAAATTAAGGGGTGGTAGTTATAGGACGGATGTCAGAGGTAGGTTCTTTACCCAGAGGGTGGTAAGGGTATGGAATGCCCTGCCTGCTGCAGTTGTAGATGCGCCAAGTTTGGTGGCGTTTAAGAGGTTAGTAGATAAGTTTATGGATGAAAAGGGAATGGTTTAGGTTAGAGGGTCACTGCTTGTTCCTAATTGGTCGGCACAACATCGAAGGCCGAAGGGCCTGTTCTGCGCTGTAATGTTCTATGTTCTAGGTTAAGTATCAATCTGCAACAACTTTCCAACATGTGCCAAAGGCTGGCAGTAAGAATGGTAGACATTCCTGGTCAGCCACACTGATTACAGCTTGGAGCGCCTCAGGCTATAAACCTCTGGTGACAGACTAGCAACCTGTTCCAGAAAAAACTCACTATGGAATCAGATGAAAGTCTCCCTTGTGTACCACTAGATGCAGGAAATGAGACAACAAAAATGTAGGAATTAATGTTGAAGCTGGAGTTTGGCGCCTTTGGATTTTCCTTATCCAGAAAAACCAATGCTAAGGTTGCAATACTATACCTTACATGTGCAACACCATACATGCCAGGCTGGAATAACTTGCAAAGTAAAATGCATCACTGAGTATAACAGAAATGCAAATTAACAGAATGCTAAATCATCAAACAATCCCCAAATAGCACAGCTCCTTGTCTTTCCTACTCTGATTCTTTTTTCAATTTGATTTACTATTGTCACATGTATCAGCACATAGTGAAAAGTATTGTTTCTTGCGTGCTGTACAGACAAAGCATACTGTCCATAGAATGTAGTGTTCACAGAATGTAGTGTTACGGTTATAGCTGGGGGGGTGGAGAAAGAGCAACTTAATATAAGGTAAGTCCATTCAAAAGGTAAGTCTTCCCTGATGGCAGCAGGGAAGAAGCTGTTCTCGAGTCAGTTGGTAGGTGACCTCAAGCATATGTATCTTTTCTCCTGCCGGGAAGAAGGTGGAAGAGAGAATGTCCGGGGTGTGTGACGTTCTTAATTGTGCTGCCTGCTTTGCCAAGGCAGTGGAAAGTATAGACACAGTCAAATTCTTTATTTATTAGTCATAAATAAGGCCTACATTAACACTGCAGTGAAGTTACTGTGAAATTCCCCTAGTCCGGCACCTGTTCAGGTCAATGCACCTAACCAGCATGCCTTTCAGAATGTGGGAGGGTACCAGCGCACCCAGAGGTAACCCATGCAGACACATGGAGAATGTGCAAACTCCATACAGATGGTGATCCAGGCCGGGAGTCAATCCGAGATCCATGGCGCTGTGAAGCAGTAGTGCTAACCACTGTGCTACCATGGATGGATGCGATGTGATGGATTAGGCTACAATCATGACCGTTTGTAGCTCCTTGCGGTCTTGGGCAGATCAGGAGTCATACAGAGTTGTGATACAATCAGAAAGAATCTAAAATTGGTGAGAGGCATAGCTGACATGCCACATTTCCTTAATCTTCAATATCAACAAAATGAAGGAGATTCTTATTGACTTCAGGGAGTCGAAAGGAGAACATGCCCCTGTCTACATCAATGGGACAAAGTACAAAGGGTCGAGTTTTTAGGTGTCCAGATGATGAACAATCTGTCCTGGTCCCTCTCTGTCATTCTCTATTTTTACACTCTGGACAACTACCAGTCCAAAACTGCACCTGAGTAAGGAGCCTGGACCCTTTCCTGACAGTCTACAGGTGGCTGTGCCTCTGGTTTGAGCTATAGGTTGCACAAGGGGTGGTTGGGAAAGAGGGGGGTAGGGGTGAGGTTTGAGTAAGAGCTCAGAAATCCTGTTCCTGAATCTCAGGCTGATAGCACTGCCAGTTCTGCCATGTTTGTGGCTGAGACAGAGTGCAGCAGGGGGTGGCGGGGCCCAGGGTGTGAATGATGTTAAATCGAATGCAGCTATGCAAATCAGAAAACCAGTGGCTACAGAATAAACTTTGTCAAACCAATATTAATTGAGGTGTGTTACACTCCCATATCAGCATTGGAGGCTTTATGCTGTGTTCAGGTCTTGAGACGATAGTTATTGAAACAATAGAGATGATGATTAAAAATTGGAAAATAGAGTGTCAAACGGGGAATTGTGGGAAACACTTTATAAATGCGAGTTGATGCGTTTTGGGAGAAAGAATGTAGGGGAGAGGTATATGATGAAAAGTCGACCTATTAAGAGTATAGAAATGCAGAGGGACCTGGGGTTGCAGGTCCACAAGTCTCTGAAGGTGGCAGAGCAAGTGGAGAAGGTTGTGAAGAAAGCATATGGTATGCTAGCCTTTATAGGAAGGGGTATAGAGTACAAGAGCTGGCCTTTAATGTTGCAGTTGTATAAAACATTGGTTAGACCTCATTTGGAATACTGCGTCCAGTTCTGGTCGCCTTACTACCGAAGGACGTGGAGACTCTGGAGAGAGTGCAGAGGAGGTTTACCAGGATGCTGCCTGGTATGGAAGGTCTGAGTTACGAGGAGAGGTTAGCCAAATTGGGACTGTTTTCCTTAGAAAGACGTAGACTTAGAGGAGATCTAATAGAGGTGTACAAGATTATGAGGGGTATAGATAGAGTAAACAGGGTTAAGCTTTTTCCTAGGATGGACTCGAATAGCACGAGGGGTCACGGGCTTAGGGTGAGGGGGATAAGGTATAATTTGGATGCTAGAGGGAGGTTTTTCACACAGAGGGTGGTGGGGGTATGGAATGCGCTGCCAAGTAAAGTGGTGGAGGCAGGTACTCTGGAGTTATTTAAGAAATACTTAGATGGGCACATGAACAGAATGGGAATGGAGGGGTATAGAAAACTGATTTAAAATAGGGATCATGAGCCTTGGGAGTCCCTGGGAAGTGTGTAAATAGATGATGATATTGATGTACTTGTTTTTATCCTACAGGTGCTTTGGTCCACCTTGTTGTCTAACAAGGGGCATACACGCGATGGGTCGTGAGAGGGCTGCTCTTGGATCTTTTTTCGAGAGTATCCTAGTGCTTCACGTCGTTAGTGTACGCTTGACCTGGACCATTTGATGGGCAACACGACAGCTCAGTGACTATCGCTGTGCTGTGCAGATACATGGATTTGGGCCTGTGTCTGTGGGAGTTTGCGCATTCTCCCCGTGCTTGCGTGGGTTTTCTCCGGGTGCTCCGGTTTCCTCCCACATCCCAAAGATGTGCTCTTAGGCTAATTGGCAAAACAAATTCTCCCTAAATTGTCTCAAATTTGGTTTTTAATCCATAGATCTATAAACATAGACAGGGATCACGGGTAGAGGTGGGAACATCGGGGTGGCGGCGCGGGCTTGTTGGGCCGAAGGGCCTGTTTCCCGTGCTGTTTTGTTCTTTATTCTTTGTAAGCTTAAGCTGTCAGATGAGAACAATGTTTTGGACAGTTTGTATTATCAAGAGATAATTGGTGGGACTGAGGGATATGAGAAAAAAAATAGCAAGGGAAGGAAAATGGTGAATAGTTGGTGTGGAATGAATGTTGGCCCAGCCAGCGAAGCCCACGTCCTGTGAATGAATTTAAACAGTTGATTATGCAGAGGACCATGAAGGATATTGATGGTTTACAGTGCTCTTGCCTCATGTTGTAATGGCCATGTTCTCCTCTTTGTTCCTTAGCAAACTTCTCCGAGTACAATAAGCAGATGGTAACGAGACACGAGGGGTATTCAATACCTGGAAACATGAACACTCAAACTAGCTTGCTGGATACTGCCATCGATCCCGTGTTCTCAGGTATGTCCTGACCACATTTATTGTAATCACCCAAACATTATCAAAACCGAATTCTCGGCTGGCCGAGTGAATAGAAGCACCTGGTCTGCGGCAGTACACGATCTGCTGCAACTCTCAGCCTGGCACTAAACCGAGCAATACAGAGATAGGAACAATACCCTGCTGGGTGAGGTACCGAGCTGGGAACAGTACCCTGCTGGGTGAGGTACCGAGCTGGGAACAGTACCCTGCTGGGTGAGGTACCGAGCTGGGAACAGTACCCTGCTGGGTGAGGTACCGAGCTGGGAACAGTACCCTGCTGGGTGAGGTACCGAGCTGGGAACAGTACACTGCTGGGTGAGGTACCGAGCTGGGTGTAGTACCCAGCTGGGAACACTACCCTACTATGTGTAGTGCTGAGCTTGGAACAGTACCCTGCTGGGTGTGGTACCAAACTGTAAGTGATACTGAACTGGGTAATCCTCTGGCCCACGCAGTTCCCTTTTCCTCTACTCAGTCACTTTACTGATATTGAATATCTAGCATCCAGCTGTGCTCTGAAACGCTAATTAATTGGGTTTGGTTCCAGAGGGAATGATGGTTATGACACAACGAATGGAAGCGGGAACGTCAATCACTCAACAGATCACTCGAACAATGACGACAGGCTCAACAATCACCAAACAGATGGAGAGAAAGTTCTATGAGGCCTGATCCACAGAGCAGCTTCCCCAAGTTCTGTTCTCAACACTGACTTGTGTTGTTCAACAATGAGTGTGATCTTCGAAGCAACCCCAATCTGTCTGCCTCTCAGCTTGTATAAAGCCTTTGTACCTGCCCATCTTAAAGGCTACTTGCTTCTGTTTGTACGTTGGGTTGGCATTACTAAGCATTGTTACATTATCACTGTAGTTTCCTGGTGCGTTGAAGAGTTTTAATCAACAGAGACTCTGCATTCACCTTATCTGTCCAAATGTTGTGCCTAAACTTTGCTACTCTCTCAAATCATTTGATTTGTCCTGAACACTGTTCTCCCCATGATGCAAACAAGAACATGGGAGATTGTTGTATTCATTGTCCACTCTTTCTACAGTTACAGAACAGGGAGTTTGTCATCACCAGTAGAAACCTCCCTTGGCCATTACACCACTTCTTTCATACTTTGGATTATAGGTATCCAACATAAACATTCATTATACTTATTTTTCCATCCTGGTATAAGTAAATAATTCTTATAGATTGTATAGAAATTTTTCAATGCATATTTGATTCAAGTTGTGATGAGTAATTCTGCGCTATCCATGAGAGCAACCCTAGGGGCTTTATGTTTACAGCAACAGTGATCTAAAAGGTGTGATTTACTGCATTCTTTAGATGTAACTCAGTGCTTTCTGGTTATGAGGGCAACATTTGTTGAATCAGTATGCACTCCCACGTTTCTCCATTGTTTTCATTTCATTTATATAAATCTTGACAAATACTGCTGCCACATCCCACTTCTGGTGCTGAATTCTTACTTGGTAGAAGGTTTCCAGAACACTCAGAACATTCAGCACTGGTAAACTCTGGACGTGTCCAGAGTCAGCTCCAGTAACTCCAATTACCGCAAAGATATTTGTCCTATGCATCAGGATTCACAGAGTGAATGAAGGTTTGGGTTTTAGAAATTTACCCAGTACGTGCTGCACCTGTAGTGACTGAGCTTCCAGTTTTATATCTTACTGCTCACTCAGGTGCTGAACTGCATCTCCTGCTTCTTGTATCCTCCAGATTGGATAGAAACATACCAAATCTACTGCACTGCCTCTCAACTACTTTGCAATCTTTTAAACCATGTGACCAAAATATCACAGTAGCTCTTAATTTTATTTTAGATACTAAACATGTATTTATACTTTAATTTTGAGGTTATGTTTTTGGAACATTATGTTTTGCTTCCTATAATAATATTGGACACTATCCGAATGTCAGAGCTATCAATTTAACTGTCGCACACTGCAGCTGGGTGGAGAGCTCTCTCATTTAGTTAATGTTGTGTTGTACAGACCCTAGATTTAATTTCCTATCTCAGCTGAGGCAACCCTGCTGACAGTAGGAGCTGCAGTCTATACACTGGGGCAAGGACTGCTGCTGTGTGCTATTCCGTGTATACTGCAGATTCCCAGAAATAACCAAAGACACTTGGGCCAATGCACCCTTGAGTGTCAGGCACCAGTAGAACTGTACTTCAGCCAAGAGTCAGTAAAATTAAATGAAAATGGAAAACTGAGGTTGAAATGGTCTTAGATTGTTCTGCATGAGGTTTCCCCAGTGTACCCTCCTTGTAAACACTGGTATGGGTTTTTGTACATGTAATGAAATGGTTCTTCTGTACTTAATATATTACTCTCAAATAGATTGGTCTCAATTCTTTCTATTTTTCTGTACAATTTTTCCTGCATCTCAGGGTTTTTTTGTTTTAGAAAACAAACAGGAATTGCTGTTAAACCCAGCACACAGTATCAATTCAACAGATCCAACCTGAATACCAGCAGCAAAGCTTCTCATACATCTGCTTCTCTGGAACTCTCTCCAAAAGAGTAGAAAGTGTTCCAAAATGGCAATGTTACACTTCCTATGAGCTGCACAAATACTTACAGGGTAAAGAGTTACTGGAGTTTTTATGAAAACTCAGCCCTGTAATCTTGCTCCACCATTTAATCAAATCATGGCTGGTCTCTAGTTCAACTCCATCAAATAAATTTAGCTCCACAAACTTTTGATTCACTCACCTGACAAAACTGAAGAATTGCGTTTATGTAGAGCTTTAGCAGATATATAGAATGTCCTCAATTGACAGGTGCATATAAAGAACAACAAAGAGCAACACAGCACGGGAAACAGGCCCTTTGGCCCAACGAGCCCGCGCCGCCGTCCTATCGTCGTAATGACATATCCATGACTTTAGGCTATGCCTATTGTGGAAGATTCCCATATAGGGACCAATATAGGGACAATTTGTTACCCAATCAGCCTAAGAGCACATTTTTGGGAATTGGGAGGAAACCGGAGCACCCGGAGAAAACCCACGCAACCATGGGGAGAACGCGCAAACTCCCACAGACACAGGCCCAAATCCATGTGTCTGCACAGCGATAGTCTCTGAGCTGTCATGTTGCTCATCAGATGGTCCAGTTTAAGCGTACACTAATGACTTGAAGCACTAGGCCACTCCTGAAGCAACATCCAAGAGCAGCCCTCGCACGACCTGCCGAATGCATGCACCTTATTGGTCAACAAAGTGGACCAAATTGCCTGTGGAAACAAATAAGATATTTAGACAGTCCTGCTACATCCCTCTATCTGCAGACCGCTCTTGTGGCTGTCCAAGAGACCCTTAAACAACCCTAGCGTGCCTGCTCCCACCACCTTGGTAGTGCATTCCACACCCCCACTACCTTTGTATGAAAAACTGCCCTCTAATATCCGTCTTGTACATAGCCCCCCCTCCCCTAAGGCCATGACCCCTCGTTCTATCCATTTCTAATAGTGGAAAAAGCTTACCACCATTTACTCTATCTATACCCCTCATAATCTTATATACCTCTAAAAGATCCCCTCTCAGCCAATGTCTTTCAAGGGAAAACAACCCCAGTGTGTTCAATCTTTCCTCGTAAGACAGCCCTTCCATAACCAGGCAGCATCTTGGTAAATCTCCTCTCCAAGGCCTCCACATCCTGCCGGTAGTATGGCGACCAGAACTGGACGCAGTACTCCAAGTGAGGCCTAACCAACATTCTATACACTTGCAACATCAGACTCCTACTCTTGTATTCTATACCCCTTCCTATGAGGGCTAACATACCATACGCTTTCTTTATCACATTCTCCACCTGTACTGACACCTTCAGAGACTTGTGAACCTGCACCCCCAGGTCTCTCTGCATCTCTATACTCCGGATAGTTTTACCTTTTATCCTATAACTCCCCTCTACATTATTCCGGCCAAAATGCATCACCTCGCATTTATCCGGATTAAATTCCATTTGCCATCTATCTGCCCAATCTACCAGCCTATCTATGTCCTGTTGTATTGCCTGGCACTGCTCCTCAGTACCCGCCAATCCAAGCATCTTAGTGTCATCAGCAAATTTGCTGATCACACCACCTACCCCCTCTTCCAAGTCATTTATATAAACCACAAATAGAAGAGGTCCTAGTACTGAGCCCTGTGGCACACCACTAGTGACAGACCTCCAGTTGGAAAAAGAGCCTTCCACTACTACCCGCTGTCTCCTCCTCCCAAGCCAGTTCTCAACCCATCTACATACCTGGCCCTGTATCCCATGTGCCTTAATCTTTTCTATCAGCCTACCATGAGGAACCTTGTCAAACGCCTTACTGAAATCCATGTAGACGACATCAACGGCTTGTCCTTCATCATCCGTTTTTGTCACCTCTTCAAAAAATTCCTCTAGATTCGTAAGGCACGACCTCCCCTTAACGAAGCCATGCTGCGTATCCCTGATCTGATCGCAGCGCTCCAGATGCTCATACAAACAAAAAAAACAAACCAAAAACAAAACACAAACCCAAAACACAAAAAAAACAAACACAAAAAACCCACACAACACAAACACCCAACACCCCACAAAAAAAAAAAAAAAAACAACCACAAAAAAAACAAAAAAAAACAAACAAAAAAAAAAAACAAACCCCAAAAAACACACACACAAAAAAAAAAACAACAACACCAAAAAACCCCACACCCAATTTGGTGGCGTTTAAAGGTTATTGTAAGTATTGGAAGGAAGGGAATGGTTTAGTTTGAGGGGCATTGCTTTTATTGGTCGGCACAACATCGAAGGCGAAGGGCCTGTTCTGTGCTGTAATTTCTATGTTCTATCCTGTCCCTGAGGATCCTCTCCATTAGCTTACCTATAACTGAAGTCAAGCTCACCGGCCTGTAGTTCCCTGGATTATCCCTCTGACCCTTTTTAAACAACGGTACTACATTTGCTATCCTCCAGTCCTCTAGGACCTCACCTGTGGCCAAAGAAGAGACAAAGATTTGCGTCAGAGGCCCAGCAATGTCATCTCTCACCTCTCTTAGCAGCCTGGGGTAAATGCCATCAGGCCCCGGAGCTTTGTAAGTCTTTATGCTGCCTAAAAGCCCCAACACCTCTTCCCTCGTAATGATTATTTCCTTTAACGGGTCCTCAAATTTCTCAAAGCTGGCACCAAACATCAGGCCCTTCTCCCGCGTGAATACCGACGCAAAGTATTCATTCAGGATCTCCCCCATTCCCTCAGACTCTAAGCATAGTTCCCCTCTGTCCCTGAGAAGTCCAATCTTCCCTCTAACCATCCTTTTGCTCCTTACATAGGAGTAAAATGCCTTCGGATTTTCCTTAATCCTACCTGCCAAAACCATTTCGTGGCCCCTTTTTGCCTTTCTGACACCCCTTTTAAGATCCCGTCTACACTCTCTATATTCTTCCAGCGCTGCCTCTGTCCCCAGTTGCCTGGATCTAACATACACCTCCCACTTCTTCCTGACCAAGTCCTCAATATCCCTAGTAACCCATGGTTCTCTAATCCTACCTTTCCCATCCTTCCTCCTTACCGGCACGTGTCTTTCCTGCAAAGATTTTAGTTTTCCCTTGAAAGACTCCCACATGTGCAGTGTCGACTCCTCTCTTCAAACCACCTCTGTCATGCCTAAAACACTTATACCCTGGAATATTCAATTGCCAGTCAATATTCAATTGGACAGTGATAGCCTTTTTCCTAGGATGGAAAAAGCTAGTACGAGGGGACACAGCTTTAAATTAAGGGGTGATAGTTATAGGACGGATATCAGAGGTAGGTTCTTTACCCAAAGGGTGGTTCAGGAGTGGAATGCCCTGCCTGCAGCAGTTGTAGATGCGCCAAGTTTGGTGGCGTTTAAGAGGTTAGTTGATAAGTATATGGAAGAGAAGGGAATGGTTTAGTTTGGAGGGGCATTGCTTTTTATATTGGTCGGCGCAACATCGAAGGCCGAAGGGCCTGTTCTGTGCTGTAATGTTCTAGTCCTGTTAACCACGTCTCAGTCACCGCCACCACTTCTAACTTCCTCGTGAACATTATTACCTTCAGTTCATCTGTTTTGCCAGTCACACTCCTCGCATTAAAACACATGCACTGAAGACCCTCAGGCCCTCTCTGATCCTCCTTCCTACCCTCTGGACTTACCCTGTCACCCATCTCTCTCCCACTCCCAGTTCCCTCTGTCTCCCCATCCCCCCTCCATATTAGTTTAAACCCTACCGAAACACTCCAGCTAACCTCCCAGCTAAAATATGGGTGCCCTTCCCAGACAACTGTTCCCCGTCCCTCTTGTTTAGATGCCCCTCCCTCATGAAGACTTCCCAATGGTCTAAGAATCTGAAACCCTCTGCCCTACACCAATCCCTCAACCTCGCATTTAGTTGTAGTACCTCATTATTCCTAACCCTGTCAGTCACGGGCCTCGGCAGCAGCCCAGAGAATGCCACCCTGGAGGCCCTACACTTCAGCTGAGCCCCCAACTCCCTGAACTGCCTACGTATGTCCCCCCTGCACTTTGTTCCTACATCCTTCTCTCCTACATGAACTATTACATCAGACTTAGACCCTCCTCCCTTCAAAATCCCCTCTACCCTCTCCGTAACATCCTGGACCCATTGCTCCAGGGAGGCAGACTACCATCCTGGAGTCCCGCTTTTGCCCACAGAACCGCCTGTCGATCCCCTTGACCTTCCCATCCCCCACCACTATCTCACATCCCTCACTCCTACCATCCTCCGGGGCATTCTGATCCCCTCCCTTGCCCTCTCTACTTCAGCTGTTGCCCTCCCCTTGATGTTCTGGGATGCCTCCTCTGGGGTGATCTTAATGCCGTGACTCCTTTTCTTTTTCCACTTCCTATCTGTTACCCACCCATCCCTCCTACTAGGCCCTGGGGTCCCCTCAGGACAATGGTCCCTATTCATTATCCCCTCATTCTCTCTGACTAAAAACATACCTTCCAATGTCAGCTCCAGCCGCTTCACCCGACCCCTCAAACGTTGCAACTCTAAACACTTTGTGCATATGTGGGCTTTCGAAAGATGTGCTGCTCCAAGAATGTCCACATATGGCAACGAACACAGTGGACGTGTTTATTCAAGGACCCTGACATTTTCTAGACCCCCTTTAGAGGTATGGGCACTAGAGGTTTGGTGGGACAGGAATCCAGTAACTTACTGCGTCCAAGCCTGCGCTCGCCCAAACCCAGTGAGCTTAAGCCCTTATAGCTCTCACTCTGCTCCCCGCCTCACTCCACTGCCCGCTCCCAACGCTGCCCGCTATCTACCTTGGCCTTCTTTATATAATGCCGCGCTCCCTTCCCAGCAGCCCCTGTGCTATCTCTGCGCATATGTCAATGTAAAATTGGCAAATAAGATAAATTACAACATTTAACTTTATATACCTTTAATAAAATTAAACACCCCAAAACACTTGATATGGACACAACGTAAGGCAATTTTAAGACAGATAGGTTAAAGGGCACAATGGAGCATTTTAAACGAAAAAAAAAAGAGCTTGAGAGGTTTAGCATGGCAATTTGAGTTCAAGGCCTAAACAGCTGAAGGTATGGCCAACAATAGTGAAGATAATCGAGAACCAGAATTACAGGGACAGCTATGTTGGAACAACAGCTATGTTGCCTCTAATTCCCCTTTGCTGTGTGCTCTCCATTTGCTTCACTGTACAATCTCCTTAAGATTAACATGAATGGCACATGTTAAAGGAATTGTTACTTGTGTGTGGCCCGTTTATGCCTTGCAAGGCCATTCACCTGCACAGGAGATGTTGGCTGTGGAACAAGAAGAGATTAGAGAGGTAGGGAGGCCATAGAAGGATTTGAAAACAAGGATAGAATTAAAACATACGCAATGATCTGAGAGATGGTAGGATTTGGCATAAGCAGAGAAACAGGTGATTTTAATTATGGCATGTTTGTGTGATCCAATGGACATTACAGACCAAATCTGATACCAAGATTGCAAACAGATGAAGGCTCAGGCAGACGGAGTCAGTGCCAGAGGATGGTGTTTGCAGCAGGGACCGAAGATAATTGCTTCAGTCTCAGCCACCATGCTTGTCAGCCACTTCTTTCTTCCAACAGGTGCCTGCTGTCACTCAGTAAACTTGCCTTTGAATACATAACTTCTGACTCACGGGATATCCAGGCTGACTCCCCAGGGCATTACTGATAGAGGTTGTCTATCAGAGATCCTGTCTGTCCTCAGGTAGATGCAAAAAAAATCCTGTGGTCATTTGTAGAAGAGCAGGAGATTTATCTTCAGGTTCATGACTGATATATGAGCCTCAACAAATGCCTAAAATCAACGATTTGCAATACAAATATTGCTTAAGTGGTTGTATGGAAGGATCTGAAGAGAAAATATTTCCGAGGCTACGGAAAAAGGTTAAGGGAGTGGGACTTGACAAGTTTCTGTTGCAATGTCGACGTAGCTGCAATGAGGCTAATAGCCTCTTTCTGTACCGTAACCAACCGATGATTTTCTGAACTATATGAGCAAAGTATAACTGAATGTAGTACAGTTAATAAATCTTGATTATTGTCCATTAAAACAAGAATTGTCAACTATAGTGCACTAAGTCACAATTAGTCTTTAATGCACAAATTAGATGAATCTTAATTTCTCTCTGCAATCACTCAAGCACTCCCATGTGCTGATGATCTCTAAAACAAGTATTAAGGCTTAAATTCTGCAATGCTAAAAGACAGAGATATAGGAATTCAATTGAGCTGCACCTATTTCTAAGGCACCAAACAGTGTGAGGAAATCTCAGCAAATACAGCGCAAGATCTTTGTACATGCATAACTGTTCCTGGCACCTAGTAAGTCTCAAGCTCAATAAGTACAGTTTTGGAAACTATCATGTTTCCTACAGTAAAAGGCTAATTACCCTTCAACTATGTACTGAGTTATGAAGTGCTTTGGAACATGCTATTATAAATCCAAGTCTTTATTTATTGTGAGGTTAAGATTATTGTGATAAATGGTCTTTTTGATATTCATCAATCTTGACCCATCAGCATAAAATCAGGAATTGACACTTGCATAATTTTTGCAGCATTAATTTATAGTCTGAAAATGTGAAACTCTCCTGCTAATTGGACAATTATCCCCAATGTATCATGCCGACGCAGAGAGTTTTATTCTGCACCTAACTCCTGTTCTAACTGAGCTCAATACTAAAACATGTCTCCACTGAGAAAGTGTTCTTCGTTCCTATTGTCCTCTATCATCCCTCACCTTGAGAAGCCCAGTGGAGGTTGGCCTAAAAAGTGGCATGTAAATACTAATAGATACGTATTCCTAGCTCCCTCCTGTGTCCTAGTCGTCTAGATCCCTGGCTCAAATCCCATCACAGTAGATGGTTTCAATAAAAAAAGGCAAAGTATGCATTCCAGACAATCAAATTGCTGGTATTCCCCAACGTAACAGCAGGAATGGGATTATTGTAGTTGAAATAACAAAGAGACCTGTGACTGTTTCACTATCAATGTCAACAAGATTTTAGCAGCAGCAATAATGCTTTAATTGATGGTCCATCAGCAAAGTTTTCAGACACAAGAAGAACAGCAGCTGAGGAAAGAGTTCAGTGGGAGTAGCCCCAAACAGCAACCACAATTAAATTTGGCCACCACCACATATTATTGCACTAAGTATTTACAAGTTTTTCTTTTATGTGACTCGGATTGTAATATTTTGTGAAAGGTA
Organism: Sphyrna mokarran; assembly: GCA_024679065.1. Classification (NCBI taxonomy): domain Eukaryota; kingdom Metazoa; phylum Chordata; class Chondrichthyes; order Carcharhiniformes; family Carcharhinidae; genus Sphyrna; species Sphyrna mokarran. The sequence continues at coordinate 50,286,808 of JAGIQG010000021.1, read as the reverse complement.
TAAAATTTTAAGAATTGATCTCATTAAGGTGTTTTAGGTGTTACAGGGTTTGATAGGGTAGATAGAGACCAACTATTTCCTTTGCTGGAGGAGTCAAGACAAAGTAGGGCATGAAGTTAAAATTAGATTCATGGCTGTTCAGGACTGATGGATATCTCAGACAATAGCTGACTGTGATGTTGCGTAAAATGTCTGTGACAAATAGTACCAGGTAGCAATAAGCAACAGCTCGCCTCATCCTAATGCATACATCCATGGTTCACACAACCATCTCTTGTTTCAAGTCTTTTTGATTCCCTCAGTAGGTAAATGCATGGGCCGGTGTGATACTAAACTATTCAGAGACCTAGATTCAGAACCCAATCTCACCACAGTGAGCTCTGATGGAACTTGCATGATGTGGAGATGCCGACGTTGGATTGGGGTAAACACAGTAAGAAGTCTCAACATCAGGTTTAAATCCAACCAATTTATTTGATAGTAAACTCAGAAGCTTTTGGGGTTTGCCCCTTCAACAGGTGAATGGAGAGTTCTGGCCTCAGAGCATATAACAGCACAGTTTACACAGAACATAGAACACTACAGCACAAACAGATCCTTCGACCCACAAGTTGCGCTGATCATATCCATACCTACTAGGCCATTCTTTTTTCTCAATTAGGCTTGTAAGGCACAACCTGCCCTTGACAAAGCTGTGCTATTTCTGATCATACTAAACTTCTCTAAATGCTCATAAATCTTATCCCTCAGAATCCACTCCATCGACTTACCAACCACTGAAGTTAGACTCACCGGTCAGTAATTTCCCAGGCTATCCCTGTTCCCTTTCTTGAAAACAGGAATCACACCTGCAATCCTCCAGAATCTCTCCCATCTCCATCGATGACACCAAGATCATTGCCACAGGCTCTGCAATCACTTTCCTCACCTCCCACAGTAACCTGGGGTACATCCCATCTGGTCCCAGCGACTTATCTATCTTGATAGAATTTAAAAGTTCCAACACATCATCTTTCTTAAAGTCCACATACTCAATCTTTTCAGTCTGCCACAAACTTGCAGTACAATCTTCCAGATCACTTTTCACCATGAATATCAAGGCAAAGTACTCATTAAGCATCTCTGCCATTTCTTCCAGTTCCTCACAGACCTTTCCCCCTTCACTTTTCATCCTTTTACTCTTCACCTATTTGTAGAACACCTCGAGATCATCCTTAATCTTACCCGCCAAGGCCTTCTCATGACCCCTTCTGGCTATCCTAATTTGCTTTTTAAGTTCCTTATACTCCTCTAGATCCTTAATATCCCCTAGCTCTCTGCACCTTTTTACGCCTTTCTTCCCTGACCAGGTTCATCACAACCTTCGTGCACCATGGTTCTCACGACCTACCAAAAACTCCCTGTCTCATCGGACTATTGTCGTGCAGAGCTCCAGACAAACATTCCTTGAAAATCCGCCACCTTCCTTCTGTACTTTTCCCCAAGAACACCTCCTTCCAGTTTACTCGTCCAATTTTCTGCCTGATGTCTTCATATTTCTCCTTACTCCAGATTAATGCCTTCCTAGCCTGCCTGATCCTCTTTCCAATGCTATCGTGAAGGAGATAGAATTATGATCACCATTCCCGAGATGCTCTCTCAACGAGAGATCCAACACCTGCCCTGGTTCATTAGCCAGCACTAGGTCAAGTACAGCCTCTCCACTCATAGGCTTATCCACGTGCTGTGTCAGGAAACCTTCCTGAACACACCTAACAAACTCCTCGCCATCCAAACCCCTTACCCTAGGGATATTCCATTCGATGTTTGGGAAATTAAAGTCTCCCATCACAACTCTGTTATTACTACATCTCTCTAAGATCTGTTTTCCTATCTGCACCTCAACATCCCTGTCACTATTGGGCGGCCTGTAGAAAACACCCAGCAATGTTATCGACCCCTTGCTGTTTCTAACTTCCACCCATAAAGACTCCGAAGACAGTCCCTCTATGGCATCAACCTTCTCTACAGCTGTGACACTTTCCCTGATCAATAGTGCCACTCTTTTGCCTCCATCCTTCCTGAAACATCTGAATCTCGGCACCTGAAGTACCCAGTCCTGTCCCTAACACATCCAAGTCTCCATAATGGCCATCACATCATGTTCCCAAGCAGCAATCCACACCCTAAGCTCATCCACTTTATTCACTACACTCCTTTCATTAAAATAGACACACCTCAGACCCTCAGTCTTGGTGCTTCCCTTCTCCATCACCTATCTAACTTCCCTCTCATTCTACAGTCTATAGTCCTTCTCTACTTGGGAGCTAACCTCCTCGCTCCCAGTCACCTCATCTTGATTCCCTCCTCCGAACCTTTCTAGTTTAAAGTCTCCCCAGTAGCCCTAGCCAGTCTTCCCGCCAAGATATTGGTCCCCCTGGGATTTAAGTGCCTTTGCCTTTACTGTACAGGTCACACCTGCCCCTAAACAGGTCCCAATGATCCAGGAACCGGAATCCCTGCCCCCTGCTCCAGTCCCTCAGCCGCACATTCATCCTCCACCTCATTCCATTCCTGCTCTCACTCTCCCACAGTGCAGGCAGCAATCCTGAGATTACTACCTTCGCGTTCCTCTTTCTCAGCTGTCTACCTAAATCCCTATAATCCCTTTTCATGACCCGTTCCCCTTTTCTGCCTACGTCAGCAGTATCTATATGTACCACAATCTCCTTTCAGGAAGTCTGGGACGCATCCAGAGACATCCCGGATCCCAGCTCCAGGGAGGCAGACCACCATCTGCAACTCCCGTCTGCGTCCGCAAAAACGCCTGTCTCACGCCCTCACTATGGAGTCTCCTATTAACACTGCTTTCCTCCTCTTTTCCTTACTTTTTTGAAGTACTGGGTCGGGCCCAGCTCCAGAGACGCGGCCAATGCTGCCTACCCCAGCAGTACTCAGACACGAGTACTTATTTTGAAGGGGGACATCCACCGGGGTGCTCTCCATCACATGAGCTTTCCCCTTCCTAACAGTTACCCACTTGCCTTCCTCCCGTTGCCCTGGTGTGACCACTTGCCGGTAGCTCCTGTCAATCACCTCTTCATTCTCTTCAATGAGATAAAGGTCCTCGAGCTGCAGTTCCGGTTCCTTAACCTGGTCCCTTAGGATCCGCAGCTCCTCACACCGAGCACAGATATGGACGTCTGGGAGACCAGGAGCCTCCAGGACCTCCCACATATTGCACTGGCAACAACATATTGGCCTCACACTCATAATTGCCCTTTTTAGAAATACAGGACAGAAAAAAGTAATTAAAAACTTATAAATTTACCTTGCCTCGCCCTTTTCGCTTAAGCCCTGTGAGCCAAAGCCCTTGCGGCTCACAAAAGCAAACTTATCTGCTCTCACTCCAAGTCTCTCTTTTTTTTAGGTTAGAGAAGGGGGGAGGGTGTGTAGAGTATCGGGATTCCTCACCCTTCCAATTTACGGTAAGGGAAAAAAACTACTCAGGCTTTTTTGCAAACTCCTTCCAGTTTCCGGTTTACATTTTAAAGAAAAAAACTAGAAAAGTTAGTTTAAAAAAATCACTGTAGCTTACTCTCAAGCTCTCCTCTTACGAATAACTGCCTCTCTGCTGTGCTCCAAGGAATAATGAGGTCGATTCTCTAAGGTGAGTAACTTTTAAAGGGAAAAAAAACTACCCAGGCCTCTTTGCAAACACCTTTCGGTTTCCAGTTTAAAATTTAAAGAAAAAAACTAGAAAAGTTAGTGACAACGTGAGTGGAAAGAGCATTAGGCATAGGTTAAAGAGATGTGCATTGTCTCCACACAGTACAGTAAGTGAGGTTTTGCAAACCCAGGCAAAGCATGGGGCTTACAAATAGTGCAACATGAACCCAAGATCCCAGTTGAGACCCTCCTCACGTGTGTGGAACTTGACTATCACTCTCTGCTCAGCAACTCTATCTACTCACATTGTCAGCATCTTTAAGACTTGAATAGCAGGTTAGTTGTAAAGATTTGCATTCTAATCAGTAATCTGTAAACTGTGTGTGCCATTATATGCTCTGAGACCAGAACTTTCCAATCACCTGACAAAGGGGCAAACCCCGAAAACTTGAGAGTTTACTATCAAATAAATTGGTTGGACTTGATGTTGTTAGACTTCTTATTGTGGCACCTGCATGCACAGGTTTCAAGCATTATCCTGTGAGGTATTAAACTGCCGATGCTCATAGTGGGACAGCACCGTGGCACAGCAGTTATCACCGCTGCCTCACAGCGCCAGGGACTCAGGTTCAATTCCCTTCTGGGTGACTGACTGACTGGAGTCTGCAAGTTGTCCCTGTGTCTGCACGGGTTTCCTCAGGATGCTCCGATTTTCTCCTACAGTCCAAAGACATGCTGGTTAGGTGCACTGGTCATGCTAAATTCTCTCTCAATGTACTCAAACATTGGCACCAGAGTGCAGCAACTAGGGGATTTTCACATCAACTTCATGGCAGTGTTAATGTAAGCCTACTTGTGACTAATAAACTTTCTTCTTTTAAGCTCACAAAGAAAGAATAGCCATAGGGATAAGACTATAGGAGAAGGAGAGGTTCTGATGTCCGTGAACCCATATGCCAGTAAAAGAACACCAAACAGAAAGCCCACTTAACCTGCCCACAAATGGCTATTGCACACAGTGATGTTAGGATTAGGCACTGTGAAATATCAACTTGTGCAAAATGTTAAGAACATTGGAACAGGAACAGAATGTTCAGCTGCTCATGCCTGTCCCAGAATTCAATTAGATCATGTTTGATCTGTATCTCAACTCCATTTTCCCACCTTGGTTCTAAAGTTTAATACACAGTATAAACATGGAGAGCCTGGGTTAAGGACTGGTTACTCCTGTATATTAGTAATAGTATGGTTGCATTGGGCTCTGTGGTCCAGCTCTCTACCTTAAGCAATGAATTACAATGAATCCAGGAATGAATAGTTTCAGTTCTTTTCACTCAGCGCACATCAGACATTAACAAGCTGTTTCTCCGAGGAACGTGTTCTCTCTCATGTTGCTCAGTACTTTTCTTTCAGAAGTAGGGATCAGGCGAGAGTTGCTTTGCTGAACAGTAAATGGCTCCCTTGGCAGAAGTTGGTAAGTATCTTTGATGAGGTGGTGAATGGTGAGAACCTGTCCTCACAGTTTCAGTACATGGGCACCTTTGGATGGTTTAGTGATATAGAAGGTCGCAGTTCCACTGTACTTGTCCTGTTAATGAAAGATGGCAGTTTATGTTCTACAAAGAACTTTTGGGTTAGAAAGTTGATACTTACATTGAATAAGGTAAAGCGTTAAAGAGCTCTGCCTCAATGCACTTCACATTGGAAACAAGCAGAAGCCATAGTGTTTTTTATTAGTATTTACTGTCAGAAGCAGAAACCAGAAATCCAAGAATAAGATTAGATCAAACAAAAATGAGGCAAAAAGAGACTCAAGGAGAGAGACATAAGATGCAAAATCTCTTTGAATATTGTGGGATCAGTAAACAGAAAACAGCTAGACAAAAAAAAAACTAGTGTCTTGTTTAAGATCAAACAGGACAACAGCGAGCAGACAGTCGTTAAAATGTTAGCCAGAGCAGATCGATAATATACCATTCAATGATTGTACTCCAGGGCTCTGACATGAAGGAGTGTCTCAATTGGAGTTCAAGTTATGAAAGACTCCCAGAATGGATTAATCATGTCCCAGGGTGGTTAGAAAGACAAGAGAAAAGATTAATGAAGCATTATCTCATTTTGGGAAGGCATCTATGAGACAAAGTGTTCCGTCCTCATAGGACTAGACAGGGAAGATGCAAGATGTTCCAGATGGTGGGGGAATCCAGAACCCAAGGTCACAGTCTGAGGATCAGGGTAGACCATTTAGGACGGAGGTAAGGAGAAGAGTGGTGAGTGTGGAATTCATTACCACAGGAAGTAGTTGATGTCAAAACATTGAATGTATGATAAAGCACTTGAGGGATTGGGACCAAATTGAGGGATTGGTTCCCTTGGAGCAGCACGGAGAGGCAGCGATTTGGGAAAGCGTGAAGTTCGTGTGTTAAGTACTTTTTTAACTTTTCTCTTTGTTTAAAATAGCGAGCGGGGGTAGTTTTTGCCGTTTTTATTTAAACTAACAAGAAACCGGAAGTCGTCACTAGGAGGCTGCCGGTAGTTGTAGTTTTCTCTGTCTCTATAAATTGGTCCAGAGAGGAAACCCGATACTCTACACAGGTAGAGTATCCCACCCTCCCCCCTCCTCTAACCTAATAATAAAAGTGTGTGGGAAGTTTTTTTTTCTCTCTCTCCTTAAAGTAAATTAAAGTATCAGGGATGGCAGTGCAGGCAGTCCGTTGCAACTCCTGTAGTATGTACGAGGTGAGGGACACCAGTAGTGTTCCTGCTGATTATACCTGCAGGAAGTGTGCCCGTTTGCAGCTCCTTGAGGATCGTGTTAAGGAGCTGGAGCTGGAATTAGAGGAACTCAGGATAATCCGAGAGGTTGAGGAGGATATTGGCAGGAGTGACAAAGAGATAGT